>KK502443.1:789117-808038 GCA_000688735.1 Glossina austeni
TCTGTCTCTCTCTCTCTGTCTCTCTCTCTCTGTCTCTCTCTCTCTGTCTCTCTCTCTCTGTCTCTCTCTCTCTCTGTCTCTGTCTATCTCTCTCTCTCTCTCTCTCTCTCTCTCTCTCTTTCTCTCTCTCTCTCTCTCTCTCTCTGTCATAGAAGCCGTTTCGCAAGCTCTCACATCAACAGTGAATAAAGTAAACCTCTCTTTATTTTTTAATGCTGGCAGCAAGCGAGAAACTTCTCTCTCTTCTACAGCTATGTTATGTAACGGTTTTTAGGCGTATCAATTGTTTCGAGAAAAATTTACCAACCTTATGACTTTAACTGTACAAAAAGTATTTATTACATATTGCGGATGCGATTTAGACAAACAGTTGTTATGGTATTATTTTACTGATTAAGTTCAGCGCATAATTTTTGATAAAAATAAATTTTCGGAATGTCTTTCGGAATTCCTTAATTCCGATTCTCAATGGAGGATCATTGCGCGCTACTTGTAGACGGCATAGAAATGCACACGTGTATTGTTTGTTCGCGGGTAAAAACGTATAAACCCTTCGAGTCGATCTTCTCGCAGCAATGAATAATAAATCGATTAAGAAATTTTAAGCGATTGCGTTCCGGGAACGGTGAATGGTAAAAATTTAACTCTACTGACTCAGTCATCGTATACATGTCTTATTTTCTTATTAGTATGTGTGATGATTGAGTGATGATTTCGATATATTTATATATAAAATGAATTAAAGCGCAAAAGATATTCTAGATCTTTAAGATACTTTTAAGCGAATAACTTGAATTTTTACTTTTCGGACAAGTTTCGAAGATATCGGTTCACAAAGGGTACAATGCAACGCCATAGGAAATAAGAGTAGTGTTAAGTGTTAAGTGTTAAGGTGCCGCATAAGAACACAGGGCAACACGTCGTTTGGTGGTTAGAGGGCAAGGGCGTTTCTGAAACGCTTTCATAGCTCGGCGAGTAGACATTTGCAAACATTTGTTGAACACTTGTGTCATTGCCATTAAATCATTTATCAACTCCTATACGCTGTTAACAATTAAAAAATCAAATTATCAATCCGAAGAAACTTTCGTAAAATTCATTTCGAGGCTCAGCAGTAAGTCTCAGAAAGTCTTTATATAAAGAGCGAGAAGGTGTGCGAAGCTGGACAACTGAAATTTCATATTTGTTTGCGAGCTTGTCCTTGAGCCCGTTGAGACTTGTTTAGGAGCTAATTTTGCAAAGTCTTAATGATAATCATTTTCAAAGTAATACATGCGATCACACTTTTTTTACCTTTTCGGTTCAATTCTGTCCATAAGTAATCTTACAATTTTGAGTTGATTTACAGGCTTCTCTGGTGGTTCTCTACTCTATTCCCCGATGTTATCGAGTTGTTAGAGCAAATCTACTCATGCAACTCTATTCATGCTTTGGCGGTAACGAAAAAAACAATTTATTTTTTTGAGGGGCGCATGTCAATTAGCCCCATGCAAGGAGCTTTTAACTCGACTAAGTCAATAACTATTAGAGACATTAACTTACAGATATTTGTGTGTCTGCATTTCGCCTATATTTCGAGTAAAGTTTTATGGATTTACATCAAATTACTGGCCAATGCTATGCTATGAGTTTCAAGTGATATTTTTTGCGTATTGTGGACTTTTCGCGTTTGAAATCATGTCCATTTTTTTGTCTATACTAAGTTGCTGGGCTTTCAGTCGCACGTAACAGAACGTGGACGAACGGTGGGACGAAGTGAAATCAATTCAGAATCTTAAATTTCTAAAGAACTTTATGCATTTTCAGATCGGTGGGAATGAAAACCGGTTACTCGATTACGCTTCGGTTAATTAAGAACACAATTGTTTAATAACGTTTGTAACGCTGACACCTCGCTCTGCGTAAAAATTTTTGCGGATAATGGTGCTGTTGTATAATGTATAGAAGAAATTTTGGTGCCTCCTCTTAAATATATTTTTAGAAAATAATTTTTCGTTAGCGTACAAAATTATAAGCAATTTAGGTTTGTGTGAGTATACCTGCCTGCGTATTTTTAAACAAAACGATCATTTTGTTTTCGAAGCAGATATTTTTTTAATTCTCAAAGTTTTTATATTGCCAGTGTAAAGTTCATATTAAAAATTTTTTGGTGAATAAAGAGTGAGTTTTTTTTTGATTCTTTCTTTTCTTCATTTTTTTTTTTTTTTTTTTTATTTTTTTTTATTTTTTTTTTCTTTTTTTGGTTTAAATTGATATTATTGTACTAACTCGATATTAATGTGAATGTGTTGTGTGTTTAAAGAAGCAGTGGACTTTTGATTTTTCCAAAACGAAGAAAAAAAAATCAAGAAAAAGGAAGCACAAGTTTTCATTCATTAATTTTTTTGAAAAAGAAAAAAAAAAAGTAAAAATAAAAATGAAAGCGTAACTGTGTCAACCACAAATGACTCACATCCGTTTCAGTGTTTTACTTGTATAATTGTCACTTGCGAACCATTGCATTGCATCGTCAGACCAACACTTATGGATGCATCAGTCTACAGTTACATACCGTGTACCAAAAAAATAAAAAAAAAAAAAAAAAGTATAAAAATTATAATAATAAGAACTTATTACAGATCCTTGATATCTTTTCCGCAAGTCTCTGTTCTTTGACACTTTGAATGAGTTTTCACAGTCGTCGTAATGTAATTACAAATACAATCAATCAGGCGAAATTTGAAGTTTGTTGAATTTATCGAATTCCATTTGTTGATATACCTGCCAAGGTCACTGAAAGTGAGTTAACCGTTTAGTGGGATAACATGAAGCGGACGAATGCAACTCTCCGTAGAAGGGACAATCGCATATGTACAAATTAATAATAATTTCTTCACTTCCTACAATAATGGCACACTTAACACTCAAACGAGTTTTCTACCATTCCGTCCTACATGACCGTCGTCAATTGCCGGCTCAAAATCAATTCTAAATTGTTTTACTTTCAGGTTTTCTACTTCACTCTTTTTACAATTATCTTTACAAAGCTTTGATTCCATGAATTTATCCGTAGACGTCATATTCACATTAGCATGCAATTGTTGAAAACAGACTTAATTCATAAACATTTCCTTTTAATTCGCCCTAACTTACCACGGACGTAGTGACAGCCAGTTATGAAGTTATTTTTGCACTTTCTGTGGCTGCTTAATATAGACATAGAACCCTAAAAAGCCCGCAATTGTATTGAATGAAAAAGAAGAGAGGTGGGGAGATCAACGCTATGTCCTCTTTAGATACATATATATATATATATATATATATATATATATAGTAATATAAGCTTCTCACAAAAAACAAAACAAATGTGAATTTTTTTAAAGGTTTACTCTCTTCTACTTCGACTGGCCAAACCATGTTTGAATGTCTTATCAATAACTTACGACTTTATATATATATAGTGCAGCACCTGCAGTGGAAACAATGAATGAACTAAATAGAGAGGTATTTGTTGAGCAATTGTTTCTTCTTCAGCCAAGTTTGGGTCCCAAAGTTTGGAAGCCATCGTTCGTATTAATATTCAGTTCAATGTTAACCGGAATGGTAACCTTAATCGATTTGCACGATTTGCGTGATATGATTTACTTTATAACCGTCTAATTGTCTATGCAACTTGCATCTTCTACAACATTCAACATTCATTGGCGCTGCAAGGTCAAGCATACTAAAGTGACCTTCGAAGGATAATCGATCATATTCAAAAAAATGTGATTTGTCTTTTTTTCTTTTTGGAAGCCTTGATATGTTGAAAACACAATTGACTGATGCAGTTCTACCGTACACTTTCAATGCCAACAATATGTTACGATTAAGGACTTGAGACAAATCCACTTTTTATTCTACCAAAACAATTCAGAATAATTGTATATCGGCTCGTCTGAGTCAGACGGAGTCAGTCCGTCTTATGTTTATTTGAGTAATTTTATTTTGGCTAGTATCGATAAAAGTGGACCGGGACCTCTGGGTAGTTTCTGCTTAAGAATGAAGGCTTTCTTTTTACGATAAAAAATTCTTTACATCAGAAAAAGGAAAAAAAAATATGATAATTTTTGATAGTCTTAGATAAGTGAGACCAAATTGCCCTAAAAAAATGAAGCCTTTATATAATAATAAGATTTAAGTTTTGATGGAAAATGCTTCACAATCGCGCGCCATATAAATTCGCTGTGATAAGTTAGGACGATAAAGGATCATCTATCAGATCTCTTCCCATGTCAGGACTCTCAGGGAAAATAATACTTCATATGGCAACGAGATCTAATTCTCGGTATATCCGAGCGTAATAAAAAATAATAATTTTACGAAATTTAGATTACGACAGTTCAGGTCGTTTGGAGTGTGTCCTATAAGATCTTCATAATAAGACTCTTACGCGAAGTAAGCATTTACAGTGGCTGCACTACGAAGTTGCACATCACCCAGTCAGTTCGTAGGATGACTAATTCGCAATCCATATGCGTCGTCCTTCAAACGAAGTGCTTCAAAATTTCATGTCATTCCAAGCATTAGTTGACAACTTACAGTTGTTTTAGTGACAGTACGTACTCACGGAAATTCGTTTTACAAAACTAAAGCCAAGGCAGCATCGAAGAATTCATATAGATATCATAGGCGATGTGGAAGTTTCGTCATGTCTACTGGAAATGCATTTATAATCTTTATCCATAGGCGTGGTTCTATGCAAAGCACTTTAAGAGTTGATACAACAGATAAAATCAGATCCAAGTGCAAGTTAGTTTTTCTTCTGACTGATTTTTCTAACGTAGACATAGCCTTAGTATTCGAGCAAATTAAAGGGTAATGCAAATTTGTAAATTGTATTGTATTTTGTGTCCACCACCGGATGATCAGGACGATGTGTGTGCACTTTGTCAAAACGTTTCCAACAGCCAGGAAGGAAGCCTAAGGCACTCCATAGTGTATATATATATATATATACTTGATCAGCAGTAAATTATCAACCGCTTGAAATATGCCCGTCTCCTTCTCTGTCTGTTTATCTGTGTGTCCGTGCGTCTTTTTGTACCTATGTCATGTCTGTAATAAATATTCTTGTGGCCGCAGAAATGCAGGAATCGGCATCAAATTCGGCAGGAAATCCTTGCACGCAGCTTTCCATTAAAATCGAGCTAAAGCAGTCAAGGGACACAACCACAGCACAACATAACCTGAAGTCACGTCTGCTTTCAAAAAAAAAAAAAAATTTGGCTTTTTACTCGGTACTTACAGATACTCGGTAACCACAGATACAACGAAAAAGCTTTACATTTATATTGTATGGGTGATCCCGCAGCAGCTGCATGAAAATGGAAAAAATCAGCCGCGCCCATTCATTATTACGGAAATTTGAAAGCTCGCCCTTTTTTATCAACACATTTGCAGCAGAAAGTAGCTTCAGAGACCATATAAAGTCTGCATGTTATTGATCAGCATCAAACCATGATGGTTATAAAAGATTCAGTTGCAGCCGACTATAACTTCCTCTTGTTGTTTTTTTTTTTTTTTTTGTCATCTTAACTAATCCTTTGCACATTTAAGAATTGAACCTTTGGTGGTGATTCGAATTCTTTACACGACTCAAAAAGTCGTCTTCCCTAGTGAAATCAATAACTGAAAGTACTTAAAATTTGAATCGTGTTTCTCGTGTTTCTCTCGAAACTATCTTTTTCAAGTCGGCTGTATTTTTAGCTCTCCAGCTCTCCAGCTCTCCAGCTCTCCATCTTTCTCTGACTGACTTCATACTTCATTAAGAGCATCATGGTAACATTCTCTTCTGAAGCGCACTTTAATCGATTTTGTAGCCGACTTTTCAAAGATTTCCTCAAACAAAAAATTTTTTTACTTAAACCACTTGTGGTACAGGGTATATTAAATACTTTCGAACGTATGTAACAAGCAAAAGGGCTTAAGATAGACCCATTTTTCATTACACCCATCGATTTAGAATTATAATCTGAATTGCCTTAAGCCCGTCTGTCCGTCTGATGTCCATTTTAAATTATTTTGATCAAATTTGGGATACTGAGACGTGTTTTGACCCATGGACGGATTCTGGAAAAATGATTTGGTTCGGTCTACTTTTTCGATCACTCCCCATATCACGTTCTATTTTGAAAATTCAAAGAAATTGCTCGACAAAAGTGGACGGATTCTGGAAAAATGGTTTGGTTCGGTCAATCTTTTCGACCACTCCCCATATCAAGCTCCATTTTAAAAATTCGAAGAAATTGCTCGACAAAAGTGGCCAAATAATAGTATTTCAGAATTCTAAATTATTGTGAAAATTTTGGATCGGCTGGGACAATTTTTTGAACCGCCTCTAAACGCAAGTTCATAAGATAAAAAGATCTAATTTTCAATGCTTCATAATGAAAATTAGATCATAATAATAATTTAAGGTAAATAAAATTAACTGCAAACAACAAAATTGAAGCATCTCGACCTATTGTTTGGATTCTATCCTATATGAGGATTTTCACGAAAAATTTTGTTTTTTTTGGGGCAGAAAAGTGTAAGTTTTAACATGTCACGATGAAACTTGATCCCTAATAATAATTTGATATAAAAATTACCTCCACAAAATTTGGACCACCAACACCTATTTTTAGACCCTAACCTATAGAAGGATTTTCAGGAAAATTGTTGTCTTTGAGGGCAGAAAAGTGCAAGTTTTCATAAGTTATAATGAAAATTTACCCACAATAGCACTTTGATCTAAAGAATTAATTGCGCTGAATTTTTTAACCTCTTCGGCATAACCATTCTTACGGAATTTCGAAAGAGATCCAATTTTTAATAATCAGTTCTATAACAGTCAGTTCATATAAACACACAGGGCATCATTTTTGTATTCTATGGCAAATATAATAATAGTGTTAGACAATGTGACGTAGGGTATTTAATAGTTGACCTAGCCCTAGACTATAATAATTTCATTTGTTTTTTCTTCAAGTCAATACTTTTAAAAAAAAAGAAATCCCGCTTCCCGTACTTCACTAGGTATTGAATAATCATTGAAGAATTATTTTCATTGTTCGCTTCAGATGCGAAAAATACGAACTGCACAAAAGCAGCCTATGAAGTGCTACAAGGGCTGCTTGGTTTTCAAAAAAATTATTAACTATATATAATATTTGTACGTGATCAGAGAGCAATTGAAGGGTGCACTGTTCTTAATAAAATCATATGGTGAAAGAAGAAGAGGCAGAAAATCCAATAATAAATCGCACAAAAGAGATCTTCCAATACTGATGAGTAAGAATAGTTAGTGAGAGTGCCAGGCTTATACACCACGGCTGTAATGGATTGTAGCCTCGAGTCCTCAACACGATACTCGTGCTTATCCTTTTCAATGATAGTGAAAACGAAATGTAATATAATCGACATATAATATAGATACTAAATGAGACGAGCAAAAAAAAAAAAAAATATTAATTAAATTTTTGTCTCTATGTTAACAATCACCACTTGGCAGACACGAGATTTTTCTTTCGTTTAATAAATAAATAGAATTAATTAACTTATTTTTAACAAAAGATATACGAAACGCTTAAAACTAATTAAAACTAATTTATATTAAGCGTTTAGAATATTTAGTTTTTTTTGCTTTTTTCTTTTGCTGCCTGAGTATATTGCCAAGTGTGCAATGTAGACAAAGACAAGATTTTTACTTAGCTATGGACTATGGACTGAATTCTGCCGCAATGCACGTTCCTCCTTGTTTTCGTTGCAAGTTAATTCTATCTCTGGGATAACTGGGATGGCTTCAATCACTTCTTATTACGAGACAACAGCATTCATCACTTCAAGCAAAATCTCTCATTACACCTTACACTACTTGTGGTGCAGGGGCAGAAGGGCTTAAGATAAACCCATCTTTTATTATACCGATCGATTCAGGATCATAATCTGAATTGATCTGTCTGTCCGTCTGTCCGTCTGTCCGTCTGTCCGTCTAATGTCTGTCCATGAACACAAGCCACAGATTGCAATTTTTGAGACATTTTGATGAAATTTGGCACAATGATGTGTGTTGACCCAAGGACGAACACTATTGAAAATAGTTTGGATCTGTCCCCTCTTTCAACCACTCTCCGTATAACGCCCTAATCTGAAAAGTAAGTTGAAAACTTTGAAAAGTATTTACAATTGTCATCTAAAATTTCAATTCGATGCAATGCGTTATCTGCCTACAAATACGCATACATAAGAGACTAGAAATTATAGGTTATGTAGAAATATTGCTGAGAGTTGCTTCGAAGCCACGATTAAAAATTGAGATAATATCGTCCAATATAATATATATATATACATATATATATACGATATATATATACAATATATATATATATATATATATATATATATATATATATATACGATATATATACGATATATATATATAGGTTTGAGATCCTAACGCTATATAGGCTTAAAGACGAACATAAATTTCTTTCGGGTTTGTTTTTTGTTGCAATAAATTATTGTACCTGTCCTCTTGTGGACGGACCTGGTACGTTATATTTATATATGTGGTTTTCAATTTAAGTTAAGTTTTGAAAGATCTAAAAGGAGATTCAAAAATGAGATGTTCTTTTTATAGAAGATAACTGGCTACTGAAATATAACTCTCTCTCTCTCTCTCTCTCTCTCTCTCTCTCTCTCTCTCTCTTTCTTTCTTTCTTTCTCTCTTGATTTTATTTTTGTTTCCGCTTGAAGGAAATGTCTTCCAATCGTCATCGTAGAACTCGAATTTATGGCATCAACTACGATCTTGGAGAGAGATATTATAAGAAGCAATTGGAAGATTTAGACAACAAATCTGAATATCGCAAGTGAGTATATATTAAGAGAAAAAAATGTAAAATTTCATTACCGCCATGTATACAGACCACGCGACGTTCATTTTGATACTGAACTACCTACGAAAGATGAAATAACCTCGAAGGTTAGCTTTCTTCCTAAAGACGACTGTGGCAATTGTTTCAGCAACAATAAAATATCAGGAATTTTCAAAGATTACGATATCAATTTCGGTAAGTTATCAATCATATCAATATTTACAATTTTTTATTATGTACAAAAATATATGAATGGAGACCGCTCGATCATCGGAATACCAAAGTATTGCAATCATTCATAATTATAGAAAAACAATTCAAAATCGATGACTTGAGAGAATGAATGAATTGACATCTGGCCCGAATATCTATTAGAGTCTTCGCTAAAAGTTCTAATTACAAAAAATATGTAACAGTTATACTAATTTGATTAAAAAGCAAGGTCAGATCGTTTCAGAATTATTTTCTCATTCGGTATAATAAAAGGTGGGTCTATCTTAAGCCTCTCTGGACGTTACATCAGTCCGCACTTAATATATCCCGTACCAGAAGTGGTGTAGAGTGTAACAAGTAAAAGCATTATAGCGGGCCCAACCATTAAATACCCTACACCACTCCACAGCCCACCAAATAAATATCAAAATTTGGCATTATAGGGGAAGTTTTCGAAAATGTGCTCCGACTCGAACCATTTTCAATAGCGTTCGCCTTTGGCCAAAGCGCGTCAGTGTACCAAAGTTCATTAAAATATCTCAATAACTGCGGCCTTTAAGTTGTGTGAATACAAAATTTACATGTGCAGATATCAGAGAGACAGGCAGGCAGACGGACGAAGGGAAAAGCTTGGATCGATTCAGAAATTGCAATTTTCAATATTTGTCGGCAAAACTCGTTTAAATTTAAATAACAGTATTTTGTTATTGTAAATCGATATGAAAAATTTAGTTCGATTGGTGTAATTTTTTTGAACCAGCCCCCATATAACGGGGTCCTACGAAAGCGGAATATGTATAATATTCAATTTTTCATTGCGAAAATTGGTTCATAAGAGTAAATTGACAAAAATATCAACGTTACCGAATTTGGACCACGCAGATCTATTTCTACGATACCAGCGCATCTAAGGAATCTTAGGAAATGTGAACCCTTACAGGCCTAATGTGTGAATGTCTTACAATGAAAATTCCTTAGCAGCAATTTGAGAAAAACATTAACGGTAGGGTGGATCGCATAGGTCCATTTTTTAGTTACCCTAACGTATATAGCAGTTATAGCAGTTATCAGGAGCAAAGCAAGCCCTTAAGCAAGGAGAGAAAGTATAATTTCTAATTGTCTGTGACGGAAACTGAGAAGCAAATTAAATTTGTTAAGTTCTGAAGTCACGTCGTCCTTCCATTTGCAGGCAGGCTTTCATGAAAAGTATGCCTTTGCATGAAAATAATATGCAATTTTTTGATGTATTGTGCGCGATGAAAGGCAGTAGGGTATCAAATGGTCGTCCATGCCCGACTATAATATTCTTGCTTTTTTGCAAAAATGATCCGAATCGATTCATGTACAGGAAGAAGAACGAAAGTTTCGATGGTGTATAGACATCCAAGATTGCGCTTAGGGCGAATAACGCTTTTTTTATTTATTCAAGTTGCGAAAATTCGCGCAAATATAATGTGAATAAAATATAAATCGATTTGTTTGTATCTGTAATATTTTTAGAAAACGATACTTCAAGTCTTCTTCCAAAGAAAACGTTCTTGGATTTAAATGACGATGACACCGATGCATTACTCGCACAGATGAAGCAAAAAAGAGCAATGAGAAAACCAATTTTTGAAGAATCTGGTAATATATTTAAATATCAAAATGATGTGTTGACAGCCGAGGTCTTATATAAACACCCATTTCTTAGATGACGATACAGCTCCGATATTTCCGAAGAAAAAAACTGTCAGCTTGAGATGCAATAATGACGACGACGACGACGACGACTTATTATTATTGAAACCATCTCTAAAAATTAAGGATAGATTATCTTCGAACACAGAGAAAAAGGTGAGGTATCTTCTCTCTTGAATCTTGAATGCTTCTCTTCTTTGAGGTTATTATGGAAAATTCCCACTTGATGTGCATTGCAATTGTATTAATGTAAAGGGAGGGAGAAGGGAGGGAACGTTTATGTGGCATGTGGAGATTTTTCTGTTTAGTAATTTATGATGAAAATTAGTTCACGGAATACCAATCCGGAGTGCCTTCCCCATAAAAAAAAGAACTCACGAAAAGTACGCCTTTAGATGGCAAATTTGTTCAATTTTCGATTATTTTACGGCGAAAATAGTGGTGCAAAAAATCGAAAAAATCGATGTTGTTCAGCAGGGTTTAACTTATTTTCCATTTCATGTATTTGATTATAAAAATCATTCAACATTTTCTCTGATTACACTTTAAACGAGCTATGAACTCATGACTCATGACAGAAGTAATGAAAAAACTAGGATTTCAATCCAAAGTCTGTCGACTCTATAGCAAGCTTGAAAAAAATTGAAAGTTTTCCATGCCTTGACTCACTGGTATTAGTGGTGTAGCGATGGAAATCATTCGTAAAGCAAATCAAAGTAAGTGACACGCTTCGTGAGCAATTTGCTCTATGTTAACCGAATATGAGATCAATGTCAGCGGATCTCTCAGCGCAGATAAAATGCTTAAATGCGATAAAAATTTTCAATATTATTTGTTGTTGTTGTTTTTTTTATAAATTTCGTTTACAGAGCTCGATTGCTAATTCGGTGGAACGCCAAAGGATTACAACGAGAGCACTAATTAGCGATGAACAATCGAAGGAAGAATTGGAAGCTTCGAATCGAGCACGGGCAACGAAGGCTCGTCTGTTGGATCTTGAAAGCGAAATGGTGGCTATAAATAAGAAGAACAACGAACGAGAAAAACGAAAAGAAAACTTACGAAAACTATTGACCTCAAGCGGGTCAGATGTGAATTTGTAATGTAAATGTGTGCTTGTATGTAGAAAGAAGTTTTAAAACGATTTGTCAAAAATATACAAAAAGTAACATCATTTTTTTTTTTACTTCTTTTAATTAATATTCGATGCACGACTTCTATCCACATCGAAATCTCAATTTCAAGATGTGGGAAAATAGGGTATTCAACGAACAGAAGTTCCCAAGTTCTTATATATCTTATCGACCTATGTTTCGTTGTTAGCTCCTTTTCTGCTTCAATCGTTTCGTTCGATTTTCGAAGCCGTTACGAATCTGTGCGCATTGCTCTATACCGTGTACACCGTGCTCTATAAAATGCACCTTTTTACTGGTATCTCATTGGTTCGAATCTAAATCAATTAAGCTTTTTCTTCTCTTACATAAACGAAATGGCGAGCTTATTATCAGGGCACTAATTATGTATGCTTTAATTAATAATATCTCTCACTGTGACAGCGTAATTTGAAAGTCATTTTGGTTTGCATTACGCATCGCTTTCGCTTTCGTTATTCGAAATTTATTTCCAAAAAAATAATGGGAAAATGATGAAAATAAAAAGAAAATTATGTAAAATTTTTTGATAAAATGAAATGAAGTGAAATAATCTCGATATAATTCATATAATTCATATAATTTCATATTTTCATTTTGTAGGAGAACTTTGTCTTGCGGACATGAACTTTGAATATTTATCACTCTATTTTTATTAGACATAATTAGACTAAAATATAATTTGCCTATAAAGGATGTACGATGTTTTCAGATTGATTGCAAATCAACCATAGCAATAGCTTTGCAATATGCATATAAATAAAAGTCAACTTTTCAATTTTCAATTTTCAAAAAAGATCTTAAAGAGAATTCATTCCTTATATCTTTGATTTCAATACAATTCAATCTGAAAGTACAGAAGATATATATGCCTGTTCTTCATTTCTTACTTAGTCGCCTAAAATCGGAGATATCTAGGGAAGCATCGACACCGCGTCGTCAAAAAGCAGTCGGGGAGCTGCGAAAGTTAAACGATGAATTTCCGAATTTTATCACTTTATAGCGCATGCAAACTAAGTGAACGGCTGCACAAACCTTTGCAAAAGTTTCCCATCTTCTTTGAATCTTATTTGCCCTTCCGCTCTTCCATTAAAATACATCATCGACATTGAAACATAGGCACGCTTAGTTTACGTTGTTGGGAAATAATTTTAAAATTAACATTCATATGCACTAATGCTCTCAACAAAGTTCCCCCTGGGTGCAATCAGTTTTGCGCGAAAATAAATGTAAGTTCCATCTACGCATCCAATCACTTCAATGAAAATTACGATTATTTCTATAATCGCTTATTGTTCAATAAAACGTCACAACAATAAGTTACTTACCAAATTTCCTCCAAAGAATCTCGTCCGCGCAAAGTTTTTCTACCTCGTCTGATATCATTTGGGACAACAACAAAAAAGCTGCCTTGTGCAACGCTTAAGTAAAAATCCTTATACGTAATTTATTGACCGGATGTGTGTAGATTCCCCTCAGGTCATCACTCACACCAATATTCCCTGAAGTGTGTTCAAAAGACGCTTCTTCTGCAAAAGTCTACATCCAACAAAATTTACTTACATACATTTAATACAAATTGTCCGATTATACGCACCTTAGAATCGGATAAATGCACGAAAAGTTAGAGGTTATTCGCCAAAGAGGAGACGGGGGGCCTTTCCCCTGACCTGACTCTTTCTTCACCTCCTTCCGATCGTCCGTGTGGCACATGAATAGGGGACACCTCCTGAGTGATTGGTCGCAGCATTTCGGTTAAGCATTGGATAGGGGCAGACAGTATTTCGTATTCGATGAGTCTAGACAACAACGTGACATGAAAACCCTAATAGACCTTACGTCGACTTCTTCACCATCGCTTGAAAGATGTTCTTCATAAGATGCACAATGAATAGTTAGGGGAGCATCAATGCCTTCATTGCTTGACGCTACAACCTCTCTACATTATTTGCGTTCTTTCTTTTTTATTACCACGGAAGTTTCCATAGGTTTTGTGAATGCTTACTGCACAAGTTTCGATCGAAATCGTTTGCGAAAGAAGTGCTCTTGTCAGCCTTAAATTGAGTTATAACCGGTTATACTCATTGGTAATTGGTAAGGGTATTGGCTGTCTTAAGTACAAAAGGAGGTTTTCCGGTTCATCCGGTTTAGGTAAGGTTTAGGCGTGAATCGGGTATTCACCGAAATTGTCGTCGAATATTGAAATTTCTTTATGCTGGAACGCTGCGATCAATTTTGGATGAAAAAATATTCAAGTTATCGAACTAACGCACAAGCATGATAACTATAACTCGTGTGAAAATCTTGAAAATTGATTTTGTTTAGGGTAAAGCAAATTTATGCTTCACACGAGCAACGTTCTTCAAAATTGGCTTGAGCGCGATTTTAAAATCAATGTCTTCCCTAAAAAAACAAATTCGTTGGTAATTCGGGAGAGCAAAACCGGAGCTTACATAAGAATGAGTTGGAAAATTCGGTCGACAGAAACAAAAAAGCTCTCTTCCAAGACCCGGACAATGCGGACAAGAAACACATAGCAAGACGTGCTTCGATTCTTTATCGGATATAAAATTTTCTGTACTAGAATAATACGAAGAAATATATTCTCTATATAAAGTGAAAAGACCGAAAAGATCGATATCAGGATTGAGAAGGAATATGTTTATTGAAATGCTTCGGTCAATTGATGTCCAACCGTCCAATGATTATAGGAAAATGAGAATATTATGATGACAATAATAATTTAATACATCACTGAATAAGTTCCGGGGCCAAGAAAGAAAAAAAAAATTTGCCCCTTTTTTGCAAAATTTCACTTTATTCATCACCATGGCATCCCAAGGCTTCTCTACGACTTCGATGCCTTTCGACAAGCTCGTCATGATCGTTAAAAATTCGCTCCACTTTCCGGAATGATCTCATCATTTGAGATTTATACGAAGATAATTGCTGCTGACAGCAGCGTCTGGGGTCATAGTGAGTGGCTCCGGAATTCGAGCTTCAATTGATGCAACTTTGCCATCATCGCAACCATCGACGTGCAACACAGTGAATTGTCTTGATGAAAGAACATCTTCTACATCACCATTTGGAACCATTCTTTTTTTTGCTACTTCCCCCTTTCAATCAAACTAACATTACATACATATTGTTCCAAATTCATCGGTTCTCCTCGTCTATTGCAATTGGTATAATGCTATAATTTGCTATAATTTTCCATACGCAAGCTTCCCTGCTTAGTTGACTAAATGAAAGTCGCAACTCGAACCAAATCGATGTTCACGGGATTCGAATCTCAATGCGGAAGACCACACTTTGCCCTACCTATAAGTGAATTAAAGACGCAACACCTATTGATTGGACGCTGCACGCTGCAGGCACCGTTTATCCCTCTTTCTCTTTCCGCACTGCTTTCTGACAATTACCGTACCGTACACATAGTGTAGTCGACATCCATCGAACAATTGATTGAATTGAATTGATAAAAATTGACAATCCAAGCTATCCCACTGAAGTGTAAATAACGTAGCATGTGAAAGACGTGATTGGAGCTTCAGAATTGTGCCTGGGCTAATGAACAGCGGATGCATTCCGATGTCCAGAAGCTCCAATAAACATGCTGGACACCGGCCGGTCGGTAACACCGACATCGGTGCTACGCTTCATCGGTTTGTGCGAAGCATCAAACAAGGGTACTTACTGTGTTGCGAGTTGCTCCCACCAAACGAAAACATCGCTAAGGAACGCTACCAAGCACAAATGATGCAATCATTTGCACTCGTCGTGAGCAAGACATGATATCCTGATTTTTTCAGGATAATAAAGTTCGGTCCCATAAAGCATAGTCCGCTTAGCGAGAAATGTTAGAAGTACTTAAGTGGAATACGTTACCGCCCCCCTCGTGTTTTTGCCTGATATTGCTCTTTTTGCTCTTAACATTGGTCTCAAACGGTTACTTATCGCTTGCTCAAACCATTTTTCTACTCTTATTCTCTCGGTGCGAAGTTAATATTATGTCGAAAAGATGAGAAAATGTGCGGACGGTTTCAATAAAATACTTTTTACCATATTGTTGAAGTAAGCGTCTGTATCGAAAAGAAAATTACTTTTATCGGTTCGATCTAAGCGGATGACATGATTAAATCGAATCAGAATCGTACCCTTTATGCTTTCTATTGATATTTACTTCAATATATTCTAATTGGGAAAATAAACATCGTTCGATGATGCGAACGAAATTGAAATGACGAAAGAACGGCATTTAGAACTTCATGTGTCTCCTCCAACTTCTTTAATCATTATGCACTTCCTTAAAAAAGTAGTTATATGTGGATGTTCACAAGGATGTTCAAGGAACACAGAATATATATGAATATGAGTGAATATATCGATTAAACTCATTAAAAGTGATGTAACGTGTAAGTAAAGCATCGGTATGTGAAAGTAAAGTTTCCGCATAGGTGTTAATGTTATACGCGATTTGCATTTGTTAAGAAATTTGATAATAATAGCAACAATCAATAGGAAAGAATCATTTCATAGACACTCTCCTCACATTTCGTGTCAGTCTTTTTTATACCACTCTTCAGTTGGGACGTATATTGCAGTGCAAAGAAATTTAATTTAATTCGTAAGGTTTGTAAGCCATTTGAGAACTCAATTATATCATAAATATATAAAAAATTATAATGCAAGCGGAGAAATCGAATAATGAACGCCCTCATTATGGACTATAGATATCATATCCGATAATCAGATAATCAAATGAGAACCTTGAACTGCGTATACAACGCATTTATAAACATTTTTTCGCATAAGAAATATTTTGAAAGAGAATATTTTGATAGAGTCCAACTGCGGTCTACGTGGTTACATGTTCTAGTTGGACGAAAATTGCAAAATATCACGATATGAAAACTATGAAATATTGATGTCGAGGCTTTTCATTTATGTATATAAAATAATAGACTGCGTCATCAACATGACGGAAAGAGGAGAACTTTTGCCTCTTAAGTAATCAAAATCCTTGACATAACATAGGTCAAGTAATGTTAATACAAAAATTCGACAAATTTAGGTTATCTATTATTCTATACGCATTCTTGCACACACAAATGCACATACAGTTAATAGTTCTTAAAATATTGCGACGAAACGCTGAGCATAAATAAAATATATAGATGTGGCCGGAATCTCTTGAAGAGTGTCACGCCCTTATAAGATGCATTCATTCTCTTCAAAATTAATCTTTTTATATCTATCGATCAGATTCTATCTGGGCATTTTTAGAGATTTACTACATTTACAGATTGATTACGTTTCGCTTGTAGATTTTAAAGAAATCTCTCTCTGCAAATATAAAAATGAAGCAAGCGGAGCGAGCGTATAACCCTGATTGTGAAAATGATTGCGTATTACGATAACATAAGTTTGCATAAATTTATATTTAGATATGGCTGATGAAGAAGATCCATGGGGATTTGATGATGAGGAAACTCCCGCTACAGAACCAGAGCCAGCAAAACAAGAAGCCAGTGCCCCAGCAGCAGCGGCAGCAGCAGCACCAGGCGAAACGAAAGCGGCAGGGGATGAAACAGCTGTAGAAGCTAAGCCTGAGGGAGAAACTGAGGCGGCCTTACCTCCACCACCTCCAGAAGATGATGGCTATAGAAAACCAGTTCAGTTATATAAGCATTGGGTCAGGTAATTACTTGCTAAGTGCTAATTAAAACGCAATCATTTTCTTTATAATTTACGTTTTTTGTTTTTTTGTTTTTTTTTTAAATTCACCTTTAAAGACCAAAATTCCTTCAATACAAATATATGTACAACTATCGAACCAATTACTATGATGATGTAATCGATTATTTGGATAAGAAACAAGTTGGAGTGCCAAGAGATATTCCAAGAGCGCAAACATGGGCAGAAAGAGTTTTACGAACTAGTTATTCCAGGTAAATACTCTCTCTCTCTCTCTGATTCTCAAATCTTTAGATCATAGTAGCGAGCATTACCGCAAACGATAGACTAATTATACAATTAATTTTATATTATGCATTAAAATATTTAATGATTTTGTAGTGGAAGATACTTGGATTCTCATCAATCGTCGGGCAAAAGAGATAAGCATCTAGTTCAAACTTTGGCCGCCTCAATCCGACCTTTCAATTATCACACAAAGGCGTACATGAATATGAAATACTCTAGAGTGCTCTAGAAAATCTGACCACCAACAAGTTGTTTTAGTGCAAAATAGTTAATTATAAGTAAATATGTATGTATATATAAAAATTTAGCTGGAAATTCATTCATTTAATAATAAAATAAATATAAAATATAAACTAAAAACTCTTATTCATTTAAAACATTGAAACATTGAAAACCTTGCACCCGATCACTCAGCGATTCTCATTTTCTTAAATGCTCGTTCGAACAATCGTCGAAGCAATTCCTTAGCACCGGAATGATAAAATGGAAAAAAAAAAATAAATAAAACTACCGCTCAACTAATTGCTATCAATATTATGATATTATTACGCTACAAAATCATTGATACACACAAAATATATATATCTTTAGCGATTCTCATAAATAAGCAGCTTAGAGCGGACTTACTTTGAGCTATTTTTGGACAACGATGAGTTTATATTAAGTTGCTTGCGTAAAGCGGTAGCATTTATCTAAAGAAAATATTCGAGAGAAACAATACAAAAACAGTTCGCAATAAACATTGGCACGAACCTTTTGTCAAATTTCGAAAACAGAATAACTCAGTCACATAGACAATTGGCCTTGATACGAAAATCAAGACAAAATCAAGTAATTAGAACGGAAGGCTGCGTCAAATATTCCCTATTAGAAAGGTTTGTATTGCTGATACAGATTAAATGATGAATATGTTTGTGTGTGTTTGTGTGTGTGTTTTTTTTTTTTTTTTGCTCAGCGAGCAGGAGGTAGAAAATCTTCGGAAGATACTGCTCTTAGTAACAGGCGCTTAC
>KK502443.1:819079-886047 GCA_000688735.1 Glossina austeni
TATATATATAAGTATATACATATATGCAAACATTAAGAAATAAGTTTTGCTGCTTATGTTTTGTTCATGTCGACTACATGAAATAAATCGAAACATTGTTTCATTACTATAGGCGACGCGTCCATAAGAAGGTCATTTCTATGGAAATGGGAACTGCAAACTTTTAAATTGTATAGGGCAATATTGGGCATTGCCCTAGATATTGGGCTTTCGCATTACTCTTTAAAATTGTATTTCACTTTTTAAAGGAATTAAATTAAATTGCAGGATCTGCAGAGTGTATATTGAAGATTCGATCCAAATGATTCAAATTTTAAATATCTATTAGTTGAATATCTTTCTGTTTCTTTTTGACTTACAATTATACTTTTCGCCCCATTTCTCTGACGTTTAATACTTTTTTGCAAAGGAAGGATAGATAGTCGATATGATCTAAATTTTGAAGAATGAATTCCATATGCGTGGGGTGAAAGGAAATCGTAAAAGTTTTCATACAAGCTTTTAAACAAAGACAAAGTCGAAGACGATCTCTCCAATTAGATGAAGCGATGAATCCTTCATCGCTCAATGTACTCACACATACGCAACGTATAGAAATTGGTAACACTTCGTGGGAAGATTACATTACTCGTCTTTATTTGTAAATGGTTTTTTTGGTAGTTATGGACGATAACTTTACCCGAAATTAATTGAAAGTTAAAGGAAAATTTACACTGAAAATTCGAATATTTAAAGGCCATTACTTTAAAAACGAAGAAAAATGTTTCAAACTTAAGCCGATATGAGGCGAGAGAACTTGAAATCGTAATTAAGATTTCAGTAAGCCGAAGCCAAGACAGATAACATGACTAAATCAATTTGGCTGTTCGCATTAGTGATCAAGAGCTTATTTTGTTTGTTAGGCTTTCCTTAACGACATTCTAAAAACATGTAACAATTTTAATGTTGGTTATAGCTATTAAACATCATTTGCTAGGCTATTATCGTGAGACATTCGAATTCCGTTAGTTGAAATTCCAAACTTGATCAACCATTCGTTAGAACAACAAGTTGCACACATACCCCATTAGAAGGATTGTAACTTGTGAAGGGTCTGACTACATTTATACATTTTCAGGAAAAAAAAAATTAATGAATGAATCGGCTTCAAATTTATTTTTCTTTCGTAAACACTTTTAGGAATTTTTACTCGCAATAGATGTAACATCAAGTGGAACTCCCGAAGAAAAATTAAAATGGGCATTCAGAATGTATGACGTCGATGGAAATGGTGTTATTGACATACAAGAAATGACAAAAATTGTTCAGGTAATTGCAAAAAATTAACAATTTTCATTCTACATACGTAGGTAGGA
This sequence comes from Glossina austeni, assembly GCA_000688735.1. NCBI lineage: Eukaryota > Metazoa > Arthropoda > Insecta > Diptera > Glossinidae > Glossina > Glossina austeni. The sequence goes on from KK502443.1 coordinate 820,435, forward strand.
AATATCTTCCTGCTTTTGAAAATAGGACAAATGTGTCTTCAAGATTTTAGACCGGCGAGTAGACAATGGCAACTTGCCAACTTAACTTAATATCCCTTTTGCACTATCCGGGAATAAGCATTAGATGTCCCATTAAAACCCCATTAAGGGGCGGAATGTTTGTCTCTATATTGCTTCATTTCTCTAGCAATCTTCAATGGGTCAATTTTTCTGCACGGTTCCCGAAAAGAGAGAAAGAAAAAAATCTCCCAAATTTGAAAAGCATTTTCATTAGAATCTCAACATACAATCAACCGTAAATACGGAACTTAAATTTGCTTATGAAATTTTATACTGATAGGATCAAAATTTGAAAGAAATCGATCAGATAGAGTGCATAAAAATGCAGCTTTCTTGCACAGGTCAATTTTTCATTCACACTTAAGGGTTCTTTAGAAACTCCATGGCACGGCAGAAGGCAAACATTTAACTCGATCAAAATACATTTCTATATATATATATATATATATATATATATATATCTTCTCCCACTAAAAGTTGATCATAAAACTGTTGTTGTGTGGAAAGGTATTGACGTGAAATCACAGTTTGTTTAATTAATTTCAGTAATATTTCTTTGCACTCACTACATACATATACAAATATATAAATTTTATTAGCTGCGCCGAATAGAATAAAAAATGAATATTGATTTCACTTTTAGGCAATCTACGATATGCTTGGGGCTTGTTCATCAAATCGTCCCGCTGATTCGGCGGAGGAACGAGCGAAGAATATATTCTCCAAAATGGATGAAAACAATGATGGTCAATTAACGCAGGAAGAGTTCTTAAAGGGCTGTCTCCAAGATGAGGAACTTTCAAAAATGCTAGCACCATAAAGAAATCTCAATCATTCAATTTCTTCTAATATGTGTATAATTTAAGAATAAACAATAAATATAGTAATGAAACAAATTTCCTATTCTCAATGTGTTTATTGTCGCCTCTCATCATTCCAGTCCATTCGGGCTGTGAAACGTGCGTAAGATGGTACATTCTCCACGTTAAGCACAAGGCCGGTTGACACATTGCCTATAATGGATGGATAGCTGGTGTAAAGACAATGCTGACTACAACTTTTATGAATTTAATCATTTATTTTTTATTCGATTATTTTCATAATTGAATTTCGGTACTTGAAGTTTGGGTACTTTACTAGTTGCAGAACGTTCGATTTGTTTTGGGAAAGCAAAAAGTCGCTTTAAATTTTCGAATGATCGCGTATTGCGTAACCAAAAAAAGAATTATCGTCATTTCAATGTTCTTCTCTCGACTTTGACTGTACGGTGATGAAAATCTGCTTGTGGCACTGTACTATGCACGAATGTGAACAGCATATAATTGAGTTGCAAAGTTGCCTCACATGCCGCATTTTGCAAATCGATGTAAATCGGACTAGACGAGAATAATGTAAAGGTTCGATTTGCGAGACAGTACTTTGACTCGCGTTCTATTGAGTATTCGGCCGACGTAAAGCTAGTGTTATCGCAGCACTAACACTAATAAAATAATAATAATTTGTTTTGTTTTAATATTTAAGATATTCCCACACCACATGTACCATTTTCAGCGCACAATAAAACTCATTTGTACGTCCAGCTTAAAGATATTAGAAACTAAATATGAATTGAAAATGTATTGCTGGTTACACTGACACTGTTTGACACGTGTACCGTTAATGGTACACATAGCCTGTTGATGGATGATCTGTGAATATTTGTTGTATAGTTGTTAGCTAGCTTTTTGCTTTGCAACTTTAATAGATAATAAAAACTTTTTTTTTTTTATTTTTATCATTTGAATATTTATAATTTTACGAGAGAGAGAGAAATACATTTTCTATCCGCTTGGCAGGGAACCGCTGCAGCAAAAGCGAAAACAATTTAAATATATTTATTATTCTTAATAGTTAGTTAAGTTATTCTTGTATTTGGTGAGTGAAACTTTGCTTCAGAATGAAAACCAGCGTATCCACGATAGGAGAAAGAGATTTCAATGAGTTTTACGAATGGGAAAATTCTTATATCGAGCCTCAAATGTATATTGTTCCTGAAAGTGCACTCTCAAAGTCCACTAAATATTATATACGATGGCAAGTTCCGGACTTTATCACTACCTAACGTCAATAATTGGCCATTTATGAGGAAGTGGGCAAGATGCTCGCTCTAAGCGAAAACAAGACACTTTTCAGTGTCAAGAATGAATATTATAGAGAATCATGGATGGTATTGCACGATTATATACACGATTCGCGAATATTATTCTTGACCTTCTAACTTGAAAAGATGGAATGATATTGAATGGAATGAAATACTCGAGTACAAAACGGATGAACGATTTGGACTTGGCCTCTCTATACTAAAATTATTTAAATACTAGAGATTCGATCGTCTTTGGGGAGGAAAACCAGTTCCTGATACTTTTTTACCCCATATATATTTGTATATATATGTATTTGATCAGTACTGGAATTTAAAAATCAATTTCAATGTATCAGTTCCTTGTGTGTAAACGTAACTACAGCTCCTTATCTAAAACTAAACCCTTCGAAGCTAATCTAACCATCACTGTCTGCATTAATAGATTGAAAACAATGAGAAAACAATACTTGTTTAAACGTAAAACACTGCAACCTTACTCTACATCACTTGTAATGCAAGATATATGAACATACCCAGAAGGACTTAAGATGTATCCAATTCTTTTTCAAATCAATGCCTGTTTGTCGGCTTGTCTGCCCATATATTTTTGGATTTAATCTTTAAGTCACAATTTTTTGAGATATTTTGAACAAATTTATTACATTGACGTGTTTTGGCCGAAAGACGAATCGGACCGCTTCCTCTACAACGCATTATTTTAAAGTTATTACTCGAAAAAATAACTGTATTAAACTAAATAGTCCTGCGTATTTACTGATCGTCCATGGCCGACTAAAATATTTTTACCTGTTCCGTCATATATAGTAGGCGATGAAGCTGTTAAGAATTCTCCAAAACTGTAAAATGAATAAATAAAGCAGATGATCTTTTCGATAGGTGCAAAACAACATCTCCAAATGATTAGGCTGTAGAAGGGTAGACATATCTGCAATGAGAATGGCGAGTGAAATTGGATCCAAGAGAAATGTATGCCTATACGGAATTGTGACGAATCTTGGATTCAAATTCATCAAATCATGAATGACGACCTCAACAACGTCAAGAAGACAGAGCTAATTCTATATTGCTTTTTAATCTTTTCCTACAAAAATTAGAGATGATTGTGACTGAATCCTCATGACTGCCTTATGACCACTTACTTGACTTTTAATTGTCACATTTTTTAATATACTCATACTCATCTGTTTAACTCTACTCTTACTCGTTCCCGTGCTTAGCACAATCGAATCTAAAATTAGCCTTTGCTCTGTATTTCATGGAACCGTTTTATCTGAATCTATTTTAAATGCAATGTATTGCACATTATTTTTTCGACATAATTTTCTACCAGATATCTATCCAGATATTCTTATTAAAAAGACGAGAGAAATGTGGTAACAAAATTCAAAGCTCTCTTTACCCTCATTAAAGACAAACCCAAATACAGCGGACGGCACTTCCCTGGACCTACCTTTTTATTAGTAGAATTGTGAACAAAATAAACATCTTACGGAATATTTTATGGCTCGCTAAATATTCAAAAATTCTGTTCGAAATTTTAATTAAAAAAAAATAGATTCATGTACACATACTTAACTCGTATTATAGGCATTTTAAAATGCCTTAACTTATGCCGAATTCACATTTCGTAGACTAAAAATATTCAAAATCTCATAACAGATTAATAAAATTAAAATGCATACAAAACAAGTAAGACAATTAATTACATTCTCGATCATCTGTGAGTGGGTGACTAAACAGACTAAAAAAAAAAAAAATAAAAAGAAAAAGCTACATTTTTATATATATTATAACGGTGGGTGGGCGCGTCAGATTTTTTCTATTTTTGCCGAATAAAAGCAGAAAATTATATCGTATATCTGAAGCACATGTGTCCACTTTTACGATCATGAGCACATTTGCCACAGCAAATAACAGACATGTGGACGGACAGACTGAGAAACATGTCTGCAACGGTTCAGATTTGATATTTATCAATAACATGTCGATTTTATGAAGAGTGATGCTGCAAAGCTTTTGACAAAAGAATGAATTTCAATATTCCAAAATACTGAGTGAGCTGCGCCGACTTGTTTTTTTTTTTTTTTCAATTTGGAATAGGTCCTGGTGCGCGACCGTTCATTCATTTCACATGCATGCATTGCATTTGTTGTGTGATTTACAAGTTATGAGCAAAAAACCAAATTGGTTTTTATTTTTGAAAATAGAGGAGGTCTTAGGTTATATTGTACTGTGGGCGTGTCCTTTGATCGGTTTGGCTCATTTTCAACACCAAGCTGCATGCAAGAACTTCCAATGCTTTTGCCAAACTTGAAGCAGATGGCTGACTTTTTGCGGCTAGGAGAATATTTACCACAGACAGACGGACAGACGGACATGCTTAAATGACTTTAGAATTTGATACCGATCGAAAATATATATGTATTATGAGGTCTCTGAAGCTTGCGTGTGAGTGTCGCAAACGTTTTGACAAAACAAACACATTCCTTAGCCTTAGGCGGTGGATGTAAAAATTAATTTTTTATTTTTTTTGTATTAATATTTCGTTTAAATGCAAAAAAAAAAAAAAATGGCCCTTTATATCGTCAGTTGTCATAAAGAGTCAATTTTCTAGCCACCTAAGGCAAAAGGAAGGATATCTTGAAGAAGAAAATTAAAGCCAGTCCTACTTGTAAACATACAGAAGCGCATGCATAAATATGGGCGTTTATTAATTTTTCGTTTTTTTTTTTTCTTTTAATTTCTAAAGGTTTACCGCGGCATGAGTGGAGAAAATGGGAAAACAAAATAGCAAACTGAAACCGGAAGTATTGGAAGACTTGAAGCAAAACACCGAGTTTACAGGTATACGTTTCAATTTAATATAAATGATAATAAATAACTAATGGAATATGATTGACTTATCTACAAACATTTATAGATCGAATTCTTAAATTTCTATAATGTGTAATCTCACATGCATACATACATACATTTCAATATATGATTTGCAAAGAAAAATTTTAACGACCGCAGAGCTAAAATCCATCTATTAATGGGATATTTTTAACTAAATATCCAATTATTGGTTATAGCACTTTTATCGAAATTAATCGAATAGGAACTGTTATCGGAAATAGTACTCTTTGAACCATAAACACGCACACACGAAGGATGGAGCTTCGCACGCTCACAACACACGCCTCCTATGAGTTTTCGCAGACCGCATTACGGAATGCATGAAAATAACTTGAAAATGCTTAGCAATCCAAAAAAAGCGTTTTATTTTCGTCGAAAATAAGGGAAACAAAGCATTAACTCGAAAATTTTCTTATAATTTTTCAAAATATTTACCGCGGTCAAGTACTTGGAAAGTAGCTCTCGTAGCACTCCTTTTCTTAGCATATGGGCTATAATGAAGGCATAGGTATTACAAGCAATTCGTTACCCGTAAGATTTGTTTTTGAAAGCGCAGAAAGAAAACGGAACCACTAAATACCGAATTCAGAAGATATGGCCATTGATCCGTCAATTCGATGATTTGAATGCTGACTTGTATTTCTTGACATTGCCTTGATTCTATTTTTCTGAAGATTTCTCTCCAAGAAACATGATTCGAGATTTCCCTAAATTCGTTACCAAGTCCACAAGCAAGCTTAATCTACTCATCTAATTTCAATCCTGTACGTATTACATACAAGTAAAGGACATCCTGTATAATTTATCTTTTGTCAATAGCTAGAAAGTTTGAAAAAGTTTTCAAATGAGAAATGAATTGCTTTCGAATCGTTGTCTTATAGGGGGGGAGAGAGAGAGAGAGAGAGAGAGAAAGATTTCACACTAAATGTATATTAGAAAAATGCGGTCGCCTCGTTGCCTCCTCGTACTTTAAATTAAAAATATGGAAAAATTGTACATTTTAGATGCTGAGATACAAGAGTGGTATAAAGGATTTTTGAAAGACTGTCCAAGTGGGCATTTATCAGTGGAGGAATTTAAAAAAATTTATGGAAACTTCTTTCCATATGGAGATGCAAGTAAGGTAAGAACTTTGCGATTAAATTGAATTTTATGAAATTTAATAGTTATGGCCAGCACTTATATTGGTAGGAAACTTATTATTCAAAAGTTTTTTCGAATTTTAAATACGATATATATATAATCGTAGGTTAAAAAATTCATTTCCGAGGTCTTTCATTAATTTATACATTGAATCATTAGAAGTATCATTCGGGATAATGTTGAATTTATTTACATTTAAGTTAATTTCAAATATGTTTTATCTCAACTTACAAGGACGTTGAAAGAATTTTAGACCCGGTCATAGAGTAAAAAACACAAAATTCAAAATGCTGGAACTAATATATATATATATAGTAAATCAAATAAAAGCCATATAGTGGACCACGGCTCACGATTAAATATCTTACACTACCATACAATTATTCAGGCGTTATATGAGGAGTGGTTTGATCCGAACAGTTTTCAACGACATTCGTTCTTGGGCCAAAACACGTTAGTGTAATAAGTGTCATCAGAATCTATCAAAAATTGCGGCTTTTAAGTTGAACGCAAGAAAACAAGATGGACAGGCGGACAGACATTCACAAAGTGAGTCCATCTCAAGTCCTTCTGGGTATTGCATACATCCGCACTAACTTAATATACCCTTGTACACCAAGAGTTGTAGGGTATATGAAAAAAATTCGAAAAAAAGAATTCGATTCAATCTATCTATCAATTGAGTAGAGAAGGTAATAAGCAAATCCTTTTTATTGCAATTGCGCGAGCTTCGCCAAATTGACGGTATCTTAACTGACACATCTGCACATCAATTTCAACCAAAACTTTCAGTAGTAGAGGAGATGCACTTGTTTCCGTTCATTTAAAAAAAGTGATTCCATCGATATCCCAAGAGTGATATTTCAACTATCGAAAATCGTCAAAAATTGAGTCGAGATAAATCAACCAATTAAAGCGGCTGCGGAATGACTTGAGTTGTATTTCGGATGAAAAGAAAGGCCTGAGAAGGTGCACGATCATGACACGCGTTGAAACCTGACCCTATGCCTCAATACCAATTATGTGGACGTAAACGATATTTACTTGATATTTAAAAGATGTCTAATTAATTTTGATATTGCTTTCGATATTCTGATCAAAAATGCAAGAATTCTTTGCGTCTAAACACGGTCGTAAACTCTTCGGATACATATTTGAATCATGTTCCTTGAATGGCAATTGCCATGCAGTTGCCTATGAAAGTCGCACAAATTGTGACGACACGTGGGCTTACATGACCATACAAAGCTGTTTTGTCGTTGCTGCGTATCCACTCTTTTCGGCCAACATGAAAGCATTGGCCGTACATTCAATATCTTCCTTCTCTGAGCAAATTTATACAAACCGAAAACATTAGCTCTAGGCAGTGCAACATTTCGGAAGCCAATATTTCATTTTTGAATGTGACGCAATGTCACATGTGATGCACTTGTTTAGGCCTAAGCAACCACACCCGCAAAGATTTAAATAAAAAAGAATCCTATTATGTGACTTTTCGCATACTCGTAACAACTTTCCCTTTTATTTACTAAAGGAGACAAAGCCCTCAATTTTTAAGCCTGAATGGATGGAAACATTAGTTCGATTAGTTATGTTAGCGATTAACTAGTTTTTATCAGATAATAAGCTGAGGGGTCATATTTTAGCATTCCCATTAGATAACCTACGAATGGCCATGAATGGGGTGTTTTAAGGTGTTTATCATTTGATTAAAGTTAAAGTCACTTTCCATTTTATTACATTTTCAGTTTGCTGAACACGTTTTTCGTACATTTGACGCAAATGGCGATGGGACCATTGATTTCAGAGAATTTCTCTGCGCTCTTAGTGTTACATCGAGAGGAAAATTAGAACAAAAATTGAAATGGGCGTTTTCAATGTATGATTTGGATGGAAATGGATACATTTCTCGCCAAGAAATGCTCGAAATAGTAACGGTGCGTATAAATATATTTTTCTTACTTTACTCTCAAATATCCAAAAATGTGAATTAGGAAGCATTTTACCGTTACAGAGCTGAAATGGACGAACCGAAGCTACGATTTCTGCAAATTCTCTATCAATTATTTCTTTTCCTTTAGAGATTAAAAATTAAATATTAAATCGATAATCGGTTTAATAGATAAAGAGCTGCGTTCAGAACAGGTCCGCTTTTGGAATGCACAAAAGTGAAAAAAGTCACATTCCGTTACAATTTAACTAAAAAGTAGAAGAATTTGATTTGATTTAAAAAAAAAATTGATCATCTACTTGAGTACAAATTAATGTTCGGCACATATATGTTTGTTTCGATTGCAAAGTTGAAGGCAATGGCGCCGGCAATGGCAGCAACTCACCCATAAATATCTGATCTTTATTTTCAATGCTGGTTATCTAAATCCAGTTCATTCTATTACTCTTTGTAACATATCATCATATTGTGATGATCATTAGCCTATGGTTAAATAGATGACCAACACTTTTTCGCAATATCTCGAAGACCTTATGAACAGACAGTATATGTCATTATCTTCATACTTTTGGTAAACACTTGCCATCTACTCAAATTCTGCAGGAGCAACAATCGGAGTATGAACCATTGTAATAATGCTGTTTGTTAACAATGTTGTGACCCCATGTTGGCCTTGGATGCAACTTTTGCGTCTAATAACATTGTTTGTCTTTGTACTAATTGTGTGTGTCCGAAGCCTATAAACTGATTTAATTTTGAGGCTATTTCGAAAGTGAGACTTTATAAGGATAGAAGGCTGACGAGACCGATGTACATGCCTTTGCTGAGGTAGCTAGTTCATGAGAAGATATTTACAACTCAAAGAATAGCACGTATTCACCCTTTAACGAGCACGTGAACGGACGAAATCTAACCTACCGAACGGGCATACTCTAAACCCTGGACCTCTCATTATCCGCCCTACCTAATGGTGTCTTTCGGCCCACAATTTCTATGGGAGATCCTGAAATATTTTTCTCATTTCACAATTAAAAAATTCAACCATTCGTTCCCCATTCTCCCCTCTTCCAATCGGGAAAATCCAGACCAACCAACAACCGAAAAAAATTGCGTCAAAACGTCTCCCATCATTGAACTCCTTCTTCTGCGAGAACTTAACAATCCTATCAATGCATGGTTGCATTCTTTTTTTAAAAAAAAAAAAGTGAAACACGATTGCTAAACTAAAACCTCCTTATACACGATCTTCGTTTTCTTGCAGCTTCGAGAGCAACTCTTTTCCATCGAGTCAAATATGCTATATGACATGACTTGGATTGCTGTCAGTAAGCTGCATAGACCAATAAGTTATTTTAACGTGCTATTTAAACGCACTGTGCATGTTCAGATTGTATACGCTAAACCTTGAAACTTGATCGAAGCGAGGCAAGGACAGAAAAACGAAGACAAACTGGTAAAGTGTTCAATAATTTCGAGGACGATGATAGCAAAATCGACTATGTTGGTATTGCATGAAGAGCGTAAATCAATTGTCTTCTAGGAAGCGCTTTGGGATTCTCGTTTGCTCAGTGCATTAACGCATCCATTAATTCAATTTTCAGTGTTAGTATGACTATTGCGTATGGACTTGACTTTGAATTACGTCATTCACAATTAACTACAAGTTCGGATTTCTGATATTGTGCTGGCGAGTAAATTTCGCAGATGTTTAAATTGTTAATTGGCTTCACAAACGTTGTTCCTATAGCGACAGTATTTGTAGAGTATTCTCGACTTTATTTTTACTCAAATATTTGCTTTACCTAACTTCTAAAAGTTTTTGCTTGTGCCTCCCCCTTAGTTACGTTTTTACTTACTTCTATTAATTTTTGCAATTATCTGAAAGAATTCCATGATATCAACTTTTGAAAGTTGTTATGAAAACCAACGCTTTTCTTAAGTCAGTTCAAAAATTTTGAATTTAATGAAAATTACAAAAATTTTAAAGTAAATTCTCTTTCATTTCGTTATCTCTATGAGTCACTTTTCGTATGAATTTTTTCGTACGACACATTGGTCCACTAAATCTTCAAATTTTTGATTCTGAAATATATGTTGTTTAAAATCCCTTATTAGAGTCTCGTAATAATTCCCGCATAACTATAGATTGCATAACGACGATCAACTCTTCGATTTCATCTTTCCCTTTGTTTTTATCGATTCCAATCTTTTTGACTGTAGTATTATCAAGCTCAACGAACTTAATTTCTTCTTCTTTTTTTTTTTTGGGCCATTATTATATTAGGAGCACGATGTAGAGGAAGAAAATTCTTATATAGTTTCTTTACCTTCAATTCACTTTTGAGCTGCTCGACTTGCGATTCCCTAAATTGAAATTTTGAATTCAGATATAGGTCGAAACAAATGGTAATTAAAAAAAATCAAGAATCAATATCCGATGAACAAATCACGGAATAGTGCATCCGAACTTACTACTACTTAAAAAAACGTTTTCCAGAGTATGCTGTCGCTGGAAATCATCAATGGTATCGCACCGATTACAAAAATCTGAATTCAAGGATCGAACAAATTTTAGATATACCTTATCATACGTATGACTTATGGCAAGTTAATTGAGTGGATTTATTTCTTAAAAGTAGAACTTATGAAGCCGATGCATTGCAAAAAGTGTTATCAACATTGGATGTTTGTACTATTTATTATTGTTTTCCTTGTCGAGCAAAATATTTTCAATGGCCGAATGCTTTAAAATTTATAAATCGATATAATATCTATATATATATATACATTTAAGGGCTCTATAACCTACTTAGTCGAAAAAATAATGTTACCCATAAAAATTAAGTATTTCAGAATCGAAACGTTAACGACGTTATTTGTTGTATTTCCCTATAGCGAGAAAGTTTATTACGCAAACGTGTCGCCAAGTTTGAGTAGGCGACGTCCAGACGGCCCAACGCTCCAATCCTTTGTAGCCAGTTGAATAAAAGTTAATCTTCGTAAAGGCCACCTTAGAGGGCACATTGTTCTTACCATGTTTATATTTTTCTAGGCGATGAGGTTCCCTTCCTTGGCGAGTCTTCGACAGTGTCGGAAATCGTCTGCGTGCGAGCTCCCTCACCGCTTGGTCAACTATAAAGGAAGTCCTGGATATAACCACATGGTTACGGAGAGGGCTAAAGCTAGAGTAGAGTGATAAGGTGTCTGATGTATGTTGGATTGATTACTTCTTCTTCTACTATAAATTCAAGCGAAGGAGTATTTCCAGGAAGTATGTGAACTTAATGAACATAATCACACGCGTAATGCCGATTGTCCTAAAGCAGTGGCTGCATCTGATATACCTCTGTGGCAGCTGGTATATCCAATCACAATTTAAATGCAACAGATTCAAGCGATGTGTGAGGGCCGCACCCAAGCGGGAAGTACTCGTGGTAGCTGAGGTATCCCCAAATGAGGATATTAAACAAGTAGAGGTGCTCGATAGACATCGCCCTGCGCAGAAGGAAAACTTTCGACCGTACCCAAACTTTTATTTCTGGTACGTCAGTCTTGGAAGAGGCCCTCTCTCATTCAGAATTGTCTTGCAAGGCTGAGGGGTGCGCAATTCAACTAATTAATTGTCAATGGTTCTAAGAAATCCGTCTGATAAAGTCTTCACGACAGAGGCAGACGTTAACGTAAATATACGCATACGTAAATATATAAATACAACGTACGCAGATGGCGTATTACAAGTGCGATAGCTGTCAAGTTGTTTTACAAATTCGACACCTTTACGTAGTTGTGTGGTTTCGGCACTTCTCTTCCTTAAGTCGCTTATTATTGCTTGTCGGATCAGTTACACAGGACTATCCGCCACGTTGTACAAAAACGACCTTCGAACCTAAGCGAATTTTCGACAAGTTTTCGTCCAGTCCTCGATTGAGAGCGAGATTATGTTATAAATATGAAGCGCTGTTGCTGCGAAATTTTTTTCTTTTTTTTTTGTTATGAAATTAATTTTCAAATTTAATGAAATTCGTTTCATTTTCACTTGTAATAAATGTAAATAAATAATTTTTCTTTTCAGGCTATATATAAAATGGTAGGTTCAGTAATGAAGATGCCTGAGGATGAAAGCACACCAGAAAAACGTACTGATAAAATATTTAGGCAAATGGATCGAAACAAAGACGGCAAATTAAGCCTTGAAGAATTTATAGAAGGTGCAAAAAGTGATCCATCTATAGTTCGTTTATTACAATGTGATCCTCAATCACACTAACTTAAGTTAATTAATTAATCAATAAATGTTTGAATTACTGTGAAAAGCAATTATATTTCCATCAAAGTTCTTAACGTTTTAGATTAAACGCCATAATTATAGTAAAGGATATTTTCATTTTCTCTAATATTAAAAAAGAAAAAAAAAAAAAAAAAAAAAAAAAATCTTTGGATTGTTACTTCCACAATTTCGGACGTTTTCATTTTCTTTTTCCTCTTTCTAGCAATAATTCTATCAATGGATTAAACGAACGCGCAAGCGCCGAGTTTTATACTGTTTTCTACTTTCTCTCTCTCAACTGATATTCCGCATGTCTGGAAGGCTGTTTGCCGAAAGAAAATTAAAAATTGTCTCTTAATGATATTCGAATGTCATCTTATTTGCTTGCCCGCCTATTCTTATCATTTCTATTGACTATTGATGGATGCGTGCACATTAGATTTGTGAGTCCAGTCATAACTGCACTTGAAACGATCGCACTAATCATAAGTGGTATAAAAAAAGCTGAAACGTCTTTCTTTCTTAATTGGTAGTCATTGATTAACCAGTGAACCGCCGTACGTCAAATATTTCCAATTTACAAACTATGCTAAATAGGGATCTCAAGAAGATATTCACTGAGGCCATTTCTAAAGGTTCAATGAACAAATAGTTCAGACCAAGCAACTGAGGCACTGGCAATTCATAATCATCGCAGTCAAGATGAATTCATCGTCAATCTGAAGTTCATTTCGAGTGTTAACTGTAAGTTCTCGAATAACGCTTCATGATCGCGCGCACAGTTTGCCTTTAAACCAGTCTCAAAGAAAAGTCTAACGGTGTTATGTTAGAAGACTTCTGTGGACGCCTTCTTTCGTTTCATTCAATTGCCGAACTTATCGTGTGCTGTACGTGTAACGTTTAGAGGGATGTTGTTCGAAGCAAAGCTCAATGCTCAAAGCTCGATTCAGTTCAAACCAATTAATCTGTAAAACGCATCAATTAATTGCTTCTTTACCGTGCTAATGAGGACGGATGGATTAACTCGAAAATCGCGCACATTAACATAGCAGCTCTCATTAGGGCAACAGGAAACAAAAGAACGGATGGCCCAGATAATATATTTACCTCCGTTGATGGATATTAGATATTAAAGTGAATACATCTTTCCTACGGGTCTTCTATTACGAAGGTTATGAAAGTTAGTGTTTTCACAAGCGAGTTGTAATTATAGCCTGAAATATCTATAGACCAAAATCACATAACTGCCCTTGCTATCGACGAGTTCGCCCTCCGACAGAGTCTGAAAGTCTGTCAGCAACATTGCAAAGCCTTGGTGCCGAATTAATCAAAGTGAATGTAGTCTACTAATTAGTTCAAATATTTGAGGTTTGTCTCTTTGCCAAGTTAAAGCAAAAAAAAGAACAAAAAAAATTAAAAATAAAAAAATAGTGAAAAAGGTGGCATATATACCACAAACAAAGCCTTCAGTTATGATCACAAAACGACAAGACAAAGTTATTGCCATTAACTGTCAGTGCAAACACTGAACTGTGAAAGAGTCCATTGTACAAATCGGGTTATAATAATTTTCAGAGGCATAGTGCTGCTCCAATTTTTCGATATGTCTAAAAGGACAGTGAAAACCAACCATCAGGATGAGAAAACCCTAGTTGCTCTGCCCGAAAGTTCAGTTCCCTCCTACACTTTCGGAATATTTACAACGTTTAAACAGTTGCTTATGCCGCAGTTAATCAAGGCTTCTTAAAATATATGTTCAGATATGTATCTGTTGCATACTATTTTTACCGAGAAACCTTCAGGTAATTGAGAAACGAATCTTACACTGCAACCTAAACTCGCTGCAATAGAAAGAATGCGTAGCCCTATAGATGCCTTATATATAAAAAAAAAAAAAATTAAATAAATTTAATTCAATTTTATTATAGAGAAAGATGTACACGAAAGAAAGCATTCCTTCATATTTTGTATGATGTATAGATTTTAGAGCGTTCGCTGCAGTTCCTTTATGTACTAATTTGTAAAAATTTTTTTACCGTCTACTTGATGATCTTCCTCTACCGCGGCCCCGAGGTCCACCACGTCCGCGGGTTCCCCTACCTCTTCCTCTAGTTCCGACTCGACTAGTATCTTTCTTTTTGGATTTGGACTTCGGAGTATCATCAATAAGTAGCGTTTCCAACGGTAAACTATCTGGTAAAATGAAGTATCTTATATTATTTCCCCTTATACTAAGGGTCTCCAGTTGCACTGGATCTCTATTTTTTATGGTCATCTTTACGGATTTCAGATGAGTGTTCATAGCAATATCTACTCCAGTGATTGTTCCATGAATCTGAGTTCCATTTTTAAGTTCAATGGTGACAGTTTCATGACTAAGCTTCATTAAGAATCTAAAATAAGAATAATAATAAGTATAGGAGCATATAACAACAAGCCAGATTTTATTAAATAACTTTTTTCTGATATGCTTGTGTAAATATTCATTTAAATCGAAACCTTGGGTAATCTGCTACAAATTCTAACTTTATCTTTTATTGATTATTGAATTGACTACAATTTCAGCTTTTGCCGCTTTATATATTCTTATCGGCTTTAGATGAGGCATTTACAATTGGGAAACTTTCATTTCACTTTCTAAATAAATGAATTTGTTCCGCGTTCACCGGCATGCTTTTGAGATTATTGCGAAAAGACGCCAATTCGTTTCTGTTCAATTTAACCGAAATTAGCAAGTTTGTCTGTAAAGGACAATGATTTTCAAAGGATTCAAAGGATGAGTGTTTGAACGTATTTTTCAAGTAAAAATTAGACAAACTATATTTCAAGATTTTCATTGACAATTTATGCTTTAAACATACGTTTGTTTGTAAAGGCTTTGAGAGCCCAAAACAAAACAATCTTCGCAGGTAATTCTAAATGCACAATAATTTTATTAAGCTGAAGACATGAAACTTTTAAGAAAAAGTAAATCTTAATATATAAAACGTAAATTACCTCACAAGCTTCATTTTAATTTTACAAAAATTAAGCGCTTCCAAAAAAAATCGGTACTGCAATGCCAATTATTATGCCAGTAAATGTGAGCCGGCCGGTAGTATTGCCATCATTAGAAATTTTAATATGTTTTACAATATCACAGTAGGCGATGTATTTTTAAAGTGCTTACTACGATTGCACTTTCGAAGTAGTGAACTACAGTTCCATTGAAAATCGAAAGTAAAGCTTTGAGTAGATATCTTCTATAAGAGTCCTTATAATTGTAAACAAAATGTGGATCATATTTATCAGTTCTATAGGTACATACTTTATTTGCTCTGCATTTTATGAAATATTTTAAGGAAAATCTTTATATATGAAATATTAAATAAGTAAAAACTCTGAAGCAAACACAAAACTGAGTACTTTTTTTGTCCCACACGTCAGAAACGAAAGGACCAAATGGACTTGTTTCCGTGTAATTTTTCGTTTATATGAAAGCAAATAGAGTAAAACCTCAAGATCCCTTATACTGCACTCAAAATTTTTGATATTACTGTTTTAGCTATTTAGATATAATACTCTGTGTTGCCTATACAAATAAAATTTTCGTAACAATTTCCTACTAATAAATAAATCAACACTTGAAGTGTTTGCTGTAAATGACAGCAATTTCAATGCGAAGATAACAAATCCAGATATACGAAAAAGTTATATCTGAAAAACTTGTACGCAGTTTGTAAACGAACGAATACTTATTATTATTATTATATATGTTTGGTGTAAACCGCTGCTAATTCAGTGAAGGAAATAAATTTTTACGTGGTTAAGTTAATATAAAAGTCATTAAGTGTGTCGGATCCCTGCAGACAATTGAAAACTACCGTTAATCTTTTATATTACTACATGAATTCCATGAATTCCACTATAAAATTTGAAAAACAACATATTGGGAACATATTGCTAATAAATAATTTCTTCATTTTTAGAACATTTTATATAGCTGTGGCATACGAATATATTAACAAGAATGAAAAAAAAAAGGGTTTTTAATCCTACGGAAATTCGTCAAATAGAAAATCACTTTGCTCATAGCATACAAGTATTGCGTTCTAGCAAATTTTTATTAATTAAAATTAATTTGAAAAAATAAAAAAAAAATTTATCAAAATTCTATGTGAATGAGCGGGCGATAAAGAAAATTGGGCCCTTGATATGATAAGTAATGATTTATATTCAACGCGTAATCAAACTTCTGTGAATGTAGGAATAAGAACAATTGGAAAAACGTGAGAGTAAATAAGTGGGCAGTTGTCTATAGAAAAGTTTTGTGAATATTTGTGAAATTAACATACCCTTTATTTGTCACCTTTATTCGATAATATGGATGGAAGAAGGGTCACAACTTTACAAGTATTTAAATGTGTCAAATAAGTAAAAATACATATATTTTTACAAAATATTTTTCAATTCAAGGGTCTTTTAAAGTTTGCTATCGAACAGGGCCAATGCCAGGACAGTGGCGGCGGTACATACGAAAACATGGATCACGAAGTAAGTGACTGTTAATGCTCTATTTATTGGTTGAATTTCCGTTTACTTTGTAGTGGGTTCGTTTGGATTGTAAGAGATCGCCGTTGATTTTGTTGTAGTATTCTGCAATTTTTTGTTTTTCTGTTTTTTCGTATGTCCCGTGTGTTCTGCCAAGTCTTTTTAATTCAAAATACCGCATTCAATGGAACAGCAATAACAAGGGATATTGCGATTTAAAATTAGTCTTCCGGAAGCCTGCAAACATGCGTTAATGTCAGCAGTATTCAAGTGTAGAAACTTTTTATTAATATGGAGATTCTTTCAATTTATTCTTTTAAACAGTTTTGACGAATAATATTTCAAAAATTAACCTATTTGTTTATTGTAGAGAAAAGCTTTTCTTGAAAACGCCTTTAAATCAATGACAATAGATGTAATGGAAGAGCTTTCGTATGCAATTAGTGTTCTTGAAGATAATTCCACTTCAAATGTGCGAAAGACGAACGCTCTTAACCTAATACGTGATCACATCGATAATATTGACTTTGCGAACAGCTTTGTTAAAGTTGGAGGAACAAACATTTTAATAGAATGTTTAAAAAGTCATGATGAAAATGTACGTATCGCTGCCATAAATATTGTTGCTGAAATGTCCCAGAATAATGACTTTTGTCAAAAACATTTTCTGGAACATAATATATTAAAGTTGTTGATAACATATTTAAACGATAATGAAGATTTGGTTTCAAGTTCCCTGTATGCGATATCTGCGCTGGTAAGGGGTTTTGAACCAGGAGCGGCGGAATTGATTGCAATTGGCGGTTTGGAATTAGTAGTTAATTGTTTAAATACTTCCTTCACCAGAGCATTTATAAAAGCTTGCTTTTTAATCTCAACATTGTCAACTGAATATATGCTCGTCAGAGGTGAGTCAAAAAATAAATCAAAATGATATGTACAGAGTAAACTCTAAACAATAATAGTCACCTGACACCTTTTTTGCAAACTAATCCGAAAGAGCAAAGACAGTCTGCTCCATTAAACACGGGAACTAGTCCCTATGTTTTGGACTGAAAATCTTTTGTTTACGGTCATATGGACTATGACGGCTAGAACTACTGGAAGAAGACGTCATATAGACTGACCTTTAAGCGATTTTTATAAGAAAGCTATATTCGCTTTATGTCAGTGTGACAATATAATGTAAAAAAGGAAACAACTTGTAATTCCAAAATCTCACAACGAAAATTGGAGTAACCTTCTGGCAAACATGCTTACAGTTGGGTACAAACTGCAATTTATGACATACTAGACGTGCCAGATATTGAACTAAAACTTTGGCCGTTCCTTCTTTTTTTTTGCAAAGCACTTAAAAATTTTTTTGCATTAGTTTGAGGAAGTGAAGGAAGAATACTCACCAAAGGTGAATACAACTTACATTGTCGGCTTTTAAATAAATAAAACATGAAGAAATTCTTTCATTTATATGCACAACTTGTCTTCTACGTTCCAGTATAGATGAACAGTTGGATTTTTTTGTTTTTAGATGAGTTCGTTACGTTGGGAGCATTTGAAAAATTGGCCAACTTTTTAGAAGTTATAACTGATTTCGATGTTAAAATGGAAGCTCTTTTAAGAGCGATGGCCGAGTTGTCGCAAAGTAAAAAATTTAAACCTGATGAAGAACTTAAAGGCCGCATTATTAAAACTTTGCATGATATTATTAGCCGAAACGAAAAACTTCCGCAATGCGAGGTGAGAGTGTATATTACGTATATTAAGAAATAAAATGCATATTGGTTTTGTTGCAGGAAATTGTGGAATACTCAAACGCCCTGCTCCATAAGTTAATATAAAAACTTATTGCATTTATTGCTAACAATGCGTAGAATAATTTGCTAATTGAATAAATATTTTATACAAATCAAAGGCTATGGAATGAAAACAAATATTACGTCTTTTTCATTTCGCACATATCACATAGGGGAGTGGTTGACATTTTCCCATTAGTTCAAAGTTAAAAACGACAAACACAACAACTTTCCCAGCCGACTGCAATTAACAGAGCTACACGGCTCTGTCAGTGCCGATGGTGGTTGAGATGATGACGATATATTGTTGTCAAACTTGTAAATGAATCATTTTCGTATATACATACATATATACCTACCTTTGTTATTTGTATTATCAATTGTTTAAAATTAGATTGAAATTTGCGTCTCATATAAAAATCAAAGTATATTTAAGTTATTAAATAAATGTTTGTTATTAATCGGGCATAGGCCGAATATAGGCTTTTTCTTTGCCTCTGTTTTGGCTTGCTTAGCTTGTGGTTCTTGTTTTGTTTGAATTAATAAATAACATTTTGATAAAATTAATTATTATTATTACAAAACATAACTTCATAAATGTAAATGGAGTGTATAGGCGCTCATTCCTAAAGAGTGTTTTAAAAAAACTTTGAAAACAATAACGGAATTGTGTATTAATAACAATAAATAATTCTCAAACAAATATATTCTTAATTGATTGATGTTAACTTTGTGGCAAAACTTAGAATTTTTGAATGATTATATTACGTTGTTGTGTACAATGGTACATATACAGCGTGTACAAATGCGAAAATGTAATTAATATACATGGGAATGAAAAATTCGTATCAGCTTGCTTCAAAATTGAACAAAGTTGACGGAATTTTATTTTATATATAATTAAAAAATTCATATTTAACTTCGGAGGCGTGGAACCGCGGTTCTTTGCCCAATACTGCTAATAAAAAATACAATCAAAAACTTAGACGACTTGTGATGACAAACGTCGTCGATCAGTTGGTTATAACAGAATTGAATCTATTTCTCTTCTTCTTCTTAGTGTTAGTGTTCGCATGTTTACATAACATTCGCACGAAGGTCGCGTTAAGAATTGTTTATAATTTATAAATTTTTAATGATAAAAATATTTAATTTATATTTGTATATTTGTTGTTTTGGCTTTTAGTTATTAGTTTTTAACACCCTTCAGCCCTTTCGGTCTTTCTTTAGTCCTCTTGGGCGTTTTTGTAGCACGTTTTTCGGAATGACATGAGCTTGTAACGTTCATTTTGCAAAGCCTGCTCTAATTCCAAGACTTTCACATGAATTTCCATTTCTCTTGTTTTCATTTGAGAGGGCGTCAGCTGCGTCAATTCTAATTCATTAAAATTATCTAATTGGATGTTTCCATCCTTAACGGCCGCCACTACGGATCCTGTTGCTTGAGATACATCACGTGAAGCTTTAGTCAGCTCTACTAATTTTTGACTGTTCTTATCGGCTTTCACTTTGCTTGCTATCACGAGTTGAGCAGTGCTAGCGGCGATTTCTTGCGCTGCCACAATTATTTCGAAATTGTTGCTTGATTCTGTGGTAAAGAATTTATTTGCCGATTCGACTAAAAAGTTGGCTCCTTTTGCAATATTTTTTGAAGCGGAAATTAAACCTTCTGCCCATTGGCTATTACGTTTATAAAACTCTTTTGCTGGAAAATGTCCTGAAATATATTTACATATCATAATCATGTAGTAGTTAATAATATTGAAGATAGTTCTTTGTGCTAATATGAAAGATTGGGGAAATGGGAAGAGAGAACCGAATCTTATTGATACTTGTTATTGTGTTTTCGTTTTTTGTGTTTTGGTGCACCAAATAGGAAAATAAGATGACAAAAAATATAAAAATAAATAACGGAAGAAAACACATAACAAAAGAGAAGTCATAGAAAACTTAAATGTATTTGTTGAGGACTTTGTCATACAAAATTCCAAAAATTTTTGAGGTTGAATGAAAATCGTAATTAAAAGTAATGATCTTAAGTAATTTCCTCATCCAACATATTTTTCTCCTCAAGCGGACAAACACATGTCTTAAGAATATATTAAACAAGCTTCAAAAAAAAAAAAAAAAAAAAAAAAAAATGATTTTTTGATATATCAAACATTTTGAATCGTAGTGTTTATACATACCTTTTCCCTGCGCAACGATTTCCTCTTGTAGGAGGCGAGACTTTTTAATTAATATTTTAATTGATTTCATTAAAGACGTACACGAATCTAAGATTTTATCATGTACTTCCAATTTAATGCCATTATTTGACGATTTCGAATCAGAATAAATTTCTATTATTTTGTTCGTCGCCTCTTCAATTATCTGATCCATAGCTTTTAATTCCATTTGAAGCATATATTCCAGATTATGACCTTCAGGTGATATATTAATCAGCGAAAGCATTAGCTCTTGCATTGCTTTTAATTTAGCACTTGGTATAGATTCGAGGGTGTCTTGTAAAATCTTTGGATCTCTTTTATTTGATAATATTTGATATACAGGCTTTAAAGAATCTCGGAACTCATTAGAGTTTTGCAGGATATCTAAAGGTATTTCATATCAAAATTTATTCTTATTTATGTTCATCGTAAAGAAAGAAAAACACTATAATATATATGCGTACCTTCTGCTTTCACCAAATCGGATATATTATTAGAGATATATACAAGACATGTATGAAGCGTTGTTATCGCATGCATAAGGTTTAAGCATGTTGAAATTAGTCCATTTATTTCATTAGGGCTTTTAGAGTATCTTGAATATTCGGTGCTTAACTGTCGCAACAATCGTTCGATTTGTTTAATATTTTCCAATGCTTTTTCAGCAGTTAATTCCGAATCGCCTAAACAATCTAAAATCTTGAATGTCTCTTTCATCATCGAAGACACCGCCTCAAATAGGAGATGTTCGGCTTCATTTTTATTCCGCCTTAATTCATCGCTTTCTTTCTTTGCTCTTTCTAATTCTTCATTTAGAGATACAACGCTCTCATCTAAATTATGTAATCTCTTATCTAACTCACACTTTTCACTGGTTATGCTGTGAATTGTTAAATTCATACTCTGCAATAAGAGAACATTCACATTCATTACTGTTTCATTAAAAAAGTAAATAAATCAAATTGCGGATAAATGGGCTGTCACAACGATTGCGTAACCGTTTCTTAGCTTTCAATATCTCCAATTTTGCTATCTTTTAATGAAGATATAGTGTTGATCCATACTAATTCTGAGGACGGTATGTTTTGGAAAACTCCCTAAATTTCCCCCGGAATAAGCATAAAATTTGAAAAATAAAAAATAATCGTAACATTGTAATAATTAATTAAATAAAATCCGGGTAAAAAGATAGAGATTGAAAATTGTATATCTCCATAGGCTTATTAAGTAGCTTCCCTGTGTTAGTTTCACTAGTGAGTGAGTAACACACTTACTATATATATATTAAGTGTTTGCAAAAATTTTGATCAGCGACTTCGGCAGGTAAAAATGATAAACAAATGGAAAATGTCAGTGTACATAACGGTTGAATTCGAGGGTTTTGACCTTCCTCTACATAAAATAACAGTTTTCCATTTAATACTATTGATTTATACAGCGTATACCGAGACCAATCATGGAGCGCTGAAAATTTTTCTTCCTGCTCCGAATTCAGTACTTTTGTTGTTTATTTGAAGAAATCTGTCGTCGAAGCCCACCAGGCATGTTCAGAGGCTTGTGGCGATGCTGCTCGATAATATTCCAATTGTCGGTTTCGGATTCAACGATTAAATTAATGGCGACTTGAATTGACTGAAAATGTCATTTTTTGGCCATTTGTTACAAGAGTTGTCCAGGGTGCATTGTTGCAGCTCGAATGGGAAATTCCGCCACACCCAGCGTACTCATTAGATATGGCGCCGCCTGATTACCATTTGTTTAGATCGGTGCAGCATGAGCTGACTGGCACGCGAGTCTGCAAAGTTGAAGAAATGCGAAAATGGATCGAGGAGTGCATCGCTGCCGAACCAATGTAAATTCTTTCGATCTGATATCACCATGTTGCCAAAAATTTTGTAAAATCCAGAAAATGGTGCAAAATATTTTGTTCAATACTCGTTGTACCAAACTTTCCAAATAAATGCTTTTTCCCAGTGAAAAAATGATCAAAATTTTTGCAACACAAGGAGCACATTGCCATTACGCTTGACATGAATGTAGAAGCAATGTATTTAGAAATCAAAATTTTAAACTGTGGGTTAATTCTTCCTATCTAACACTATAGGTCACTAAGACAGTCTTCCGAAATCTTAGCTTTTCCGTTTTTTTTTTGCTCTTTTTTTTTGCTGGGCGACTCAAAAATAAACATCTTCTGCAGATGTGACTACAGTGATTAGCAAGCGTAAGTTAATCACTAGCGTGAAATTTTAAGAGGTCTTCCGTCAATATTTTTGAATATTGTGAATGCAATTAAAAAATTATTTTCACTCTTAAATGATATATGCCTATATAACCGTCGATAACCGTCTTTTTTTTCTGCATTTTTTTGAATTCGTGATATATTGATTGAGAAGGAAAAATAAAAATTAAAAAAAAACTTACTGTTATCTTCTCTTCACAATTCGCCTTTTCTTCCAGAAGAGCCGCATATTTGAGTTGCTTTAAATTTACATCATCGTTAAGTTTCCTTGATAGCTCAGTTTCGCAATCGTTTTTCTTTAATAGTTCTTGGTACTTTACTGCGTGGGCATCGCATTCACTTTTTAATTCTTTAAACGCGTCTTCCTTTTGAGTTATTTCAGATTTCAATTTTGTTATCTCTAAATTTTTATCTGCAAGTTGATTTTCGCATTCCATTGTTTTCATATTTAGCGCTTTCTGCATTTCTTCAATTTTAAATTTTGACTCCTTTACATCCATTTCCAGACATGCCTTTGACTCCTTTTCCGAATGTAATGTCCTTTTCTCTTCGCTTTGCTGAAAATAATAGAAACCGATAGAACAAATTTACTAGTTATGAACTCATCTTAAAAGCTCCTTAGTTCGATACGTAGTCTTTTATTAAATTGCGAATAAATCCGCAATAATTCATTTAGTACTGTGCTATAGACCAAGTTATTATAATATATTTTACTATTACGGCACTTCATTTCACTTGTGTGACATTTCGGACGTCTTTAAAATAAACCGGACACTGACATGTTCGTTCATTCTTCTACAAAGCCTTTTATTTTTAATCATTTCATCATTGAAATTTATTTCATTGCATTATCTGATATTGATACTTCTTCTTGGGATCGTGAACAATGCGTCTATTATGATCACATACCATCCTTTTCTTTTTATAGCGCGTATTCATCTTATTAGATCATGTGCAAGTGATGGCCACACGTTAGTAAATTCAACAGCTATCATAGATAGCTTTTTTCAGGCACCGTTCTTACGCCCAGCACTTGCTTGGAATCTTATATGCCGAGCTCGTTCGTAAATTAATACTTTCTGAAGGGGTTTATTTCGTTCGTTGGAGATAGCTATTATATTCTTCTCATAGCGGTCCAATATATAATCTTGTCGCGCAGGCATGGTGGACAGTGGATCCATAGGAACAATTGTTAAGATGTCCTTTTGAAAACAACAGACAAACTATTGGTAATTTCAACGACTCTTATTTGATATTATCAAGTTCGCGATATGGAAGCTCTTTCTATCAAATCTCAAGTCACTATCGCCAAATGAACTTAGTCTTAGTATGGCTTGAAACTAAAAAATTCTATATATAGTAATATCTTAAGTGTACGTGACTTATGAACTACATATAAGATAATCGCTACAAATGTTAGTGCAGCTACAAAAATGCATCCAGCTTATAATTTCAGAACATTACTCACCATTCTTAGCAGATTTACGTGTTCCTCCCTTAATTTTGCATACATTAATTTAATTTTCTCAAATTTTTCTTCCATAGATTTTGTTTTTTCTTCCCATTCTCTGGTTTCACCTACAAAGTTATGTTTACCGATTAGAAGCGCATGTAAATTTGTACATAGGTATCATTAACTCTAATGCATACATCAGGCCAATTATGCAAATTTTTGTCATGTTTAGGAAAGGACTTGCAATTTGTACCTAATGAATGAATTATAGCCGAAAAAATACCTACTGAAATTCTGGAAGTCGAATTTTTAAGATAACCCTACTGCAATAATAGGAAAAAAGAAAAAAAAAAAGAAGGAAAATATTATAATCAACTAACTTCTCTGCTGGTCAGGACGGGCGATTATAAAATCTATTTTCTTTTAAAAGATCTAGTTTCAATTGCAAAATCTGAGTAACCGTCTAATTCAAAAATTTCTTAATAGAAACTTGACAGATTGCCTTATCATTCATTAATCAAATGGACGCAATTACTGATTCTGTGCGGAAAGAGCATTAATTTGAAGAGACTTATAAAAGATATTTGTTTTGAAGGCGATGTGTGGACGTCGTCCGAATTCTTTCATATAAATTCTTTAACTTTTTTCTTATCTTATTCTGAAACTGTGCACCAAAATAAATAATTTTGAAAATAGGCTCTAAAGAATGGATTAGGAGATTAATATTTCCCTCGCTTTCATTTATATATAGCCTTATAGGACTTAATGTGCCTAATTTTTTCGTTTATGCTGCACTCATTCCGGTCTTTTTTTGAATTATTTATGTCCTGTCGGTGGCGATGATTATTAACAGTCCGATCTAGTTGTAAAAGTAACACTTCTTTATTAAGCGATTTATTTGTTTAACTGATTTGAAAATGATTGATCTCGATTAAGAATTCTTAAAAAAATTCCTTTTCACAACTGTCCATTTCAATTCATAACGTCAAAAAGTGCCTACAAATACTCTCTTTTTATACAAGCTTTGGTATCGTTAAATGCCATCTTTGATCTAAAATCGTCAAAACATCAAATATATGGAGGTTTTAAATCTGGCTCCAATAAAAAAATGGCATACGTATTAGCTTATATGTATATGAAAATAACTTAACATTACCTAGCGGAAAAGATCCGTACAATTATTTGCTGGGCTATGATGTACTCTAACGTACAGTCCCAATTTTACTTTAGCTGAAGTGACAACATTTATTATATACATATATATATATATACATATCTATGTATGTATGTATGTATGTATGTATGTATGTATTAGTAAACTTACTTCGAAAGCCTGAAGCCTCCTTTAATTGTGTCTCCAAATTTTCGTTACTGATCATGAGTTCAATGAATTTTTCCTTGATCGTCGATAGTTCGGTTTCAAGTGAACGGTTTTTTAAATTCACTTCTGACATTTTGCAAATCAATTTAGCTTCATTTTTTAATTGGTTTTCCTTTTCGAGCAGCTCTTCTTGCAATCTCTTTATAATATTGTCTCTTTCGCTTAAATCCGGGTTCTCAATAGGCGTCAAGTTATCGACTAAATTTTCAGCAGGTTCCTCTTGATCTTGTTTTACATACACCGTAGGCGCTACATAATTACCGAGATCTATTTGGGATAAGAAATTTGGCGCATTTTCAGGCAGTGACGGCACCTGAATTACATCCGCGAAATACTGAAGTGGTCTGACGTTGTCATAAAAGTACTTAATTTTTGAAAAAAGATCATTGAACCGATCTCGATGACCGGTGAGAACATCGCTTGGCAAACCGTTATGTAATTTGAACATCAAACGCACTGATATGTCGTACAATGGATTCGAATCCTGAATTAGAGTTATTAAAGGAGCTAAACGACATTGGCCTTGCGGTGTCATCGATGACATTCGAAATATATTCACCGAAGCAAAAATTTTCGATTGCACATCAATTATATGATCCAAATAATCGAAAACTTCTACGCAAAGTTGAAAACTAAAAGTAAATATATATATATATATATATATATGTATAAGTGATTTCATGCTGATTTAGTCTTTTTATATGCGGATCTTACTAAACGTTTCTATCATCCTCGGCAAATTTTTCAACTTCATTAAATTCAAGAAGCAAGGAGCCAGGAAATATTGCATTTTTTTCATGAAATTCTAATTTATTTACAACAAGCTTTGTATAGGATTCAATGCAAGTTCCCACACCATCCTGTAGATGACCCCACAATTTTCCGACCTCAAGTATTAATGCTTTGTGAGTTAATGATTGCTTTAAACATATGGGGTGGCCTTCTCGCATGACTTTATGTAGCATGTGACAAAACTTCCAAGCGGTGAATCGATGTTCCATTAAAGGTTGCCGTGTAATTATTGACCAGACAGATTTTACTTCTTTTGTACGATAGGTGGCTATAATGATATTACGTGCATGCTTCATTTTAAGCGGAGTTTCGGTAGGATTTAAAGCTTTCGTAATGCTGACAACCTACAATAATAAGGAAAACCACTGTTAATTCAGTATATTCGTGTATCATTTGATCACCTTAACTCATTGGCTCGCATGCCAAAAAGAGAAGATAAGGCGTGAGATTAAAAGAAAAGGCAAGGAGGATGTTTTACGTTTCCCTTACTTTTTCCGTTGCGTTAACGTTTATAAAAAACACGAGTCGAAATTTTTCTGTTGTCATTTTTTTACATTATTATTAATAAATTAGAGGAGAAGAAAAGAAGAACAAATCCAATAATCCCTTTTATAAAGTATATAGAAGACACGGCCTTAGGCGGATATAATTTTATTACTTGAACTAGTATTTTTCTGTTCATAAATTGAATACCCATCAGCAGTTCTCAGTTTTCTCCGATTACACCATTAATAACTTCCTTGAACTTTCTGAGTAGACCCCATGGACTTACAATAAATTGCAACCGCCCTTGGGAATATTTTAACAGACGAAGGGCCACATTTGTCAATTTTCATTGTGTTTAAATTTAGTTTTGTGTTGTTGTTGTAAATAATAAGCAGACTCTTAGAAGACTATGTGAACTTTGACTAGGAGTAGAATATATAAAGCAATACCGAATTTTTCCACTTTATTACAGGCAGGCTAAGCTTTTCAAGTAACTCTATCATTCCATAGCTTTGTCTACAATTAGAAACATTTGTAAATGTAGCAAACCCTCCAGTTCTTGTTTATGAATGGTTTTTGTGTTAAATTATCTTTGTTTGGTCGTTAGATACATTATTCTCTGAGTGTGTCATGTTAAGCGTGAAAAAATCTGTATACATCAAATATGGTCTCTTGCTTAATTTTAGCTTCAGTACATATTTTATTTAACGACAAGGCGTTATCAATAGAACTACCCACCTTTGGCGTAAACTAACTTCTTTCTTTTTTTTCGATACCATTTTATTAAAAATTAAATATTTACACCATAACTCCCCGGACGTACCCAGGTTTTTATTGATCGCTACCTACGTCTGAATGTATCTTTGATTTGGCACAACATGAAGGAGAAAATCGCTTAATGCTTGTAGCAGGTGTGAAATGGAAATCAATTAGCATATGTATGAATAATTGAATTTTTCCACAAAAACCAAAACATGTAGACACAACGCTTACCAGGTTATTAGAATCTTTGTCCATTTTGATATATAAAAAAACCTCAGTATTGGAGCTGGACGACAACGATTAAGCACTCAATTTATTTATTAATCATACGCTCTATACAATCTTATCTTATCGTAAAAAGTTGCACCAGAATTTGGCATAAATAAAAGTATTGATAGACGAATATCACTGTTTACAAACGTGCTGTTTTGTTTTACAAATAAAATCACCGGCAATGTTGCCATATCGTTGTTCGCAACCTGTCGTAGAGATGAAGATTCATGCACCGATCATTGAAAGGAAAAAATTATATCTAATAATATGTGAAAAATTTATTTAAAAAAGCAATTTTTTCTTTGAAGCTTTCTTTAAAGAGAAAGTAAAATCGTTACAGGTTCATGATAAGTGAATTTTTTAAATTTTTTTCAAGGAAAGAGGGATTTATTTAAAAAATAAAATATCTTTGTATGGGGAGAAAAGCCAAAGAATAAATTCTAAATATTATCCTACCTAAAAAAAATTGTTACTCCATTTCGCCACCGCACAATATGCGAGATACATAATTATTATTCATCAGCTTAGCTTTCTTATCCAAAGAGAGAGCCAAGGCAAGAAGTCTCAACGCATGTACCGGTCCTTCCATAAAAACTAAATTCAATCTACCCGCGTCTAAACAGAAGTTCAGGTCTTATCGCAATAGGTACTTTTAATACTTTTATGAAATAATCTTAATCATGTTATTGGCATATTATTAACAACTTTGTAAAACGCCTTTACGCAAACGCTCACAGATAAGATACAAATTGTTATAGTGTAAAATTCACTAAGCCCTTCGCCTGACTGCTTGTCTATATTTGCTCTGCTGCGCGTTTATGAGCGGCAATTGGTATTTTGTAAACCACATTAGCATAAGGTGTGATAGGGATATTGAATTGACAAACAAAGAAAAATTAGTTTACGTACAAAATTGTACAATGGCAATCGTTATACGCGACAAGAAATCCCGTTAATCTCGTCTCAAAAGTAAACATAATCTTGCAAAGTTAATTTAATATTTTTTTTTAAACGAATTAGCTTTTGGCTTCATTTAAATATATATCTTAAATTTCTACTTATTTAATAATACATATATATATAATATTGTGGAATAACAAAATATTTTAAAGACGAAATGATATCGAAATTAAGAAAAGGAATTGATATTTAGTAACCATACCATACACAAAAGCGAGATCTAATAAAAGATCCATTAATTTTATATTTTATGTAGGAATGAAACGAAAACAAAAAATGTCCAATAACAGCAGAATTCTTGGTCGTATCTTTAAAAAAAATGGTAAATTGCCATTATATTTAAATTAACAGTAACAGTAAACTAAAAATTCATTTTTTAAAGGTTTTCATGGCGCCAGCTCTTAGTTATTACCTGTGCCAGAAATAGCAATCCTTCGCTCCAAAGAACACTATGTTTCTATATATAAAAGTGCAATCGAAATGAAATTTCTTCTTATGGACATATTTTCCTTAAATCTTTCTCTCCGAAAATATAGCTGAAGTCAACATTAAATATAAGCGGAACTATGGAAAATGAAATGTAATAGGCGAGAAGTAAGAGTAAAATCTAGCTGGCGAATATTTAACATATAGTTTGAAGAATGGGAGAAAAGCAGACCTTCCTCAAAAACAACTAGAGTTGTTTTGTCACAAACTTCCAAAAAGAAGTTGCCAAGCTAGGATACGATATGCTGCTGGCTACTACTCTAAAAATAGTGTGTTTGCTTCATTCCTAATGATTTTTCCCCACATTTATTTTAAAATGGCGTCGCCTTTGATCAGCTGATTTATTTGCCTGTGTACGGTGATTCATCACTGTAGAAAAGAACTTTGTCGTACATATTTAAATAACCGAGAATAGTTTATTTATTTATATTTAGCGTGGGTACAATTTTTTATTTAAATACAGGTAAGCCAGATTTTGCCCGTAATATCGTCAAAATATTTAAATTACGATAGTAAGAAGTTTAATTGTTTTATTAAAGTGTTGAAGTCTTTTCAAACATACGCAGGATATTCATGAGTGTGTAACCAATAATATAGTTAAATCTTTCTCTGTATACTTTTCTAATGATTATATATATTATAGAATTGCAGCATTCATCATCAGGCGAAAGTTATTTTATTGTTGTGTGTGTGAGTGTGTGTATATATGTTGTAATATGCATTTTATGCACGAAAATGTTTTTTTTTTTTTCCTTAGTTTTAAAGTGCAAACGGAACCATTAAAACAAAATAAAATTCTAAGATATCTTAGCAGGCGAATACAAATATATATAAAAAGTCTATAAATATAAAGTACTCGTATATTGAAGAGAAAAAGTAAATAGCTGTCTCTATAAGTGTAAAAACTATTGAGTCCTTATTTGATCGTTAAAGTTTTTTCATAAATTATTTAAGTTCCAAGAGTTCCGGCTAAGCGAGTAGATTTTATTCCGATTTTCGGATATTTATCTGCTATTCTGAATATTCTGTGTTAAATATCCTCAACTATATTTTCAAGCATTTTTGTAATTGGGATCATGTGCGTCCTTATATACATGTTCTTAGCCATGTAAATTAGAGAGTATCGTGTAGCAGAATTTTATTATTGTTTGTGTGTAGATTATACCCATTATGCATTAAGATGAATTCTAATATGTATTATACTAGCAGAGGCTGCGTATTTGTAAGAAAACATTGAGTAGTTAGCTGGAGATACAGTGCTGCTTTCATTATTACGTTCACTTTTTTTTATACTAATTTTGCATTTAACAGTTTAGTTTAGTGGTATTAGTTCCATTGTTAAGTTTATCCATTTCTTTTTTTTTTTCTTTAATGATGAAGATGATCATTTTAAGTGTTCTATGTAGTTGCACTTTCTACTTTTTTTTTTTCTTTCGGTGATATTTTTAGGGCATCAAGTAAAAGTATGGACGTGAGCAGTGAGACCGGCATTTCCATGCTGGTTAGTAAACAGAAAACGACATGGGAAAAATTATATAAAAAACGTTTTCTTTTTCTAGATAGAGACGGCTGTGATTCACTTATGTTAATTCTCAAATTCGTTTATCTTGCAAAATATCTTAAAAGAGTGGAGTTTGATCTGATCTGTGGCAAAAGTGTGCACTTAATTACTTGAGAAGACTGCAATAAAATAAAATAAAAAATTCATTCCCTACCCATGCTTGATGTTCTAATAAAAGACTAAGAAAGTAGTAAGTGCAAACTCTTCTTACTTAATTCTTATTAAGATGGAGCTTTTTGATTCTCGAGGCTTTTGCCTTCCAATGTCTCGAGGAATCAAAATTGCGCTGTCTTCTTCATGTATTTTTAATTTTAATTTTTTCATTATGACAAATTTAAAAATAAGTTTTTTTGTGAAGAGTAACATGATTTTTATTTCACTTTTTTACAAAAACACAGTCAAATCCCCAAAAATGTCGAAAGAGGAGTATCTGTTAAAGTAATGTAAAGAATACGTAGCCAGCCCCATTTTGATTTCCTGTCAAAAAGTAAAAGAGTTCGCACATCACTCTCATGCCAGAAGCTCGACAGATTTCTAACTAATCTTTTGAAAATACATTCACATAGTTA
The DNA here is from genome assembly GCA_000688735.1 of Glossina austeni. Taxonomy (NCBI): domain Eukaryota; kingdom Metazoa; phylum Arthropoda; class Insecta; order Diptera; family Glossinidae; genus Glossina; species Glossina austeni. Next base: position 852,392 of record KK502443.1, read on the forward strand.
ACTATTTGGATTCCCACATGTCTTTTTAACTCATACTATGCGGTGCTTGTCTTTTTAACATGTGGATGGAATCCTTTATTAGAGAGCCGTCATAGCGTTTGTATATGCTTGATACAAGTAACATCTTAAATGCAATCTATTTGTTCAATGTTTGCTTTTGGAACGTTTGCCGCAATAAGAAAGTTTGATCGCTTTAGAGTGCACTTTTGACATCTACCTCCTTCTGTCTTTTTCTCTTTCAAAGTGCCGAAGTTGAGATAGAAAACTAAAAGCGGACGTATACTTTCGAAGTTGCTGGCTGCGTTCACAAGCAAATAAGCAAAATTGGCCTATAAATAGGCGTACAATTGTATAACTCATAATATAACGTAGATATTGCATCGATATGCAAAATTCAATTCAAATATTTATCAGAGTTCAACTGACGACTTAGTAAAAAATTGATTTTGCTCAGCCAGTTTACATAATTACAATCTATAAAATATAATACTTTATAATTTCTTCTTCATCCACAGTTAAAAGGTAGATGTTCACTTATTATTGTATATATGTTCGCTTGTAACACTTTGGCATTTAATTATGTCCCTCTGTTTGAGCACTCCAAATGCATTCAAAACTAAAGTAAAATTTTATTTGAGTTTTTAGTGCAGCAGGAACTAATCATTAAGGAAGCAAAGAAAGGGTATTTATAAATATATTGACCTTTTTACATATACCGCTAAGATGTTGCGGGTATATTTCTTCTTTCAAAATGTTTGCAATACTCGGAAAGAAGTTTTAGAGACCCTATAGTGTACATATATATGTATATATATTCCTGATTAATTAAAAATTAAATCCTAAATCTGAATTCTGGACACGTCGATTTGTCTGGGTGTCTTCCCATAAAAAGAACACATTTGTAAATGATTGCAGGTTGCAGGTTGGTTTTGAAAATGGAACAAACAGCATAAACTGAGTGCACCTTTGCTTTTAAAACAAAGAAAATTGGATTTTTTTGCTATTACAATGCCTTTCATATATGTTATACAGTGTGCGTATATATAATTGGGAGAAATCGACCAGCTTTAACCAATACTATAGAATATCGAAGTTTCATTTTATTCGACTTTTCCTTTAAGATACAGATGGGGGGGTGTAGAAGACTCGACTGCATCTGTATATAATTTTCCTATTTGCTTAGACATAAGCATAAACTTGGTGAGTACATCAGATTCGGCTACAGTCGAAAGTAACTTTTCATAATATTTCGATTATTGTTAGTCATCACACACACAGCAATAGTTTCATCGCTTAGTACAAGAACGTAGGAACCTTAAGTTAAATGCATGCACACATAACAAATTTTTAAAAATGAAGAAGTGTTTTGCTATTTGCGGCAGATTGGAACAGTTTTTGCGACGAATTTTTACATGAACCTGAGCAATGTTATTAATTGAAACTAATCGTTTTTTCATGCCCACAAGCGAAATTATATCAAATAAAGTTCTGCCGAAGATTGTTTGTTACAGTTGCTTGCCTCTTGTGTACGGATCATTACTGCCATTTTGTTCATGACCATTAAAAATGCTCAACATACGGACGGACGCATAGAGAGGTATACCTAAATTAATAAAGAAACTTACCCTGATCAAGAACATGTCATCGTTATCAGTCCTGCTTTGAATCATTTCACGAGAGAATAAGTATTTTAGTATAAGTCAATGATTCGGAGCTGGTTGTAGAAAAGTTATGTAAATACCTTTATACGGTTATGTTTTATTTTTAAAACTATTCGTAAAAAAATTTATTATTTGAAAGTAAATCAGGACTGAATGTCGACTTTGTATCCATCCCAACTGCGCTATATTCAAAAAATTCAAGATTCTTTGATCGAGAACGACATTTTAAGATTGCCGAGAGATGTGCAAGAGATGAAAAAGAATTGTTTTTTGACGCAATCATTTTATTTGGGCGAAATTTCATTAATTTTGAGTTCATTTTCATTCAGTAAATACCTCCTCCTTGCTAAAGGTCCACTTTCAAGATTTTAATGGTTTTGAAGCTACAATGCGTTAATCATAAATTAAAGAAATTTAATTTATTTTTTCCTATAAAAGTGATGTCGCTTTCTTGCTAATCGCAAAATATGGAAATTTTAAAGGATAACAAGGATTGGGATAAGTTGAAAATAAATTGTTTCTCGTTAATCTCTGCCAATATACACGACGATAAGTAAGCTACTTGATGTCTATAACTACAGCGGAGAAGTATAACATCTGCTTATTTAAAGCTGGCTAAAGTTACCGTAAATTTATTACATCATATGAGGCCTGCGCATGGCATATGTTATCTCCATATTGATTTTTTTTGTTTGTACAACGTTTCGGGATGAAAGTTTGTGAATAGTCGCTTTTAAGAAAACCTATTGTCATGATTGTTTCCAAAGCAATTAACAATTACAGGATGTAAGTTGTTGGATAAATATTTGAAAAATAATTTACAAGGAATCTTCTCTTAGTGAATATTGAATTATTATGAGAAAAGATGTATTTGCAATAATTTAATATTGCGAGTGTAAATTATTGTATGATGTCATCGCGGCTCTTACTTTGTAAACCAGTAAATATATTTCAACTTGTGTTTAAGTAGTGCTTTGAAAAAAAAAAAAAAAAAAAAAAAAAGTTAAGTATGTGAATGCGTCCTGTTCGTTTGGAGTCCTCATAAGTTTCCTCATACTGTGCGGTGTAATGTATACGATTTACTAACATTATATACATGCGCTTTCCTTCGGTACAATATAGAAATATTGGTCTCTTAGGAAATTAAATTTTTTTTCATATGGTTTATTTTTTCTATTTTATTTACTACTTGCTTCCGTTAGCATAAAAACACGTCTGCATTATGTTATTATTATCAAAATGTGTGTTCAAATCTAAGCAATCATTTTAAATGTAAATAAATTAAGGACAATGATTCGATCACAAATTTCTTTTCTACAAATATATAGGAAAACGAAAAGAAAATTTTTTTTTTAAAACCGCTTCTTAAGAAGACATACTCACTCTCTTATTTCATCATAATACATCAGCATACCGACACTTGACACTTTATAAATCAAATTTTGTTTTCGTTTCGCTATCCTGTGATCGTAAAAAACACCGGTTCATTGCTACTGACCAATTTAGGAGGTTTCTACGGAATATCACAAGAGAAAGGACAAAAATTCGACATCTTTTTATGATTCTATGAATCGTAATCAATAAGGAAAACATTTGAGATTTGGTTTTACTTACAAACTAATTACCTGACACTAAAGGGACGAAAGCAATCGAGTATCAAAATATTTCCGTCATATCAAAAAAAAAAAAAAAAAGCTTTCATTTTTAAATTATAGCAAACACACTTTAGTAAGCTAAGTAGAGTAGTGCTAAGTTCGTCTTAGGGCAAATCTTTGATACTCACCCCATCAAACGATTACATTGCAAGGTGAAAAGGTCGGCTTTCGAATCAACTGAGACTAGCATTATACACTGAGTGTTACCTCATAATCTGCTGTGAAGTAGAAGCTACAGTTTTTTGTCTATTGCGGCCAGCAGAGGATAGCGGATAGCGTTCATTTGTAAACCAGACGTTCCGCCATCAAAAAAGAATATAGTTTTTATTTTAGCGTGCAAATAGTTGAAAAAATTAAATTTAAAATTGGCCTGAAGAAAAGTAAAACTAAAAATAAAATCATTTCTTTTTTTTTTTTTTTTTTTGGCTGGAGATTTCGGTTAATTTTCATTATTTTCTTCGCGAAGTCTTAATTATGTTTGCAATAATTTAACAATTATTAATAAAAGATAACGAGAGTATCGTTAATCAGTTTGATATTTTATGTATTTTGATTTTTAATATGAATATCTCACGTCCGGATATTCTCAGCAAAGTAAAGAGATTTATTCCTTGTCTTTATTTTTGAATTTTTTTTTTTTTTTTAGTAAAAAAATTGAAAAAATCGGCAAAATGACACAGATGACTCAAGATGAGATCATAAGCAACACAAAAACAGTTCTACAAGGACTAGAGGCTCTTCGTGTTGAACATGCATCTCTAATTACTAGTATGGGAGATGCGCATAAAGATGATGAAAAGTCTTATATTATTAAAAAGAATATTGAACACATTGAATTGGGTTTAAGTGAAGCACAAGTTATGATGGCTTTGGCCTCCCATCTACAGAACGTAGAAGCTGAGAAACAGAAACTGAAGACACAAGTCCGACGTCTACATCAAGAAAATGCCTGGTTACGAGATGAATTAGCAAATACACAGCAAAAATTTCAAGCTTCAGAACAATTAGTTGCTCAACTCGAAGAAGAGAAAAAACATTTGGAATTTATGTCATCGATTAAAAAATATGATGAGAATCAGGAACATGAAGATGTTAGCGAAAAGCCTAGACCTGATCCTGTTGTCGAGCTATTTCCAGATGAAGAGAATGAAGATCGAAACAATATTTCCCCAACTCCACCAAGTCAATTCTCCAATCAATCTTCCGGTTATGAGATCCCAGCACGGTTGAGAACTCTTCATAATCTAGTTATTCAATACGCGTCACAAGGAAGGTAATGTCGATATTAAACTACTATTTTCCATTATTTTTAATAATAAAATATTTGAATTCTATCCACTGTACAATAATTATGTATGTATTTCAATTACTGCTTTTGTTAAAATAGATGACAAACCCTGTAATTGGACATCGATTTTAAATATGTGAAACGATCTTCCAGCCATTAAGGCATTAAGGCATTAAGACAAATTGACCATAAAGTTCATACTCAATATATATCTTATACGTATGTCTAGGCATCACGAATGACAATATCAAATCTCTATTGACAGTGATAATATTTGCCTTAAGTTCAATTTCAAAATAATACAATTATTTTATGATTACTTCTCTTTGCGATAATTTAGATATGAAGTTGCTGTTCCTCTCTGCAAGCAAGCTCTTGAAGATCTCGAAAAGACTAGTGGTCATGATCATCCCGATGTAGCCACAATGTTAAATATACTGGCTTTGGTATACAGAGATCAGGTAATTAGTTGCTTGAAATTACTCAGCGTTGCCGAACTTTTTCTTTAATAGATCAAGCTTCTAAAAGCTTGCTTCTTCACAGGTATTAATAACTCTTTGTAATCAATCTATATGTTTTTGGAAAAATTTTACAAAATCCAAATCTGTCCGAAATCCATGAAAACGTGTAGGGTTGGTTAAGATAAAATAATTTTGAAAACACTATTTAAAAAGTGCGTCAAATGAATAGATAATATATGTATGTATATGTAAATATATGTGATATAATAAATATATTGTCCACGAGTATTTGTCATAATTAGTATATTTTTAATAATATTTCGAAATAAATTTGCATTGCAGAACAAGTATAAGGAAGCCGCTAATTTACTTAACGATGCTTTATCGATTCGAGTAAAAACTTTGGGAGAGAATCATCCTGCTGTGGCAGCAACTTTAAATAATTTGGCAGTTTTGTATGGTAAACGGGGCAAGTACAAAGATGCCGAACCGTTATGTAAGCGAGCGTTAGAAATTCGAGAAAAAGTGCTTGGAAAGGATCATCCAGATGTTGCAAAGCAATTAAACAATTTGGCATTGCTCTGCCAAAATCAAGGCAAATACGACGAAGTTGAAAAATATTATCAAAAGGCTTTGGAAATTTATGAATCTAAACTTGGTCCTGACGATCCAAATGTTGCTAAAACGAAAAATAACTTGGCAAGCTGTTACTTGAAACAAGGAAAATACACAGAAGCAGAAATTTTGTATAAACAGGTCCTAACAAGAGCTCATGAGCGGGAATTCGGAGCTATTGACAGCAAGAACAAACCCATTTGGCAGGTAAATTGAAACTTGCTTAAAAATTGAAGTTTCTCATTTAGAAAAATTGCCGATGAATCATCGAATGTTAGCAAAATGTCAAATGCGTGCACACACAACAGTATTTTGCACAAGCAGTTTAACCTCAGTTGAAAGTAAAAACATATTTAGCTGAATACTTACTATTATTCATGGCATATATAAAATTAGAAGACCTTTTTGGCAATTGTTCAGTTCATAATTTTATGAGGAGCCCAGGTTTGTTTTGCCTTTTTCGTAAAAAATAAAAAAAAAAAATGCAAAAAGTTGCAAAAGAATTTTTAATTAAGTTATTATTCATCGTTGATTGGAAACTATAGTCCACGAGTGGGTGCATTTCTTGCCTGCTTTTAGTAGATAAAAAGGCATCGGAGCAATATCTGATGAGCAAATCTTCACGATGCCCAGCAGCACTATCCTTCGACTCAAAACGTAAAGGTAGTGCTTTCCGCAATTGGCCTTTTTTTTTGCCACAGACATCGACAAACTTCGAGTCCCATCCACCCATGTTTTTTATACTTCCGCTGAATAATTAGACCAGTTGCGACAGACTTAAAGATGGTATTGTGAGGTGTCCGACTTGCCCTACCAACAGAGTTCGTATTAAGACAACGAAATGCAAATACCACATGTATACCTCTATATGGCTACATGTGTTAGCTGAATTTTCCCATAAAACTACCGAGTGTGTCAATTTAAACCTTTCCAAAGTTAGAAAAACTTTTCAAAAAGTGGCTATAAAGTATGTAAGCTTTTCAAATTGGTTGGTTGATTTTTATTTATATGAAGAAAGCACCTTGAAATAAGTATAAACAATTTTTTCTACGAGATGCCGATTAATGATATACACCCATTTTTATTAAAGGGGGTTAATTTCGCCCGATTAGCTAATATTCATGCATAGTGCATACTTCGTTTAATTGAATGTGTTTCTGATATAATCACCTTTTGCACTTGTTGTTCTTTTTGGAATTGCGGGAGTTTTTTTTATCTATTGTGGGCCACGGGAGAGGGAGAGATCACATTTACTTTTTAATCTTAGGCTCGTAATTAATCAAGGAACGTTCGCGCCAAAGTTTACCTTCCTATCTTCATTTTTGTCCTAAGTAAAAATAGGTTCATGCAAAACATTGGTGATTCTAATGATATTAACATGACCATTATATTTTAATGGTTTTTTTTTTTTTTTTGTTTTTTTATGATCACATCAAAGTATAAAAATAATTTAATTAATGGGGGAAAGAGAGCAGGCGCGAGTGAAAGTGTGAGAGAGAGTCAGAGGAAGAAAGAAGAAGAATATTATAAGAGTAATGTATTTAAAAAAGTACAATTAAATTAATTATCTAATCCATGATAATTGCATTCTTTTTTTTTTCTCATTTTGCATTAGGTGGCTGAAGAAAGAGAGGAACATAAGCATGATAACAGGGAAAATACACCATACGGAGAGTATGGTGGATGGCATAAAGCCGCTAAAGTTGACTCTCCAACCGTAACTACAACCCTAAAAAATTTGGGAGCATTATACCGCAGGCAAGGAATGTTCGAAGCCGCCGAAACCCTAGAAGATTGTGCCTTACGTAGTAAAAAGGAGGCGTTGGACTTGGCCAAGCAAACCAAAGTGACTCAGTTATTGAATAGCAGCGATAAAAGAAGATCCAGATATTTTAAAGAGGAGGCTGACCACCCTGAAGAGGTTATTATATTTTCGTTCAATTTCAATCTAAAAACTAAACTTATTTAATTTGTTTTTTTTTTTTTTCAAACATCCTACTTACAGAAATAATACAAGTGTCTGAATGTAATTATCATTAATCACAGATGTCGCAGATGTATCATGTTATTACGTATTTTTTTAATATCTGGCCGACTTGCATGTATGTATACTCATTCCACACAACCTTTATAAAATGCTTTTAAAATACCAAAATAAAAGTCAGTTATTATACTAAAGGATTCCATTTGTTTTCATTGCCTTTGTCTCTTAAGCAAGTACATGCCAGTTAGCCAGTGCGTGACGGTGCAATTTTCTTTGCTTGTGCCAAGGAATGTGAACCACTTTTTAAAAAAAGGAATAAGAAAGTAAAAAACAAATTAAAGTTGAAGTTGAATATTCTTTCGAACTACACTCTTTCTCGCTTGAATTATTTTTATAGAAATTAGGCTTCTGACGAGAACACATAGCCTAGAATTGATTATCGTATCGATTTGTCGTCGTCACCATGTACGTAAGGCAAGTGTCCGATCATCAGGAGCATCCAATTTGATATTAAGCCCTCTTAACGCGATTAAACTAAACTTTCTATCTTCCTCAACCTACTTAGCGAGGCATTCAATTAATTGAAATAACTTAACTTGTTAAGGTAAAAAAATCTGTCTTCATGATGCTGTCCTGAATGAAGTATACATTTATATACAGTGCTACACATTTCTTATTATTACTATGCGATACATAGTGTGATAAATAGATGTTGTGAATATAATCGATAAACTTGAGATTTTTATTGGAACATCTAATATCTGATAACGTTTTTGTGCAAAAGTCTATTGTGAAGCCACGGTTTATTGCTTCCTGGTAGTTGGAAAGTAGGTTCCGTACAATATGATGACATTTCATTCCTTCTTTTCTTTTCCTTCTCTTTTCTTTTTCTTTTTTTTTTTTTTTTTCTAGCAATAAGAGATTACAAGGTTTCTCCGAAGTATATCAGAGTTCTCGAGCTAGAAAATCGTTATCGTTTCTTTTTTGTTAATAATTTTGGTAACGTATGTACTCGTACATGATAAGGACTGATGCAAATTTTTTCTACTTTTAAGGTATGTTTTAGGCTTGATAAGGATCAAATTTGTATTATCGCTATCATAGTAAATAGATGAGATTGTTTTTGACGACTGAAATAATTAATTTTTCGGCAAAGGAAATTTCTTCTTGTGAAGCGATTAGCTTCACTAATCTTAGTCTGCCAAGGAAGTTTGTTTTTTTACAAAAATTATTTTAAATTTCGTAATAGTTACACTAATTAGATACAGTTGGTAGAAATGCATACCTAATGTCGGCAAGTAACGAAAGGTTCCTGTTTGTATATGAACTTTTCTTGATATATCTGCAAGTTGGGAATCACTTTCACAGTAATTTTGTTAAACGACTGCAACACACATCCAAATCTAATTAGATACTAATTCAATCACATCAGCTGCGAATATTCAGAGATCAGTGTAGATTGAATCTGTTGTGTGCAGTTTGATTAATTAATGTCCAAAAGAAAACTGGCGATGAAAACTTTGTTTTTAATGGCATTTATCAAGTCATATATTATAGAAGTAAACAGCAGATTATAAAAAAAAAATTAAGTGAAAACATTGTAGTGGGCCACCGACTTTGCCTTAATTCATTATTTATTCAAATGACGACTTTTCAAAGTAAGTTGTTACGTGAGAAGTAGTCGAGACAGTGGTCCGATCCGAAACATGTTCACTAGTCGGCGTACCAAATTTCTTTAAAATATCTCAAAAATTGCGAACTGTAGGTTGAAGTCAAGAATGCAAGACGACCAGATGGACAGACAAACCTAGATCGATTCAGGAAATGATTCTGATAGGGTTACTCGTTAGGGAATCAGGTACAGGACAATGTCTTCGTTTGCTTTGAAAGTCGTTAATTAAATAACTAAATTAGATTTCAATAAAATTTAATGAAAAAAAAAAGAAAAAAAACATTCTAGTCCTTACAGTGGATGACTCGTCTTGTTGGCAAATTTTTCTATAGCTTCTTGATATATATTTCATCCGTAAAGTAGGTATTGTGTCAAAATCCAACCACGAGAAATCCTATTTATACCGCATCGTCCCGAGATAAATGATTCGCAAAATTTGATGATGTAAAATAATTCAAAAAACTTTAAATATCAGATTTGAGTTTTGTTTTGTGTTATCTGGAACGAGTGAGTATTTTAGGGCACGTGAAGATTTAGAAATTTTTAGTCAATATCAAAACAGTTTCTTTTTTCTTTTTGAATCCAAGGGCACATATTTTCCACCCATCTGACCGATGGGCGCACATACTCTGCTTGGGTATGCTTTGTTGTTTAAAAAATCAACAATAAATAGGCCGAAATTATAAGATTTTGAGAGAAAAAGACATACAAATAAAAAAAATGTAACCAAATCGTGGAATTCAAAAGAAGAAATATACTCCATTTAAGCACACTATGATTGATTCATTAGTAAGCTTGAGTTTTTTTTTTTTTTTTTTTTTTTTTTTTTTTTTTTTTTTTTTTTTTTTTTTTTTTTTTTTCGAGCTCGCTGCTATACATTCTCCACTTGAACGAGGGGCGCACCGCACCTACTCTGTTTGATCGAAATCGTTTCTCATTATCACAAGCTACACAAGCTGGTACAGTTGATCAGGCTATTCCAGCTTCCCTTGGCACTCATGCCAAAGTCAATTAAGTTGCACTTCTTACCGCATTACAGGATCGTTTGTTGCCGTAATTTATTGTTTAGCCATTTATGTTAAATATTCGAAAATCGTCTTGATAGCGGCTGTGGAACATTATTTACTCAGAGTCTCATAAGCTGTTGTAATGTTTTTGAAAGCATTTAACATTATTCGCCTGCTTTTTAGCCTGAGTAAGTCTTAAGTGCATAATACTTCTTAGGTTAAATTTCCTTATGCCCAGTAGGGAGGCGATATTTATTCATGGCAGATACCTTTCAAAAATAAAACGCATAAAAAATCGAAAAAATCGATCGAAAAGTGCGATGGGAAAAAAGAATTTGGAGGATATAGTTTTTGATGAAATATTTATTATAGGTATTGTGATAAAAGTGAAAAAGGAAACCAAGAGTACTATATATATATATATGGGCAACGAGGCCCAATACATGCTCTATATGTATTTGAGTAAAAAATTTCGATTATATTAAATAGTTGTCCTTAAAATTTCTGTATGCTAACGTTTTTTAATCGTATTGAAGAACTCTACGGTCTACGGTGCATAAGCAGGTAAATGAATTTATTTTTCCGCAGTCTGTTAAATCAAAACTACTTACGTAGCTCCTTTTTAAGGAAAGATTAGATGTAACCAGATTCTTTCGTTGTGTGTGTGTGGTATATTATTAAATATTCATATAAAAGAAAAATACTGTCAGTTGGGTTTTATGCAAAAAAAATGTAAGAATGGAATCGAACAGACTTGAGAAGCCAACAATAATGAATAAATAGCTGAACTGACATCTTCAACAAATATGCAAGATTTCTTTACCCCGTCAAGTCCACTATTCGCATACTATTAAACAACATTCTTCTTAGTCAACGGTCAACACAGTTTTATAATAGGAGCTCAGCGTACATAATGTTTCCGTCTTCATCGAAAAAAACTACTTAGGTAGACGCTTAGCTCTTTTCTTCGAAAATGCGGTTATTGGTCCATATTTTTAAGAAGACAATGGAGCATGAACAGTTAGAAGGGACTATGAACGATGGCTGAACTGAATGTAAATTAGCTTAGGTTAAAAGAAGATGACATTAATGGCCAAAAAGTCTTCAGATCAACTAATAATTTTATGAATCGTTGAGGTGAATTTCTCACCGAAATTTTCTGAGGTAATACGTTAGATACTGGGTTAAACTTTTCCCTATGAGCTCACTCGAAAGGCAATCATTATGGTATGCAAAGTGTCCAAAATGAAACTCAATTAAGTTTTACTGGACAATGTTAACGAACAACTGTTGTAAAACTGTTTCCATAGTTTCAGCATCACTTGTGCAGATGTATGCAATATTCGGAATGACTTGAGATAAACATATCATTCGTTATATTAGATAAGTAATCGAGTCAGAAAGTAATTCTGCTTTTAGGCGATGTGGGTTCATACGTCATACGTCTGATGCCTGTCCATGCATTCTTATCGCTCGATCTTTTCGAGATATTTCGGTGAAATTTGGTACGCTGACATATTTACGGTCACGACCGAACGGTGGGCGAACACGCCTCCGAATACTGTTATGTCCGATTTTGAAAAACTTGTTATACGAAAAAATTGTGCATTTTTAACATTTTTCGTTAGATATCAGTGCAAAGTACCATAGCGAATAGCCTAATATAGCAATAGTGGGATGCGACTCGTCATTACATACCTCAAATCACTTTTCTTAATATTCACATAACGACTTTTCCAAATTAAATTGTTATATGGGAAGTGATTGGAAAAGTGGTCCGTTTCGAACCATGTCGTCCATGTCGTCCTTCAGTGTATGAAATTTCATGGAAATATCTTCAAAATTGCGTCTACTAGGTTGAACAAATGAATGAATACAAGACAGATAGACAGGCGGACGAACAGGATTGTCATAATACAACAAAGAAATAAAATAAAATAATCGAACTCCGTCCTTCTGGATATTTTACGCATCCGCACCAACCCAGCATATCCTTGTACCGTAATGAATGTGCGGTATAAAAAGATGCAAAACAAAATCGAATTTTTAGTATTTTTCGATGAAATTTAATTCGAAATTATATGTGAAATCGGATAAGTTTATTTTACGTTAATTTTGAATTTCATTATTTTTCTGGTTGCTTGCTACATGCACAGATCGAAATAAATATGATTGTCGACACTATATATAATTAATTGTACTCGAGAATATTGTTTTATTTTATAATCGTCAGTCGATTTCAGATCATTTTTCTATATTTATACGATATATTCGAATAATCCCTTCATATAGTTTCACTCATTCGTCTTTCAATCTTCTTCTTCGCATAAGTAAAAATAATTTAAGATCGTTTGTGTGTTAAACTGGATATGCAGAATTCTTGTGTTTAGATTTATAAACGCCATAAAATAATACCATCTATCATCATGTCTCTGATATATATACATATATATATACAACACACAACACACAGTCACATCTCTGTCACAATTAGTATGAAAGTAACACAAAATGAAGCACGCCATTAATAGTTGCTGACTGGCCATTTATTATTAAAGCACTTAACATACGTAATAGTCACGGCTTATGACTCTCATTTACTATATAAACACTTGATCATGTATTGCAATTCACCGCACTGGACACATTAAGGGTCTTCTAGTAAATATTTATTCTCGCATTGTAAAATGCATGCATGAGCCAACGGTGTGCAGGTTTACAAGAGCAAACCAAGTCATTGAGTGGATCTGTAACAATCAAGAAAAGAGCGATGTTTTTCTTATTTATTCATCTTTTTTTTTTTTTTAATTTTTCGATTTGTTTACCTAATCAAACAAAATATTGCATTGAGCGACTCTACGGGGGTGGTATCCATCTCATTCTCATCTATATGAAATTAATATGCATGCATATTGAATGCATAAAAAGTTAGTAAACTCAGTTTAATGTTCAATTTGAACGCGTAATAATTTTTTATTTAATAATTATTTGGCAAAAGCTTCTTATCGTTGTTTTTAGTATATATATGTTCATGGCTTCAAAATAAATTAATCGATATATACGATCGATGCGTTCTCGACGATGGCAGCAGTTTTGTTAATTGCAAGATTTGCGCGGTTTACAATGCGACAGCATTAGGAACTGGTGTCAACAGTCAACAGTCAACAGACCAAAAGCAAATTAAATCGAATCATATTAGTCCGTCCGCAATGTCTCATTAGGTAATCGAGGCTTCCGGGTACTTGCTGTAGATAAAGCTTAACGTCAATTTTTAAAGCGTGACAGTCAGACAAATATTTTGCTAATTTGTTAAGGAGGTGCGGCGCGTCAACAATGAACAATTCCTCACACCTGGTGAGCTGGTGAGTAAGTTACAACGGTTACAACGACTTTACAGAATGTCAATGGTCTTCACTGGTCTCTTGGAAGCACAAAAAAAATGTCTCAGTGTAAAAGATGCGGAGGTATTTTTTAGTTTTAGTACAATAAATTTATTGATTTGCGTAGAGATACGCATTAAAGATCCGATAAAGCGTGAAAAGAGTTGCCAATTTAATCGGGTCGCACACGCTCACCATTCTTTTGTTAAAATCACGATTACGATCTCAAAACATTATATCTAAAGCAATCAATTTTGTTTATGATTTATTTTACATCTCGAATAGAACTTTTTTATGGTTTTATCTTTTTGCAGATTAATCGCATTATAAAGCTCACCCAGTGAGTTATGTTCACGTGGCTTTAAATCGAATAAATTGCAAGCCTTTAATGTGAAAACTTGAAGGTGGAAGAAGGATTTTGTGTATAAAGCTTCTTCGACACATGACTTGTGTCGTAAAAGGTTATATTAAGCTTGTGCGGGCGTATGCAACATTCGAGAGAAGTTGGGATAGGCTCACCTTTTCTTATGCTGATAGATTCAGAATAATCTTTTCGATCAATCCAAGTTTGTATGTTCGAATGAAATTCGGTACACTGACTTGTTTCGACCCAAGCACAAACATTATTGAAAATAGTTCTGATCAGACAACTTTTTCGACCGCTTCCCAAATGGCGCCCTATTTTGAAAACTCGTTACATGGAATAAATTGCGATTTTCAAAACTTCTCGGCAAAAGTGGTTAAGTAATTACATTTCGGCATTCTAAATTGATGTGAAAACTTTGGACCGGTTTGCGTAATTTTTTGAACCCCCCCCCTCCTATAACGAAAACTGAAGTTTATCTGACGAAAAAGTCCAAATTTCAATGCTTTATGTACAAAATCAGGTCATAATAGAAATTTAAGATAAAAAAAATTAATTATAATAAATAAAATTTGGACCATCTCGGCCTATTTAGGGATCTTCACGGAAATTGATCTTTCATAGGAGAGAAAAGAAACTTTAATATGTTATGATGAAAATTAACCCATAAAAGCAATTTGAGATAAAAATTGGATCATTAGACGCCCATTCTTGTTTCCTACCCTTTATAATGATTTTCACGAAAATTTTTGCTTTTTAATGGTAACTTCATATAAAAATAGGGCCTCACTTTTGTGTTCTATGGCAAGAGTAAGAAATGTGTTAGACATGACATGAATGTAGTGTAGGGTATTTTATTGTTGGTCTAAGAGGGGTATTTTAAAGTGGAGCGTGTCCCACTATCGCGTTTTCACTTGTTCATTTAATATATCACAATGACAACGATCTGATCAATAATTCTATGTGCAAATATAGTTTTATTTATCCCCTTCAAAAACTAAAAATAATAATTTATTATTTGCGTTTACAATATATTTTTATGTACATACATACACTCAGACTTTATCAGGTACTTTCTTCTCCTTTCACTTTTACTTGTGGTCCCATTACCTCAAATTATCGGAGTAAGCTTGTGATTCAATAGAAAATAATTATATATGCAATTATTATCGCTCGACTTTCTGTCGCTGTAAAGTGAACATTTCAATGTTCATTTTGTGCTTTATAGCAAATAGCTATATATGTGTAGGAAAGTAAGTAATGCGTTTTTCAACATATTTTAAGGAATAATTTATAGTCGTGATAGGTTTTTGCTGTTAGCTGAAAATGCCACGTGGAAGTAAGCTTTCGGATGAGGAGCGCGTGAAAATGAAAAGAATGAGACTTGGAATGGTAATAAAATCGGCGAGATAGCAGCTGCCATAAATCGGTACCGCAAAACGCTCTCAGCATGTCTAAAAGACTCTGACAATTGTGGTTGCGTTGCGTTGCGTTGTCGATGAGAGGACCCAGCGGCCTATACGCCATTTAGCAACTAATGAAATTATGGTTTGCAGGCTAATAAAGGCAGAATTAGGCTTAAATATAATGAGGCAGCGTGTGCAGCAAATTCTTAGAGACAATATAGGCCTTAGGTACGGACGCCACATAAATACTCAAATTGCATTCGCCGCAAAATACGAACTATGGGTGGAGGAGTTCCAAAATATTATATTTGGTGGTGAGAAGAAGTTTAATTTGGACGGATCTGATGGCCACCATAAATATTGGACGGAGCAGTTCTTCGATATCTGCCATTAACGTGCTACAAACCCAATCATGGTGGTGGATCTTTTATGGCATGGGTTGCGCATTGGGAGCATGCGAAGAGTCAATAACATGCCTACCTTGTATCTAGGAAAAGGAACGCGGAGGCATATGTTGACTTGTTGAAGAACAATTTAATCGACTATGCTATCTATGCACACAACCATACGATGCACTAGAAAGGTATACCAATAATGTCACTGATTAGAAATCCTCGCATAGTTTGAAACTCAAAATATGAATATATGTGTGTGCAATAGTAACTGCAAGTAATAAGAGAAAGCCTGAAAAGAATAACACGATCATCTCTGGAACTCAAAAGCAAACTTATCTTGCGCTTGAAACAAGAAACACACTTACATTACTAAGTAAGCTTTTCCGCGTAACTTTACAGCATTAAGCAGCATTAAGAGCAGTTTTGAAGATGTGGAGCGCCTGTGTTCCGGCAAAAACCGATTTATAGCTTTTTAGATCTAAGAAACGTCAACATGTCGTCCACGTACTTAGGCTTATGCTTATGAAAATAACCCGAATTATCAGTGCGGGTTGAGATGTGCGGTCATAGTTCCTCTCGTTATACACACGTCTAGCACACTTATGTGCTGTGTATATGAACCGGAACCGGAAATGGTTTTTTGAGGTACAATCAAGATTGCTATACACGTTAGCACGGCAAGGTACGAGAAGGACTATAAGGCTTTTAATTAGTTTCAACTTAGTTTCGCACGGTATATAGTAAGATGACAGCGATAGCTTTCTTAAAATGTTACGAATCCTCGCGGTTACATCATTAATGTGATCACGTGCATTTAATCTAGAATTCAGCGTTAAGCTAAGCTAAGGTTAAAAACAACACGGACACACTCAACGTGAATATTCGCCATTACAACTCTGGGTGGGGAAGTAACGGCCAATGTATCATGTGATACAGCAATAGCTTTGGTTTTAGTTGAATTTAATCGTAGATTGTTTTCATCAGACCGATGGACAATATTGCGTAGATCATTATTCGTTTGTTCGTTGTCGAGAAGGTCCAATCACCAGCAAATAGATGAATCTTTGTATGATGGCAAGCGGTTTACAAATCATTGATAAAAACCCTACACAAAGTGAGGCGTAATAGTGAAACTTTGAGGCAACTCAGAGAATACTTCTCTGACACAAAGACCAAGCGTTGTTAAGCTCTATTCTGAAGCTAAGACTCCATTAACTTGACAGTATACTGATCAAAACGAAAGTATAGTGTTTTTTTAATAACCAATAGTGGCGAACCGTACCAAGAGCTCGAGAAACATCTTCCATGACCAGAATTGTAACCTTACCTCCGTCGTATGCTGGCCGAATATCCTCGAGACTTTTAATGTAGCAATATTAGAGCTGTGTCCGAATTTATACTTAGATAGGTCTACACTCAATAAATTATTCTTTTCTAGATGTAGCCCCTTCTGAGTCATAACAAGCCATTCAATTCAAGCCAATTTTGGTGGCCCAAAAATCTTTAGGTTTACTCGCTTGATTATTTGCGCTAACAGAGGCGGTTATATCGATTACCCAACTATCAGGATAAGTGCAAGTGGTAAACATGTGATTGAACACATCAGTGACAGACAAGAGTATGTTGGGCCGTAATGACTTTAAGAATTTTATACTGGTATTGTCATATCTACAAAATCGATTGCTTATATAATTGCTTGCATCATTTATTGTGCACGCTCCGCCAAATTCGAAGTGGCGAAGTTAGAACGTAGTACAAAATGTCATGATTGAGAGAAAGACATTTAAGTCGTCATCATCAATCTCACAGATAGGTAGATTCGGTTTTAGCACTCAGTTCATGCAGACTCTTTCACGGTTCCCTTGTGTGGGAGGCATAGTAGATTCATTCGTTTCACATTACGCGTCACGGAAACACACTCTGTTCTGATATTTACGAATAATTTGCAAATTTTCAATATTTGAACAATCAATGCTTCCGGATTTTGTAGGCGTTATCGTGAAACGTTATGTTTGCGTATGTCAGTCAAGCGACTATTCTTTTTACTCATTTTTATTATAAAATACTAAACATTAGAACTTTTTCCCATATAACGGCGTAAGTTTTCTAAGAACTTTTATATGGGAGCGGGCTCATCCCACAGACATTTAATATATATTCCTTTTAAAGGGGAAAGCAATATTTTTCACCAAAATTTGACAAAGACATTTTTTAATACAATGATTTTTTCAAAATTGGGAATAGGAAGTAAGCGGTTGTAAAACTGATTCCATTTAGATTATTTTCAATTGAGTTAAAACATGCCAGTCTAGAAAATTTCATTACACATATTTCCAAAATTTGGATCTGGAAATTGTGCACAAAAATATATGGATAGGTATAAATCCGAGCGGCGGACAGACGGCCAGACATGATTAAATTGATTCTTGGAATGATTCTGAATCGATTATAGTTTAGTAAAAGGTGAGTTTATCTCAAGTCTCTCTGGAAGTTACAAACATTCGCACAAATTTACCGCAAATAATGGAGGGAAAAAAATGTTAAAAAAGCAAATATTTTAATAGACTGATTTTCTCTACGATTGCGCACATTATGTGTGCTATAAAAATGTGGCAAATTTATTAAGTCCTCTAGTCTTGTATATGCATAAGGAGACCACATTATTTTAATACACTATTACACCCAAAACATGAACAACTTAATTGCTTTTTTGATAGTAGCGAAAGGAAGCGCGATAAGCAAAGAAGTAAAACCTATTTAAGGCCGAGTTGCAAAATTTTGAAATCGTGAGATATGAACGTTGCGGTAACGACTTACCTTAGCTTACCATAGCATCGCGCAAATCTCCAGAAATCGCTTTCAACTTTCACATAGCATGGCACGGACTGACTGATTAGTAAAACCGTCTCGCAAATGAGAATATTATTGTTTTTTTTTTGGTAACAAAGCACTTTGCCGACTATCCTTTCCAAACACGTGCACCTGAATGAACCGAAAACTAGAACTCATCAAACATTGTACTTAAAGTAAGTTGTGGAAGTAAAATTAAAATTTTCATCAATTTTCATGAGCAACTTTCAATCCTTATCACTTCGTGTGAAATATGACATGAAAATATGTCAGAGGGAAAAGGTGTGAAAATGTCGAGCGTCGGTCCGTGGATACGAACAAAATTAATAAAATATGTAAAGGAATTTTTTTATATTTTTAAGTGTTAGTGTATATCTGAATGTGTCGAGAGAGCAGACCTATTGCTTGGAAGCTAACACTTTCCGTCGAATGGTATTTTCCTAAGAAATTCGATCAGTCGATAAAGAGAAAGTTCTTCCTGCGTTGATCAATATTTAGAAAAGAGAAAACTACTTTTAATTGAAGGGTGTCGACCACTGTAAGTTTTTCAATAAAACACTCAATTTTTTTTTTTTTTTTGTTTTTTGCTTAGAAGATGCTTTCGACCTTTTAGAATATGCGGGAAAAAATCCATTATCCGGAAATTTTTCCTTGAAATGCTGTGGTTTCTCGCATACTGCGAACAGTTGCTAGAAGTCTAAGCCTACAGCGTAATGTGTTGTCTGTTGATTTCTAGCTTCTCTAATACACTAACTAACAGATCGCTTCGGAAGGTATTATGTAGATATAGAAATGTAGATTAAAGTTTTTTTTTTTTTTTTTTTTTTTTAAGCAAATTTGGAACAGTTGTGCTGCTTGTCGCAGAGCTGCTTGAGCCTCCAGCTTGAGTCTCCAGCGAATGCGACTGCGACTGCGGTGTTGCCATTTTTCAATATTTTTCAAAAATATTTTTTTTTTGTTCTAATACTGAAAGGTATGGATAACAACCTTCTCAAGTTGAATTATTATTCCGCTACTTCCGTCCTTTCATCCTTCCATCTACAAAAAAT
Source organism: Glossina austeni (assembly GCA_000688735.1). Lineage (NCBI taxonomy): Eukaryota > Metazoa > Arthropoda > Insecta > Diptera > Glossinidae > Glossina > Glossina austeni. The sequence continues at coordinate 872,179 of KK502443.1, forward strand.
TACCGAAAAAGCTCTTTTTAGGTTAGGCTGTTACAGTAGTTTAGTCCCCTTAAAGCAAATTTCTCGTGCTGTCATGTGCTGAATTTATTAGAAACATACAAAAATGGCTTAAATTTTTTAATAATTTTTCTCGTTTGTCGTCACTTGTACATTTTTTTGCTCCAACAACATATTTGAGTGTAAGTGAGTGGCCATGAAAATTTGTACACACATATATACTGCATTGTACCGTTGATGAGGGACTCAAGAATTCACGAATGTCGAATGAGGAAACAATCAAAGGATCAATCAATCATCAATACTACGTAAGTGACAATCGAAAACTTACGAGAAAACTTTGTATAAAACTGAAGTGCAGTGATTTTTGACTTTTAGAAGAACGGTTCGGTTTCATTTCACATGAGGGAATTCCCGAGACAATGTGAATGAGATGGCAACTTGAAACTTGGCCTATCTGTCAGTATTGTCAAGTGTAGGTGTAGTTATAAGGATATGAAAATGATTTTCATATAATATAAGCTGTAATAAGTTTGGGAAGTTTTTTAATCGGCTTTTCTATAAAGAATCTTCACTTTGAGTGACTTTAAATGGATGCGTATGCGTATAAGCGCATATGCTTGGGATGGGAAACCCTGGCCTTGTGTCTTCAATATACTCAAATACTCACTTACGTACATATAAAGAATATATATATGTATGTATGTATGTATGTATAGATATATTATATAAACTTACGTATGCATCAGGCAGGTATACATTGGTTTTACAATCGATTCTTATTAAAAAGTCGTTATGGCAAATTAAATTTAAAAATCCTGTTTACTTTGCATGTGCTTCTAGGCATGAGAACTAAGGGTGTTGCATGTCTTAACTGCTCCTTGCGTCAACAACTTGGGACACGTTCTGCTTACTATGTGTGTGTAGTTGTGTGCAGCGCATCAAGATTTCTTGTTGGAAAATTCAAAGATTGCTTTTGATATTGTGTTCGGCTTCTTTGCCTAAAACAACACGTAAGCATGTACAATTCTTCACATGTACACACACATGTGATCTGTATTTTGAATTTTCTTGAATACAACTCTGCGGTCGGCACAACTAAATGGAGCACGCACGCACGCTCATATACCTTATATACATACGTATGTTTATTTGTATTCACACACAGCACTTGTATAGTCATATACATAGTTTTATGTACAGTAATGTTGAAAAAAAGTTCACATAGAATCCTTGAAAATTTTCTAAATAGATTTTATTTCATTTTTGATGTACATGCACGTTTGCCTATATATTGTAAATGTGAAATTCATTAATTTTCAATAAATTCAATTATGTATGTAATGCATGGAAAAGTCCAAACATCATCTACATAAATGAAATGTTGTTCGACGCGTCACATCAACATTACTCCACAGTGCAAAATGTTTCTTATGTATATTCACCATTAATACGCCTCGTTAAAGTTATTCTTGGCCATATTATCTTTGTTATCTTTTTTTTTTTTTTTCTATTTAAATATTAAATAATCTGTATGTTTGTGTATTTCCACAATATTTTGAGAATTTTTTAGTTTTCAAAAAAAAATGTTAATCTAAAACTGAATGCTTCAGTTCGGGACCTGCGGGGAGTTTTTTACAAAATGTTTCCCATTCATGGGAGCAAGAGATCATTAAAAGTGGCGGAAGCAAGCAGGATCCATAACTTACAACGATTGAGTTAATACCTCGCATGAACATGACACGAATTCTGATAGTTTTACGATCACATTTACTTGCGTGTTAGTGATTGCATTTAACGCTAGCTAGATAAATATCTGAAGTTTTACAAGCTTATCGTCCCTGTTTCCATTTCTTCTAGATGCAATAGTTCGAGAGTTTGTTCTTGATTTTGTTGATTAAAATGGATTTCATGTGTAATCGTTTTATGAGATTACTGCACTAAATGCATAAAGTTTGAAAGTGTGTCGCTCATATCACGGCTCACCAATACATTGAGCATTGTTAAGTTGTCAACTTCTTCTGCAAGATGCATACATATATATATATGTATATATATATATATATATATAAATTAAAAATTGATCATATAACCGTTAATATGTTAATATGTGTATTCATTAAAGGGTTTAGTAGCGTAATATTTAACATTTCATATTTTAGTCGATTAAAAAAAGAGATATTGTTTTTTTTTTTTTGCTCGTTACTGTAAATGCACGTATTCGTTGTAAATACATACAAGAAACAGATCATGGCAGCAGCATTGCAATATGACGATATGATGATGACGTACGTACATACAAATGTACATACATGTACGAGCAACAAGTCAACTTGGAGTCAGTTTTTAAAAACATATTTGACAGACTAATAGCTAAATTCCTACTGTTGGCTGATGAAATTAAGCTTCTGTTTAAGCACTAGTGTTACTCATATCACGCAGGCATTTATTTGGATCTAAATAAATGTAGGCTTGGCGTGATTTACACATCAATCATGATTTATTATATGCACATATTTATGCATGTAAGTACATTCGTCGTATATATATATATATATATATATATATATATTGTAGTGTATTAATGTATGTATGCATTAATGTATGATATAGATATATATATATACACTTGAAGAAACAGGCAACATGAATGGACACAATAAATGACATATAGAGTGAGTTCTTTTCATAAAATAAACTCAGGACCAATTGGCAACATTTTAAAGATATATATATATACACGCACGCATATATATATATATATATATAGATGTACATATATACATGTGTTTATACAAGCAAGTTAACGAGGCAAGAAACTTATTTAGGCTTTTTCCGAGTGTATTTATCTTGATGATCGCACACAAATTTCTACATATAAAAAATGTTTATTTTGAATTCTTTTTAACTTTAGTAAAGTTTCGTGTGGTTTTCAATTAAGTTGCTGTTGTTATGTCAATAATTTTCTGGTGCAACAAAAATACTCTTCAATAATACATTGAATTGGAGGAAATTATAGTCTACAAAACTGCACTTTTATAGAACTTTGATCGACCTGTTCATTGTTTATAAATTTATTACTAGCCTTTTGATATTAACTCGTATTCTCTTTATTGCCATTAATAAGGTTACGTATAATAAACGCATATACATGCCTATCAATATTTACGTGATAAAAAGGAAAATGAAATAAAAACATCCAGATAGAACGAATTTCGTCGGCAAAAAATTTTTCGCATTTTACTTCTCATAGATATTTAAAGAAAACACCAAAAAACCAAAAAACGCAAAAAACAAAAAAAAAAATAAATAAAATAAAAAAAACAAACACTAAAAACATCAAAGATTTTTTCTTTTTTTTTCATTTACTTGAAAGATTCGGATTACAGTACTTTCTACTTAACTATAGTTAGCTAAGCAAATAGTTTTGCATCATCACTTACTGAGCTTTATTTAGTTAATATTTCGTTGCAAAAACTTTTTTTGTGCAAATTTTTCCTTTATGCCAACAATGCCGATGTTTATCTATTAAAATATCGAGCATCGTTCAATCAACGGATTATAAGGATTTCACGTTCGAATAATGAAACGCAATATAAGTCGAGTGATAAGTGCATGTGTATGTCTATCATAATTGCTCGTATTATTCGCCTGTTTCAAAGTGAAAACTGGCAAACTGGCTGGTGCCCAGTTGCTGGCTGATGATGAACATAGGGAAAAAGAAAAAGCTTAGTTAGTTAATCGATGAGAACACGATGAGTCCATTGCGAACAATCATTGATCCGAAATTTAACGTCTGAACGGCAACCTCGTAATCAGCGACTATCGAAAGTTGAGCGTATCGAAATGATATCAATGAATATGACGCTAGCTGCTAACTGCTGCCTGCATCGTGCATTTGATATTCATATTGAAGACACAATGTTGTAGATGTTATTTTCATTGAAGGAAACTATTATGTTGGTGTGCGCAGCCTTAATGACTGCGATAATGTGAATCTGAAATATGAATGGATCAATGAACGAATCATATATAGAATATAGAATGCGCAGTATATTCAAGGGACTGTTCATGTTTATGTAACGTAAAGAGGTAGATTTCAGTTGTCGACTGGACTGTAGGGACTACCCTACTTTCTTTCTTTCCCCGTGAGAAACGTACACGCCATGTTTACGATTGCTGTGATGCCTTAATTTAGTTTTTGTTTCCCTTTTTGATTTTATACGGATTATTTTAATCAGAGCCCGCAAGTGGTTTTGCTTTTCTTTGTCCTTTTTGTTTTCAGCTTTTACACGTAAACTTACAATCGTAGCAATAACTATTGAGGACTTTTATCTCTTTCGTTTCGCAATTGTTTCACATACATTTTAGCACACACACATACAAAACTCCCATCCCAGCATTTGATGTTATGATCTCTTCTTGTTTCTCTTATATTTCATAAAATTCCCTTTAAGCCAAAAAAAAAAAAAAAAAAAAATGTTTGCACGGTCTTAACACACTTCAGCTACTTCAGATAAATAAAATTTTTTCGTCTACGATCAGCTCTTCTTATCCGTACAACATTTGATCGGCCAGCTTTCATTTTCATCTTTTCGCCGTCTCCTTTTTTCGCCATCATAAGGAGCAGTCACCGTAGACGTCTGAGGGATTTCCAGCTAAGCACTAGCCACTTACGGTTTACAGATTATTATGTGTACGTTGTGACGCATTGAGTTCTCTCTTCTCAAAATTTGGTAGCCTGGCCTCTGCAGGCTTGCACGAGTGAGGCAGGGATGTAATCTATGAAATACGAAGCGCGAAATTAGAGAGCGGGACCTTAATCTAGGGCTAACTGGCGATGAGTATTTCTCTGCTGGTAACCATCTTCTTGACGTGACTTGGATACTCACCTAAAAGCGGTTATGGTCCTTCCCCGTGTGCTCGCTTCAATTCCGATTGCTTACGTTGCATGGCTTTATATTAGGGAAAGAGGCGGTGTAATGGACTTCACTATTTCTACAAATCGATTGCTTGTAAGCAGTTGCAGCGTGGATGACTCCTTACTGACTTATCAGGCTTGATATTCTTCAGATGGTCGTTTGCCAGTTTCATCTTAAGACTCTTATATGGCTTTGAAATACAATCGAAGGCGGTAATCGTTTTTAGCAAAACGTCTACCGTATAAAGCCGTACGTACACGTGCTGTAAATTCTCAAGATTTTGACTACGTATTTACCACACATTCCACACATATTTATTTATTTCTATGAAGCCCTGACTGTCGCATTACTTCATTATAGACAAGCACGTGGGACTTGATCAGCTGTAATTATATAATTGTTTTTAGCTTTCTTACTTGATGAATGCTCGATTCTTCATTACCGTTAGTACGTGTTGTTGCCCACATGTGACGAATTGAAGAGGTATACAATAATGTAAAGTAATCGCGATTGATTTTCGCTTTCATATCAGATATTTTTCGCATTATTCTACTTTCGGCCAGCGAAAGATTCCTTGCAGCACCTTAACTGCCGGAAACTTCTTTCATTTATATTTTTGTCTTTTAATTCTCATGTTCGTCGCTTTCCTTTCCATTGCCTTGCATTTAAAACTTTTCATAATTCTTTCGGGAATGTAAAGAGACTTTTTTTCCAACATTATTTTTTTACTTATCAAATTTATTTTTTATTTAAACTAAATAAAGGAAATGGTTACCGTCTTTAGTTACATTTTAACTAAACGGAAATAAACCGCCTATAGGACTTTTTCGTTTCCTTTCTCCTTTTGGCAATTTTTTTTTTTTGTTCGAAACATAAAATAACTCTTCGCATGAGTCGCCGAGTAGGCAAAGGATCGCGACAAACAACTCAGTGGTTGGGGGTTCAAATGTCAAGTGCAGTAGTGCTTTCCGTATTGGTGAGCATATGATCGAAGTTCTCCGGCAGTTATCCTTAAAATCTACACTTTGTAAACTTACAAACTTTACACAAAAATATGCAGACAATAAATAAATAAGCAAAACATCCATGCTTTGCACGTGTTAATCGTCGCCAATATATATATATATATATATATATATATATATATATATATATATATGTATGTATCTTACAACGACTTATGGTCTATTATACTATACCGTTCAATCCATTGATGAACACATATTGTCTTGCCTTTTTTTATTCCCTTTTTAATTCTCCTTTATACGCATCAGCACGATGAGTAAAATCACGACAGATGTCTAAGGTTTGTTATAATAGTTTGGAGGCCAAAGCGATTCACAGATGACTTTAAGCAATTTGATAGTTAAAGAAGGACGAGCAAGTGTTATGGTTTTCAATTTTTGTATCGTCTTCTTATCGAATGATATCAATAGTTCAATAACAGATTGTAAGATCGTTTAAATAGATAATTAAATGTAATTAAAGAAAAAGGCAAAAGTTATGTGATTTTGCGTCCACGACATTTTGTAGATGAAAATTTCTTAAATACACTTATAAAGTATAAAAAAAATTCATCGGATATCACTTCGGATATTTTTGATCGGTTAAATCGATTTAACGTGTGTATGTGCATGTGCCTTTTGCTTGTTTTAATTCGGACAACAAGCTCACAACATTGCCTAGAGAAAAAAGGCTGACACTCGTATTGACTGTCATGTCTCAGTTTTGGAAAACTCTTTTTTAAGGAATTTGAAATTTTGCATTCTGAAGTTGTTTTATGAAAGTTGTTAAGCTTGCAATTCGATTAAATCGATCTAAACATTCACCCATTCAATCATAAGAAGAACATTTGTAAATAAGCCGGAGAATGTCGAAACGATTTTTGGTTACATATACAGGTATCTTATATAGATATATATATCTATATATATATATATATATATATATATATACATATATATATACATCCGTACTTATAGACGAAGTCAAGTTGATAATGAGGAGAAATCAAAAATTTGGTCTAAGTTTTTTTTTTTTATTATTTACTTTGCTGGTTTTGCGGTTTTGGGTTTTGTGACAAAAAAATTACGCCGGCAAAAAGAAAAATTCGTTTATCTTGAAATTTCAACTTTTTTTCTTACTGCCAAGCAGCGACGTTTTATTTATTTCGCAAAGCTGTTTGCTGCGTATATGTAAATTTTTAGGCATATAAGTAATACAAATAATGGAAAATCAATTATATGGGACGAGTTTTTGCTTGAACATATCGCCGTTGTAATTATTGCTCTTAAATGTTTCGGAAATTTTATCTTTACATCCTATCCGACTTCTGGTATAAGGGTAGACTAAGTTTGGACGGATTTATGTAACATTCAGAAGGACTTGAGATATCCACTTGAGACCCATTTTGTATTATATCGATTAATCACTTTATGCATCAAACTTAGCTTGTCTGTCTGTCTGTCTTGCTTTCTTCTTGTGCTCAGTCTGCAGGTCACAATTTTTAACATATTTTCATGAAATTAGATACACTCACGTGTTTTTTTGCCGAAGGACGCAAGCTATTGAAAACAGTTATTAGAAAACAGTGGATGGCATTTTCGAGCACCTTCTCTCTGGTAGGCCCCGTCCCACTAAAATGTTTTCATTTGTTTTTATAATAAATAAAAAAGTTGTTTAAGAGAGTTTATGCGTGATTATCTCTTTTGCTTACAAAATTCATCAAATTTCAGTTCGGGCGCACAGACGTGTTTGAAAATTTTCCAATTTGTCGATTAACAGGCAAAGTTTTGATGGGATACCGTACCGGGAACATTCAGGGTAGAAAGCTGATCCTGAAACCTAATCTCCGCAATTGATGGGCGTCTCTTATAAGCACATCTACACCAACAATAGATAAAATATTGATTTCTTATCGAAGATTGCCAATCTTCATATTCTGATCAGTATGACAAAATTTGTCATCTCTGTGACTTAATAAGTGTGTTTTGTGACAAAGTTGAGATTAGAGTGTTCCATTGTGACCTATTACTACGGAAAGATAGATTTGACACAAGGTCACACGGCACTGCGATAAGAGAACCAGCAATCAGTTGTAACGTCAGAGTACGATTATAAATTTAAGACGACGAGAATTTTATTATCTATATAAAAATTGAAAGGGATAAAGAATTTATATAATAATTTAGTTATCAATGGTTTCAATTTAAGAAAAAATTAAAAAAATTTTCTTTGTTTTTTTTTTTTTTTCTATGAGAATACGAACGAAATAAACAAACGCGTTAGCAGTAAGACTTAAAACAGGTTTGCGAGAATCCATTTTTCACGTTTTGTTGATTCGCTTTATTACAAAGTATCTTTAACTGTTCTTAGATTCCGTATAAGTAACTGTTGATTGTTTCATTGTTTCTAAATTGCTTGTCACATATTTCTGTTTCAATATCGTAGCATATATATATATATATATGTATATATATAGTAAGCAAATTAATAAAAATAAAAAGAAGAGAAAATACAAAAAAATTTTTTTAAACGCCTCGGATATTTGAGATCAATAATTGCTATAGATTGTCAGTTCCAGCTTTTTATCTATTACGAGAGTATAGTTTTGCTAGACGATTATGATTTCAAACTTAATTTGTACCCATTGACCCAAAAAAAAAAACGTAAACGAAATAATGATGTTTTCCATTTCAATGTCCCCAATGTGTTCAACAGACGGACGGGTAGATGGACGGTGAAATTGAATTTAAATACCAACGACCCATGAATGCATGGGCACTTTGGTTTTTGCTTACAAAGGGTGCTTACAAACATGTATATAAAAATAAATTTACTTACATTGTGTTATGATAAACGTATTGTATACAGACAGACATATATAGATTTGATAGATTTGATTGTGGTGTTCAAAAATGGTATCTAAACATTTAAAATATTTTGTCCGTGCCGTCTTGAGCTGTAAACTACCTTAGAATCTTACAATAGCAACAACAGACACTTAATTAACCGTAATTGGACGCGGGGGTGAACTTTTGAAGCCCATTTCAATTTTCAATTTGAATATTTTGATTATTTTCCATTATTCCATTTTCGATGTGTTTACTATTCTCGGGCTTCAGGTCGACTTTTTCAGGCCATTATCTAAACCTTCTCTGGATGATCTTCGGGCAAAGGAACAGGTGTCAGGTTATGAATTTTTATACGAAATTCACTTTAGAATGGAATGACGAATGATTGGAAGGAAGAGGAGAATTTGAAGAAAAATCTTAAATGAAGAAATTTTCAGAAAAATTCAAAGAAAGAATAACTTAACAACAAAAATTAACAAGCCGAAGAAGATCGAAACTAGGCGTGTGCTAATAAACCAAAACGAATATGCAAAACTTAGGCAATCGATAATGGCAAACATATTTAGTTTCTTTTTCCATTTGTTTTTTATTGCACATCATGTAAAGCATTGAAAATTAAACCTCAAGTTAACGATTACTTCATTGGCCAGGGCATATGTATTAAGGAGAGTTGATTCGATAGTATTTAAAGAAACTGATATTGAGATAGTTAAATATAAATTGTTTTAAGGATCTCTTTAAACGGCCTGAATAGTGCATTACGGAGAAGGTTAGATTTAACGGCAACTTATCGAGAATTCCCCTAATTTGCCATATTTTTGCGGGGTCCCTACGACTCTCAATCATGGACAGAATGGTTTTTAATCAGCTTTCATTTAATTCAATATACGAACGATAGGAAGTAGTTCAAATATAAAATATTCCAGCAATGATCTAACTAAACTCATGCCTAGAAGATTGATTAGAGGATAGGCATTTTAATTATAAATATATATATATATCTAAAATTAGCCTGATTCCATTTCTTGATTGTGAGTGCAAAGGAAGGATTAAAAAAATATATATGAATATATATGAGGAAAGTATTGGAATCGCTTAGAGCAAATCGTTTAATTTATATTTGAGAGAATTTTATATGTTACAAGCTTTGTAAGCGTAAACAGCCTGTGATGTGTGTAACATGGCGTAACATAATATATATGAGAGTACAATAAAAAACAATTCCATCTAGAAAAAAAAGAGAGCAAAAAAAAGGGTCCTGCGTGTTGTAGCATAGATAGCATGTTACTGTAAGCAAAGTAACAAAGCATCTGAGGGATACATGTAATAACACAGTACCAAGACGTGATTATGGACGGATCTATTGAACAGTTAGTTAATCCTAGTGTTTAAAAAGTTCAATAGAAAATATGAAATTGACATTTAAATATTAATTATTATTAGGCGCAACACGAGATCGCAACTACTTAGATGTTGGCCCCACTTGTGTTCCAACGATATATTCAGTTTGTGCGAAGGTATACAACACCCATCGTTTTATTAAACAAATCACATCAGAATTGCTTTCTAAATCGATTTAACTTTGCCGTGTGTTAAATTGGGTATGTGTGTGCGTTGTCGCGTTCAAATTATAAGCGGAAATCTTTGAGTTATGCAATGTTAATGGAATTTTATACAATGAGATATTTTGGCCCAAGGACGAGCCTTATTGGAAAATGGTGGAGTCGATCAATTATTAGAATGCGCTTCGGAGAATTTATTGTTGAAAGTTAATAAGTTGTTAGCAGCTTTTAGTTGTTATTTACTTTCATCTAAAACTTCATTAGCGCGTTCAGATTAGAATCATTTAGTCGCTAACTAGTGGACACGATTTTAAAAACGCATTTAAGCATGAACGAGTAAAAAGGTCAAAGAGTAAAAGTTCTTTTTATTTCCTATTTATTTACACACATAAAACAATTGATACTGAGCGTGTACTTAAGCTCAGCTTATATATACATACATACTTAAAAATTTTGTATCCATTAATAACATATTGTTTAGATTGGTCAATATTCGAACGTTGAACTCGAAAGGCTAGTAAAGGAGTTCTTCTCTACTTGAGCGAATATTTCGATGTCGATTAATACTATATAGTCTATAAATATCGAACAATTAGCTATTGCTTGTAGTCTTATATAAAATTCACATTATCTCTTAATCATTTTTTATACTTAATTCGAAATCGACAAAGACAGACATAGGCACACACAAATAATAAAAATTCCAAAATTCTTTTTACTCACTGCCTGTTTAATACGTGGCTTGGAATGGGATAAGAAAACAAACTATATAGTTTATTATTATCATAATGTGATTCCTTAGTGGACCTTAAGCGCCTATTTTTCAATTTCATTCGCTCTTGATCGATTACTTGCGTTAATTTATATTTGAAGGCAATCCTTGATCGAATCATTTTTATGGCGACTGGCAGCTATTAGTGGTGGCAAATTTCTGCATATCGATCGAATTGAATTCTATTCGCTCATTTCGCGCGTCCCTCAAACACCCTAATCATTTTTATAATTCAAAATATCTTCAGGCCCTTGATTAATTAACGTCCAAATTCCGATACCGGTGAAAACTAGTTGACTAATAGTACGACTAGCTTCTTGGTTATGAAACACTAGCAAAACATTTTCCATTTAGGGCATGCCTTTAATATATGCATCCGTATATATCAGTTTGTGAAAATGCAAAGCGTTCTTCTTTCTCGCAAATACAACAGCGATAAGCATCGAAAATGCGCTTTTTCTCCTCCCATCCTCAGAGCGTTATTAACGCTGTATATGCTGGTAAATGCGCCTCGATAGATATTTTCAACACCAGGAAATATTGGCATTAAATTCACTTTTATTGGCTTATGAGTTTTTTCCAAAAATTTTCTTTATTATCCTAAACGATCGATCCCTTAAATATTGAAGAATTATATAAGAGCAAATGATTAATTTGAAAGGATTTAATCGATTTTCGATTTTTCTAATTATTGCATTCGTGGAGGCGTATTAATGACATTTTGAGTTTGAGAAAAATTTCATAAACAAATCCTGCCCGCATGCTCGCGGAAACGTGGAAAATTCTTAAAGCAATATTTTTAAAAGCAATTTGTTTTTTATATGTCTTAAGATTTGCATTTGCATATGTAAAAAATCCGAGTATTAATAATTTTTTTTTTTTTTTATATAAAAATTTTGAAAAAAAATTCCATTTTTTATTATTCCCTAATGTGCGAAATCTGAGAGGGGAACACGAACGATACTAACGATATGTATTATAACTTTAGGGGGGCAGTTTTTGGAATGACTATAATAGTTATGCTGATACGGTTACTTTACTATTCTTATTGTATAGTCGCATAAGCGATTTTATGTAAAGAAACTCGATAATTAAAATCCTTTGCGATATTTAGATTAATACAAGAAAATATATAATAATTATTAATGAGCAGAATTTACACAAGTATTAAGAAATGTTACACAAGAACACAGACACATACGCGCGCGCGAATATTAACAATTTATTTCGATGCAAAGTAAGCGCATTTTGAAAATTTAGTTTAAAAACATATCATAAGAGAAAAAAAAAATAGTAAAAATTTAAAGCATGCTTTTCTTTTTTCTGTTTTTCTGTTTTTCTGTTTTTCTGTTTTTTTATATTTTTTTTTTTTATATTTTTTTTAATCAATTTACATCTCTGCAATTTCTCCTCAACACATTTGCATGTAAATAAGCTTGTTGTGGATACATAACGAATCATAGACGAAATGTTTTGGATACTTACATATGTATACATGCCTGCATATGTATGTATGTATGCATATGTATGTGTATCCATATGCGTATATCTGTAGGGATATATGATTTTATGTATATGTATGCATGTTTGTACGCTAACGTCGGTACAACACTTTGAAAGTTAACTGAAATTTATGTATGTAACTTGTATGTTTGTAGATAAGTGCATGCATGCATGCATGCATGCATGCATTGACGCATACATACATGTATATATACATGCGAATGTATTTATGTAATGATACGTTGTTTCGATAAGTGAGAAAAGATTGTAAAACTTAAACAAAGAAAACAATTCTATAACAATTTAGATTGATTGGAAACCACACAGTGTAGGTATGAGCGAGCAAAAAGGTGAGACCAACTGCTTATGCATATATATATATATTTATATGTATGTGCGTATGTATGTGCTCTCTCCTAAGAACACATTTAATACTCATTTATATATATATATATATCATTTATATATATATATATATATATATATATATATGGCAATATTAGATACGAGTGAGTGTTTATATGTTCGAACATTAATGAACCACAAACACGAAAAACCGAATTGTTGGCATTCATGGACGCAAGCATGTGCAATGGGCACTGCCTACTGGAAATCCTTAACAATGGTAATTGCTGTCGTCATTAGTGGGAGAGGCCTATTTACTGTATCACTAGTGTTGTCCCTTTCATACTTAGGCATTTTTTCAAAAACTTTTAACCGGCAAAAGAAACCAACGGCATTAACGTAAGAAATACTATATGCATGATGTGCGAAACAACAAGCGCCATTACTGTGAGGTTTGTCAACTGACAACAGTTTCAGTAGTTTAAGACTGCTCCGGTATTGGTGGTGGTAGCGGCAGTCGTAGTGGTAGTGGTAGTATAGTGGAAATCGAGTGAGCGAGCATTGAAAACCACTCAGACGACAAAAGCCAAATTAATGAGAATAACAAACAGATCCGCACGCACACATGCTCATGAGAATATAATAAAACATACAAACATAATTAAGGTTGCGGGGGGAAAGTCGCCAAGTGACTTCTGTTGAATTCAAGCAGAGCAAATGTGGCCAGTTCAGTACGCTAACCGATGGATGCGTGTTTGGGTCGTGGTTGCGCTTTGACGGGATTATAAACAATTGAATTAAAAAAGTTAATCAGGAAAAATAAAAAAAAAAAAAAAAAAAAAAAAAAAAAAAAGAGAAAAAAAGAAAAAAAAAAAAAAAAAAAAATCTTTTTGTGCCTTTCAGTGAACGGATGT
>KK502443.1:886147-933487 GCA_000688735.1 Glossina austeni
ATACAAACATAATTAAGGTTGCGGGGGGAAAGTCGCCAAGTGACTTCTGTTGAATTCAAGCAGAGCAAATGTGGCCAGTTCAGTACGCTAACCGATGGATGCGTGTTTGGGTCGTGGTTGCGCTTTGACGGGATTATAAACTTATAAATTTGTATATTTATATGACAATAATAAAAAAAAAAAAAAAAAAAAAAAAAACAAAAAGAGAAAAAAAAGAAAAAAAAAAGAAAAGAAAAATCTTTTTGTGCCTTTCAGTGAACGGATGTGTAAAAAACGTACATAAATGTAAAATCTTCTGTAATAGTGTTTCGATGTTTGATTCAAATTAAAATTAAATTAATGTACGCACACACACACCTATAAAAATACTTAAATACATTATATATTTACATAAACACACGCGCAAACACACACACACACACACACACACACACACGAACACGAAAACACACACACAAATACATATACACAAACGCACACATTACACTCACACCCATACAAGTTCATAAATTATGTATTTTTTATTGTTTTGCAAATAGTGGAAGAAAAAAGATATATGTCCATATATACATACGTATATACATATATATACATATAATATATATATATATATATATATGTATATATATATGTATATACAGATAAATGAATTAAAATAAAATATAATATATATAAAAAAAACAAAAATAAAAAAAAATAAAAATAGAAAAAATATAAAAAAAAACTAATGCATAAAGGAAGTGGCGTCAACAATTGAACTAAATTGAAGTGTTTGTTGCTGTTATTGATGTTGTTGTTGTCGTTACTATTATTATTATTATTATTATTATTATTATTATTATTATTATTATTATTCTTACTATTATTGTGATGTCGCTGTTGTTGTGATCTTGTTACTCTTATTGTTGATGTTGTTGTCGTTGTCGTTGTCGTTGTCGTTACTGTTGCTGTAGCCAGCTGTTATCGTTATAGATGAGTGTATGGAATTGAATAGAGTTAGTGGTACCAAATGAAATTGTCATGTTGATTGAACCGGGAATTAGTCGGGAAATTGGATCTATAGTTGCAGCTAACTTTAACATTCCATCGCACTGGAAAATGGAACCTTCAAGAATTCCAACAGTTGGTGCTCCGACCGCTGCTAGTGTCGGTTCTATTCCCCCAATGCCTACTAATGGTAAGTTCACAATACCGACGGCTAATGTTAATTATCAGTGAAAGCAAACAAATGCGTATATCTATATACAAATCATTCCTTAAACAAAGCAACGCACTCATCACCCATGCATTTTGTCTTAACGAATTTCAAGTTGTCGCTAAATTTATTCAAAATAATTTTAAGCTAATACGTAACATAATGATTTCAAATGCACTTTTTTTTTTTCTTTTTTTTTTGTAAATTTTACAT
The DNA here is from genome assembly GCA_000688735.1 of Glossina austeni. Taxonomy (NCBI): domain Eukaryota; kingdom Metazoa; phylum Arthropoda; class Insecta; order Diptera; family Glossinidae; genus Glossina; species Glossina austeni. Next base: position 887,556 of record KK502443.1, read on the forward strand.
GAAGGGAAGGGGTCACATATATTACTTTACGGCTTAAATTACTGAACTGGAATGAAATGAGCGAATTGTATTTGCTATTCAGTTTAAATTTTATAACCATTAACGGCGGAACAAGTATAACAAATCTATTTGCGACACCTCTACGACAAAGTGCATGCATTTTTATTATCGATCAGCCTGTGTATGCGATTCGGTCTGGTCGGTCATGTTTAATCGTTTATCTATTTATTGTAGTTATGGCAAAAAAGCCGAACCTCTTTGCTGATTTACACAGACGAAGCCTTAGAACTAACAAACTGCATGACAGACAGAATAGTTTATAGATTGAAAATCTCTTTATCTAATTTAAAAGATAAAGTCTTTAGAGCGGAAGTTGTGAGGGAATATTCATCGATGAGCTATAAAAGAAATCTTAAATGAGTAAATGCTATAGCTCGATATGTCTAATATGGTCATAATTGAAGAAAAACTAAATGCTTTTTCAATATGAAATAATCGAAAAAGTCTTGAGCCTTTTAGGGTTCGCTTCATTTATTCATTCAAAAATTCTTCATTCAATTCAAAGTTATGTACACTGCCGCAAGAGACCAACAATCTCCATATTTATAATAGGGTTCAACGTTTCTTTAGATTATCTATTATTTATATTACTTTTTGTATGTTGTATGTTACTTGTAATAATCGATGTTACTTATGTGTCTATCGATGTGTTTATCTATCTATGGGGATTTTTTTTTTTAATAGCATTCATTAGCAAAACGGTATTGAATCTTAGATATCGATATTGCGCTTGCACCGTATATATAAAATAAGAATCAAATTCAAACTGATGACTATGTATGCGTATTCCATGCGTAGATAACTATTAGCTTCTATACATAAAATACATGTCTCTGCACATACCTATGTCTTATTGCCTGCAACTTTTTTAATGACATTAAGTGTATGTATATATGCATGTACCCGAAAGGAATATATATATATATATATATATATAATATGTACAAGTACAAGTTAAGGCATGTAAGAGGAGAATATTTAAATAGCAATATATAAAAACAATTGAATATATAATCGGTTTTAATCAATTTTCATATATTTACATTTTTTTTTTTGGGACTTGGTTGTCTCCCTTTACTTCTTTTTCACTATTGTTGACCTTTGCCTTTGAACGACTGAGCCATTGAAATTCCACTTTAAGAACAAATGTCCTAAATTGCAATTGCTTTTAAAACTCTTAACGGGAGAGCGACAAATATGAATCGGTTCACAATCTCACCTCATACAAGAGAAGAAATAAATTCTGTGTTGTACGGTCTTCGATGGGTACTTCCGAGTTTTACAAATAGAATTATTCCAATACACTTGTGCTTGTAAACCTGGACGCATTTCTTTTTACCCGCATTTTCACGTCAATTCGAAATAAATTGACTAGAAATGTTCAATGTGGTCTTATAATCGGGATTAAGCCTTCAAGTGTCAAAATGTCTTTTTATCTTTTTTTTTTTAAAACGATAGCCTGTTTAAGGTTTGGTCCATCCTTGAGTAAACTTGTTTTCGAGAAATTTTCGTGTAATTTATGGAAGCCACCTTCATCGATTCAATCAAGGGCTAATCGGGCGGACTCGAGTCTGGTGAGTACAACGTAGAGACTAGCACTTCCGAGTTGTGTGTCACCACGGCGCGAAACGATTTTGTCTCATACGTGGATGGATGGATGGATGGATGGATGGATAGATGGATAGATGTCGTGTAAAAAAATGATCTTGCATTGCTTTTCTCAATATTCTGGCCATCATTTGAATAGCGAATCTTTCGGATCGATTAGTTGCTGTCAGCTGCGTTTGCTAAAAAGCATTTCACCAGGCTTTACCGGAGCACACCATTGTGCTGTGTGGACCCACTAAACAGAGATATAAAATATTGTCGCTTTACATGTGTACCAGCTGCGTGTGTGTTGATGAATTTTTGCACCTGGGATTCTCAGTGTAAATCCCCTTTTCACGTACAATAACGGTACGATGCAACGGTACGATTGCTTTGTATTACGCGAGCAAAGATGAAATGCTGCCGACGATTCTTCTTTTTTTTTTTTCTTTGTCACAAAACTCGAAATTTTCGTTGTTAGGTAGGTGGTTACGGCGGCCGCATGTCCAAGATATAAAGAAATCACAAATTCAGACATGTATGTCGTCCACACTTGGCGTTCTGCTTGGCCATCTGCTTCTGAAATCGGCAGTTCATATATGTACACCTGATTTATTAGAAAGAGATGAAAATTTAATGAGGAAAGTCTCTCACGAATTTCACTTATCTTCTATATGTTTTGGGGTAAATTTGCGAGAACTTTTATTCCCATTCCTCCTTAAAATTTACAATAGTTTAGTTTACATTCATGGATATCTAGCTCTCTAACTCCACTAGACCACTAGAATCGCCTAAACTCTTAAATACAGAGCTAACGTAGAGCTAACTCTAGATTTTCTCGACTTATTTCTAAACTGCTTATCATTATTATTATTATTATTATTATTATTATTATTATATAAATTTAGCCAGAGAATAAATTCTAAGACTAAAGTCTTAAAGCACTAGCTTTAAGCTCTAAGGCTTTCGGCTTTATTTTTTTTTTTTTATAAACTGCATATTAATTTATAAAAGTTGATACGATCCGATTGCAGTTACAATCGATTCCTTTTCCAATTCGCAGCATCTGTGCGTGTGTGTGTTCAGAAATAAAAGTTTCATGAACACTGCTTGTCAACTAGTTGCCCCATTAGTGTCTCAGTTAACAGACTTGCTACTTAGCTTACCTTTTCAAATCTTTTGCACTTCTTTATTTCGACTTTTTCAATTCGGTTTTTTAACTTCAAGTGCTTTCCCTTTGTGTGTGTGTGTGTGTGTGTGTGTTTTTTTTTAAAGATTTTGCTCATAATAGAATTTCTTCTGAAATTTAGGCGAGACTTTTTCGTGTCAGTATATTTTGTAGCCTCGTTTAAACCTTTGAGTATATGCGTTATGCGGAGATGCGAGTCATTCGTCTGCAATAGTCATTATTTGCCTATAAGTTATATTCACTTGACGTGTAAACGGCCTTATCGACGTGGTTTTTATCGCAATAATCACACTCGTTGTCTTCGGTTTGTTTCTCTCTTGTTGGCCTTTTCGTTGAAATATAACATAAATAGATGATAAATTATATTCCTGGGAACGCATCAATGGCCGATAGGGTCGAAGATGGTTGGCATGGCACTGTGTTAGACGAGATATTTAGTCAAATTAATCGCTTGCCAATTAAAAATTTGCATTAGTACTCGAGAGAGATAAGACGAACAATGAAGCCAATGGTGAAGAATTGGCCAAGAAGAACCAATAGTTAAATCATCTAAACATAAAATGCGAATAAAATCTTAAAAAAAAAAAAAAAAAAAAAAATTTAAAGACAGATTAAAATGCGAAAAAGCTTTCCACATAATTTTGAAAAGCGTGCTACCGCTAACTAATATCCCCGCAATCAAATGACGAGTTTTCTAAATTCAATCATAAAAACTCTAATCTTTTAAGAGTAAAAACTCACTTTTAATAGCACGGAATGCATTTTTTGGATTTAATTAGGAATTTAAAAAATCTATTGCAACTTATGAAGTGTCAGTAACTGTCATGAATGTTGAAATTATTTTATATATTAAAATATTATTCGAAAGGCAATTGATCTCATATGCAGGTGTTATAAGCAAGGAAAACCGTTTGTAGCTACTAATGGGACGCCAATGATTATCTTTATTATGGCAGTCATAGCTACGTTCGGTTAAGTTGGAGAACATTCTTGCCATTGGACAAAGTCGATATATAGTCAAGCGTTCTTGAACATTCGGACACGTTCGGCTTTATTGTTGTCGCTGAGTTCGTGCGGGAACCATCCGGTTAAGCTTTTTGAGACAACAAATGACATTTGGATCGTCCCCCCATTAAAGTTGTTGGCCAGCATTCAAGCTATCAAGGTTTCGTCGCGTACCACGGCTGCCAAAAGTGCCTGGTAGCCGAAATCCGATAATCGACCTCTTTCTGTCTTATCTTCCGAGGTAGTTTCAAAAAATTAAAAATGGGTAAACCATTCCCTGCATCGACTTTCGCTGATTGTGCCCTCACCGAAAACTTTGCTAAGATCGAGAAATGACTCCGCCGTATTCCATCCTTTCTCATTTTTATAACCTAAAAATAGAAAATTATTTTCATCCATAAATTTATAAAATTTATAAAATTTTTATTAAAATATAGCGCGTCACAGAAATGCCTTACAATTATGCATCAAACTAAAATGTTTGTGATTTCGGAAACAAACTACGCCGATAAGAGGTGCTTTTGATGCTAAAATGGAAGCTCTTTCAAGGTCAAAATTAGATCGCTTAAGTCATGGGCGATTGTCCTGCCTTATAAGGAATAGGAGCAAACTTTACCCATTCTATTTTCGTTCCATTCCAGTGGAACAAGCTAGCAAGCGGCCATCGTTTGTTGCTAAAGGGTAGCATAGATTTAAATCTTTTCGGCAGTCGTCGACACATACGTTTGCATATTACATTCGAAACATTTGGAAATAGTGCACTAGCTTATCCCTGCTGTTGCTGTTCGATAATCTACGTTTATATAATAGGACAAAAAGGCATTTCGAATATTTCGGCAGTTCGACTGTTTCACCTGATTACCTAGCCCCTCAGCTAAACTAGCCGGTACTTTGAATTTAACTTTGAATTTAGAAAGAGTTTCCATAATGAGTTTCCAATTTCTGGCATTTATCCCTCGCGGGCAATATGTTATCATATTGTTTTTGTTTTTGATATAACCAATCACGCATGCGTCAGAGAGAAGTGAGTCGGCAGCCCAGTGCCGACTGAGCGCTCCTTGGTTTTGTGGCAAGTTTTTAAGTATTTGTAGGAAAAGATAAGAAAAACAAAAGTTAAAGTTTTACAGTTGGGAAAGATCGACCATTATTTTATTTCCACCAGTATAACTTTGCTAAAGCGATCTGTACACCTGTAACCTGTAACCTGTAACTTTTATTGAATTAAAAAAAAAAAAAAAAGAAAAGGAAAGAAAAAGAATCTTCGAGTAATTAATTACGATTTACTTTAAAATAATCACCGAATTATTAGTAATATCAACATATTTAACACACGCATACGTACGGACACACATATGCGCACATATTCATCTGCATTAAATAATTTCCATAAAAAGCTGCATTGGTTTTCTCCAAATGAAAAAAAACCGTACGCTACGCGGTAAACATGTATGGTTATGTTTATGTGTTGTTGTAACATTGTTTTATTGTTTTATAATTACATACACTACTACTACTACTACTACCACTACTACTATTACACGTTCTTATCGATAAACATTTTAAGTAATTTGTTAAATAATTTGTCTTTTTTTTTTCCTTTTTCTTATTGTTTTAAATGCTTACGAAATTTGTCTTTTATTCCGATTACGTTTATTTCATGTAAATACTCTGTGACTAGAATCAAGTGCAAAAAATTCTGCAGCTATTTAGCGGAACACTATAAACTATAAACTATCGAAACGTTCGAACACATGATGAAAGAAACTTCTATAGTTATATACACGTTTATATATATACACGTTTTATATACAATTTTGTTCTGAGGTGGAAACGACCTCATATTAGTATGTGTAGGAAGCAATTGAGTCTGTTTTGTAGTCTAAAGCTTGACATTATGATGTTAAGAAGTTAAAATTTGTCTGTTCACTTAATGTCGACTCTTTTATGCGCACATTTGAAACGTGTATCTTCCCCATCTTTGCTTTGCTATTATTACCTTTAATATAATTCGATTCGCGATTATCGTACACGAATCTACTAATAGTGTAAATTTTGTTGATTTGTTTGATTTTTATACAAAAGAGTTTTGTCTATAGCTCGACTTATTTTCCCGTTAGTTTCCCATTATGCCTTAAGTATTGGATGCGCGAGTTTGCGGTTTTGAGACTTATTCAAGGCAGCGCGTAACTGTTATTAATTCATACTGATCCCTACTGCGTAATATCTTCTCCTTAAAGCTTTATCTTAAGCTTAACATCACAGTGTATAGGTTCCCGCCGAAGTGTACGCACATACGCTTCGAATACATCAAGCGTTGCCTCAATCGTGAGAAATAATGAGAATGAGGGTACACTGCGATCATTAGAAGCGCTTGGAATTCTGAAAAAGAATCATTAAAATCGAGTACTCTGTGTTTTAGGGCTCACTTTTTGTAATCTTTTTTAACGTCATTGGGATGAATAACGCTTAACGCAATTGACCTGATTATTGAAGGCAGAATGTTAATACTATGCCATACGCCAGATGAGAACATTCAGAGAACGTTAGTAGCATTGGACTGGCATCCACAAACCTCCCCTCACAATTCCCCAGATCTTACACCTCTCGGTTAGCTCTTGTTGTATTGTCTAACTCAGCAGCGTTCTCATTCTTACGATGACCTCTCTTGGCGCAAATCTCTTTTTTCGTCATACGTAAGGAAAAAGCCAAAAGAATGGAAGGTTTTTTTTTTTTTTTGGAATAGCATCTGCCAGTCAATGCCTTGTACATATAAAAAAAAAGTTGGCGGTCAGAAAGAATGGAGACAGAGAGAGAACGAGAGAAAGGTAGAGGGAAAGAGAATTAAAAGTTGTGGCCCAGTAGCGCGGGAGGTGTATGTCCGATTGGTAAGTGTGATCGAAGTAAACTTGAATATGCCGACTTATCTTTAGGAAAATGTAGGATCCGTTGGACAAGACTTTTATTATTTTATTTTAATAAAAGTTCAATGCTGCAAAAAAATATCTCGTGGATATCTCATGGATATCCATCCAATATTTATTGTTGCAAGGAGAAGCAAATGACATTCATTTTGTCAAGTCTTTAAAACCTCCAATAATCATGACCAAGAATCTCTCGAATTCCTCGATATAGTCGCCTTGGTCACGTGTTACTCGACAAACCAAGGGTCAGAAAACTTTCACGAGTGTTGATGTATGTTAATGATGTCCAAAGGATGTCTAATAGTCAATTCTATTTCTAGCTTCACGAAGACTTTGACGATTTTTACAAAAAGTGCTTCATTAACTTATGATTTCCTATACATTAACAAATGGCTTTTTATCGGCCCTATGCGGTTAATACATTTTCTAAATTAATTACTGTGCACTTAGAAAAACTTAGTTTAATTACTGATCTCAGACTTCTGTTTCATCGAAATCTTCAATGCACGAAATTTATAAGTTTATCAAGCGTTGGACAAAAGAGTTTCGCGTCGCTTGTACTGCTAGATTGCTTTATATATACAGCTACTGACTGTTTAACTGTGCCCCCATTATGTGAGTGGGATCTGCAATATAATCTTTATGGTAAACGAACTGATTCCTAGCAAAAACAGTGCATGATATTTTGCCTGCGTAATCTGCTCTGGCAATCCAACGTCTATTTGCTGTCGTATAGATATCGCTTAGCGCTGATAAAGTTATTCATCCTAAAGAATAGTTGAATAACGCTAAATGTCTATATCTTTTGCCGATAAATTCCTTAATGCTTTGTTACACTTCCAACTTTTAGTATAAAAGATGACCATAAAGATTCCATAACGACTTTTCTCACGTACTTAATACTAATCCTCACAGAATAAATTATTGCAACAATGATCCTATGCTGAGAGATTGTGGAATAAATATAATGAGAGCTATCAACTCGATTGACTTTGGCATGAGTGCGTGGCATGCATGAGCCCTATCAGCGTATTGCTAATAATGAGAAGCGGTTTCGGTCATGCAGAGTAGATGCGTCCCTCGGTCGGATGGAACGGCCGTGATGTCAAAACGAAGAAACCAAAAAACAAAAACCAAACTCGGGCTTATTCTATGATCTAGTAACGTTCCTAATTATATCCGCGTCATTTTTCCTTGAAATTTTATAATCCATTAGTATTGGATTGCTGGCGTTTTTTCCTTGATTTAAGAAAGAAAAACAAAAAAAAAAAAAAAAATATAATGGGTATTAAATTGCACCGAAATGCATTTAATAAAACCAAATAATTAATTGAATAAATTTAAGTCTTCCAAAACCAGTCTTGTAAAACGCCTATGGCTATAGAGCCTATGGTTAATGCGAATTGAGCTCACTTTCTTTGCATCAGAGACTTCAAAGCGATCGGAATTGATTAAAAGTGTTCCAATGTTTGGTGTTTTGAAAAGCAAAAAAAATTTTAGTTATAAACAAATTTGAAAGAAAAAAGTACTAAAGTATTACTATTAGGTAGTCCAGAAAGTTTCTTGCGGTTAAAATAACTTTTTTTCAGTTAGCTAGACGCATAATTAGGGTTAAAGGCATATGTAGTTACATGGAGCCGGTTTATTTTTACTTTGTAAAAAATTTAAGAAATATTTTACTTATTTCAAAAGAAGGTAAAAGAGGTGTCAAAAGCACATAGAGAAATATGTGCGGTGTATGGAACTAATACCCTTTTAGCAGAACGCATTTGCCAAAATTGGTTTGCGAAATTTCGTTCTGGAAATTTTCTGTGAAAGCTTTAGCGCTTTCTGGTACATCAAATAGTATTGATGGCGGCGAACAAAATGTTATAATTGGAGCTGATCGACACATGACGATTCGTGACATTGCGGCAAAACTTAATTCATCCATAAAACCAAATTATTTTATTTCATAGTGAAAAATGGCAAGAAATTTCCGGACTACCCATCAAGATCACGCTGTAATCAAGAATACGTTGAGGAATATAAAGTCATGGCTATAGCTATGAACTTGTTTTCGCTTTAAGGGATCTTTGTTTAGGCTTACAGTTATAAACATTGCGTTCTGTTTAAGCCAAACTCCTTTAGAAAAATGCAGAATTGTTCGGAAAATCATTTCATTTTTTTTTTTTTTTTTTTTTTTTTTTTTTTTTTTTGAAAGAGTATGGAAGAGGATTTTCTTACAGTGTATAACTATATGTTCGTTAATCAAATCAAGTTCGATAAATTTAATCTCTCATCAATTTCTCATCAATTGTTATTCGGCGGTTCATTTCAATTAATTGTCTTTATTTTAACGTCATCAGTTTCCAATCACCTTCCACAACGTAGTGCATTTTCGTGGTCAATATTCTTAGAAAGAAATTTTGCAAATCACTCTTGGCAGTAGGATTCCATCGATTCATCTTTTCTCTCTTATCTGTTATCTGTTCGACAATAAAAAAAAAAAAACAGGCCAAATGTGCCAAATATGTTGCTTCCGATTTGTCGTATATGTCAGGGCAACAACAATTAAGCTAAGCTTTTCACAAACAAATTTTGCTCTTTTAGCTAACAAAATGTGTAATGATGTTTGAGTATGAACGTGGGTGTAAACAGTACAGATTCAAAACTGGTTTTATATGAGCACCTGCTTTGACTGTGTCCGATGGGACACGAGTTAATTTGATAAGCGATAACTGACTCCCCTACTCCCCTGGGAGTAGGACAATCCCCATTTAAGGCGGCCCAACTGCTGCTGAGATATCCAAATAGAAAATGGGTGCGAGCTATTCTCTCTCCGGCAGGCAGGGATTCATCCCAGTAGTCTGATGGATAGCGCATTATCAAGCCAGGAGCAATCCTCCGTCGGGGCAATCTGATCCCCCCGTGGAGAGGAAATGTCCTCTTTTCTGCGGAAAAGAGAATCCGATTCCGATACTTCTCTTGGACGTCAGGTTAAAGTAAAAAACACAATCAAATAAATTCTCTGTTAAAAAACAGACCTCTTGATCAAATGAAAGCAGATCTAAATGGACAAGTGGCACAAATTGGTGTTCCAGGATTACATTTTTACAGAAGTCCACAAGCGCCCATTTACATGAATGACATAGTAAAATAAAAAGAACTCTATGTTGATCTCTTTTAAAGTTTAGTTTTTATTACAAATTAGAAAAAAGAAAAAAACAAATTATTTGACGATCATACATATATGTATATGTATATATAATACGTCTGAGATGATGGATGATCAAGATTAACGACAAGTTGAACTATACTTTTCATCTAGTCTTGGCAATGTCCTTACTTTTCCGTTATCAATGAACTGCTGCATCCATGTGGAATCTTAACCATTTCATGACATTTCGTCATGTGTCACGCTTTAGCGTTTATCTCTCTTTGAGATTTTTACGAGGAAGCAGAAGAGCGAAGAGCTGATAATGATCATCACTACAAGTGTATTTTTTGTTAACAAATAATTTATAAACTTTATGATATTTATTATTAATGTTTATTAATTCATTTTTCCCTCACCCCCTTAAAATGTTAACACTGAGGGATAAAATGAAAAAGTTGTACGCGAAATATTATCGCATATATTAAAAGAAATGTATGCCTGTATGCCAGTGTGTGTGTGTGTGTGTGTGTATACATGCATGTTTAAAGAAATATTTAATGAGCCGACAATAAATAATATTTGCGTTAATGAGGAATTAATGAAGAGATGATAGCACACTTAACGCGTGTACAATGTTAACGATGTTGCCATTTTTATGTAATATTTTCGTTATGACATTAATTGCGTTGGTAAGAAAATATTTTTGATAGTATTGCGATTATTGAATGTGTGTGAATAAGTGTCCGCTTTTTTTTTATTTTTCATTTTCAATATGACCATTTACTGATAGGAGTGTCGGCCAGAAAGAAGTACGGAGGTGGATAGGTAGTCGTTATGGGCCTGAGCCTCTAAACACTCACTTGTTAGTCGTGATTTTCATCTATTCGGCCACTCATGCGGAAATCATTTTTTGGAGCTTTGGATAGGTATAGCCCTGTACCAAAAAAAAAAAAAAAAAAAAAAAAAAAATTTTTTTACTTTATTTTCCGCTGCTTTATTCGAAAGCGAGTGCTGCTACATTAATACGACTGATGAACTGATGATGGATTCGGTACGATATCTAAAGTGCACACAACCATGACCCAGAGTAGGCGAACTATTAATATCGACGATAAAGCCGAATGAATATTCATGGCGGAAGCTTGACGTGGTGCTGTGGTTTGTTTCAACCAAACGAAACCATCGCTAATGAACGCTATCAAAAGTAATTGATAGCTGATCATGCTATGGCGAGTTTTCGGTATGAAGAAATTCGCTCGCATATACGAGAACTCGCTTCGGAAACGTTTATAGTTCTAGCCTTGAATATCTTGCTCTCCCGGTTGTTCTTAGTAGATATTACTCTGTCCACTTAACACGGGCTTCAATAGATGACTTGTTATTTCTTCGACCGATGCTTCCATTTTTATGACGAGATCCAAACATGGAATCATTCGTTGATCGCCTCGTCATGTCTCTGAAGGATTTCTTCAGAGAGGTGTTCTGTAAATTGCCCGCGATAAGGCCGAAAGTTGTACCCGCAGATGGACGATACTTTCATTCTATACATCTTTCATTTTCTAGACAAGTGTTTAATCAAATCGCAGACATCATATTCACGCATCTTGAAACCTAGTTTATAGTTATTCGTTTAAGGTCCAAGTTGACATGGAGTGAACTATGAATATTTTCAATATAATTGACTTTTTCATTTTCTTGAGAAGTGGCTTTCTTTACTTACTCCTCCCTGTCTTCAAGAAATTATCGATTGTATATATATAACGTAATGTTCTTTTTCGTAAATTTCTATCGATTTTGTCGCCTTTTAAACACGCCAGAGTGTGGGCGAAATTTTGTCGACGTTTTGAAGCCATCTATGCGTTAATGCATCACAAACCTTCTCCTCGACTCGCCATTTTGTTTTGAAATCGTAAACGACGCAGACAGAGTAGAGACGAACAAGAATGGAGACCGTTAGTATCTGTTAAAATTAGAAATAATTTTCAATAATTTTTAATAAAAAACCGATCAAGAAAAAGAAGAAGAAGATAGGATAAGAGCTAATTATATAAAACGGACTTTACTCTTGTTTTTTTCTATAACGAGTACTTGAACAGATTTAAGTAATTTTCTAAGTTCACCTGTTTGTAGATATGATGTTAAGAAGGGAGAAATTATGACTAAACTGAACGTTTTAAGCTAAGCTTGAAATGGTAATAATCAGAGAGTTATATCCAAAGATAGTATCTGTGGATTGAAACGAATACATCGGTCTTTTCAATTTATTTGATGATAATGAACGCAAAATTTTGAAGTGAAGCCTATGATGCCATAATCGTCATACGATAACGTTGCCGTTGTTATGCGACGGAATGATTTATAAGGTGAGCGGTACAAACACGCTTTGATAGGCATAACCACGGTATGATCAAAAGCTGATGAAATTATTAAGAATTAGGTCCACTGGCGGCGTATACCAAGAATCCCATTTACCTTCTCGTGATTCCTGCGGTATTTTTTATGTAATCGCAATAAAATATACAAGAAATTTTATGTATATTTTGGGTTAAGCCTCCACGGCAGGAACCTACGTAAACCACCTGTCACATCTGTATGTTAGATTTTCTATTATGCCTTAATTACGTATACCTTAGAAAAAGTATTTTTTGATTGGAATTATCCAAAAGCAATCGTCAGTATGCGTCAAGGTGATAGTTTGTTTGATTGTTCATAGTCTACGATCTTTACGACAAAAGTTATTCGAAAATTCCAATTTGATTTTTTTGCGCGATTCTCACAATTACGATTGCCGATCGCGTTAATTCTCGATTTTTCAGTTTCGATTTTTCACAGACTTTGAGAAGCCGACAAATTGCCTAAATTGACTCACAATAACGCGCTGTCTAATAATATATGTTTCGCTTATCAGGCATATCTTTAAGTGTTACAGGGTGGAGCAAAGTTAGTTTGCTAGATAACCTAAGCAATAAATTATGAGTTGATAGGATAGATCGACATATTCTTAATTACCCTATGGGTATTTGTGGCAGTCGAACTTGTTGCATTTGGAATTATTCCGCCAAAGTGGAGAAATGCGGAGATTAAGAAAAATTTCAGTTGCTTATACATATTTTTACACCTTACACTACTTGTGAGAAGAATGTGTTAAGAATGTTGTACGGGTACGTGCAACATTCAAAAGAACTTCATATAGCAATAGCCGATGATATGATATGATATCGATTATAGCAACCGTTGCAGAGGTGTTGTCTGAGTAGAAGCATTTTTTGAGTCGAGATTTAATCATGCCGGTCCATCTGTCCGTCTATCCGCCAGTCTAATTGGGCTTTTGTGTTCAATTTACAAATCATAATGTTCAAGATAGTCTAGCCGGCTGGATCATTACGACGATCACTACCCGTAAAAAATCTCTATTTTAAAAAGTCGTTACAAGAAAAACTCTTTCGTCGGCCCAAAAAAGGTGACATGCCGTACAAAATGATGCTGAAACATTTGAAACGAATTGAATCCTTTTTTAAATTCCTGCCGATTCAAACCAAAAAAAGAAGAAGACTTTATATGGGATAACAAAATGTAATTTGTAATGGGTTCCAATGGAAAGTAGGATGAAATAATGGTTTGGTATATAATATATATATATATAGATTTACTGTAGTAAGCTTATATCGAGATTGTCATGAAAAGCAAGTCTTTTTCTTATATAGCATTTATATATATATATATAAGATATAATTTTGAAGACTTCACGACGCACATAAGTGAAGAATTCTAGCAGCAGGAAGTTGTGTCGAGCATTTGATAGTCGGTTTAGCCAGACTGTAAAGTACGATAAGGTTCTGAATTAATTTGTGGAATGCATATTAAGAGATGTAAACTAAATCGAAAATAAATTTGTACCTGTTGCTGTTTTCTTCCGAAATGCGTTCAAAAAGCATGATAAGTCTTTTCATATATATAGAGAGAGAGAGAGAGAGAGAGAGAGAGATCTTTCTTTTGCTTTCCCGAACGAGGTCATGGATTTTGGTTAAAGTAAACTCTATTAAGTGTAAGCAGTAAGCGGTATGCAATAAGCACAGTCTCACAGAATATGAAATGCTCAGCGGCATACATATTAAGATTTTGAGTTTAAAGGCGACTTAATGTTTAACGTTTCGTGGCGTTAATAGCGCTAAAAAGTTGCTACAAAAACAATGTGACCGAATAAGAAATACTTTGTGAAATATTACGGATTGTTTTCCATGCACGGTAACTGGGGTAGTTTTGTGCCAGAGCTCAAAAACGAAGAAAGCCACGCATAGCGAGAACAAAGCTAAGAATCCATAATAATGTGTATATAAAAAAGTAAAAGAAAACGCAATAAGGTTAACGCATGCATTACAAATTTGCAAAATGTCCCAATCATTCGAGACCTAAATTCATACCCGATAACATGATGAAATTAATTTACATTAACTGTCCTTATGAAGACATTATTGTATTTCATCTCTGAAACCTTTTGGCCTTTTGACTCCAAAACCAACAAACGATGAACGCATCGTACTTGCGTGCATACAAACAATCCATCTATAGCTATATCGGACAGACTTCGAATAGTACACGCAAACCTTTTCTAGCAGGAATAAAAATTATCTTTTTGTCTGGAAAAGCTACGGTTCTCGTGTGACACATATCGCCACACCCCCTTTCAATGTGGAGCGGAGTAATATATGAAGCTTCTGCTTCGTGTTTACCTCTTGGCTTAATCGAATCGATCGGAAAATCGGCTACACTTAACTAATCCGCCATATCCATACCCGTCGACCGCAATAGCCAGACCATTTAACCGTATGAAATAAAATCGCATTAAATAAAATGTGTGCAGTGATTTGATTTTCACTTTGGAAGCATTTAACTAAAAACGTTTGCCAAAAAAACGTTAGCAGAAAAAACAAAAGGAAAATTTATCACAATTTGGGAAAGATGTTGAATTTAGTTTAACCCTCCTCGATATCGGATGATTCAGCTTGTGCTGGAATCAACCGATTTTATTCTTTCGAATAATTTTGATACAAATCAAGCGGAGCGGTTCATTAAAATTGCGTTCGTCAATCGTGTCTTCAATATTTAAATATTCAGGATCCATATTTTTTTTGGCACGGAGTAATTGTAAGCCTTTTAATTACTATTGGCAAGCTCGATTTCGGGCAGTGTCCAATCAGGATTTGCCTCGTCTCGTAACGGATTTAAAGTATCGTTGATCGTTGGCAGACTTTTCAATAAATCATTCTATTCGATCCCTTACTCAGCTTCATCGTTTAAGCGACACTAAATTTCTTTTCTTCTCTTGCTCACCAAACTGCAATACAGACCTCTACGCCAATCGGACTGCACACTTTTATAACCAGTCACACCACGATAACTCTCGCAGACTCAAAGTCAGAATGGAATCGCGTGTCTTGAGCGGGAAGTTGTTTATAGTTTAGTTATCCGAAGACCATTACATCTAAACATTACAAACAGTATATTGTGCGGCCCTTGTGGTATATTAAGTTCGTGGAGATGTAGACAACACCCAGAAGGATCGATCGCTTTAGAATTTCTTTCTGAATCGATTTAAGTTTGTCGGCCCGTCTGTCCTCCAACTCTCTTATTTTATTGTGTTCAAGCCAATGCCCCAATTTATGAGATATTTTGATGACATTTGGTAACCTGGCTGCCCCTAACGACGAACTCTATTGAAAACGGTTCGAATCGGACCACGTTTTCCACCACTTTCCAGATAACATCTTATTTTGAAAAGTCGTTCTATAAATATCTATAGGCTGGCGTAAGATGCAGTGGTCCACTATAGGGTTTTCACTTGTTTGATTTCGAACTATGGCAAAAAGTCAGAACATGTGAAAAAGTTAATGGAGAATAAGAGCGATATATATATATAAATAATGGATTCAAGTACTATGTGAGGCCGAAAGCCATTGAAAACGAAATTGAAATCAAGTATGCAACGTAATAAAGCTCTGTGCCTGAAGGAATGAATAGGACCAACGTAGGACGTATGATTCTCATGCCAATACTTGATACAAGGCTGATGTCACCTTTTAATGTATTATTGCCTAAGAATCAAATCTTAATGACTTGACTCAACTCGACCTGATTTGATTGTGATTCAGCGAAACTCCACAGCACTACTATTATCAAACTTTTGCCGCAACTGTTTGCATGATCAAGAACGCTTCCAGGGAACAGTTTAATGTAGGATCCGCTCAATAGAATATTACGTGGAATTCGATCGACTTTGGCAAAGAAAGACGTGCAATGTTTGGAGAAGCGGATCGTATGTAAAATTTACATACGATGTTAAAGACGCCATATATAAGGAATTTATAAAAAGCGAATTAAATGTTACTGAACTAAAGACCGTAGCAATAGTATCGGCTGCAAATACTCTCGCGTAGTCCAGCACTAAAACTTCGAGTTCGATGGCAACTAACCTACAATTTTTAATTTAATCCCGGAAAATCAAAACCATCTTCAGATCTGCACGACATGGTTATTAATAAATTTTTTTTTAATACAATCGCTTTGGCAGAACCCTATTGAACTGGAACTAAACGCTCATCGACTAGGTTGAACAAATGCCTGACTGAATGACGATATCTGCGAACAACTATATATAAAACTTCTGAATGTGGCCTTAGATGAAGGCGTAGCGAAACAAAAAAAAATAAAAAAATAAAAAAAAAATAAAAAATGTTGATAGAAAACTACAACAAGAACAACATCTGAAATCACAACTAGGTATAGGTACTGAAAGAAGAGCAACCGAAACATTACTTTACTAGCGATTTCCGTGAATGGTTTCATAATACAACGAATCAAGAGGAATTTCAGGAGACTTTTCTTGATGAAAAATTTAGTGAACTGGAAATACTAGAATTTCAGCTAACTAACTCAACACGACATTCCAATGCGGTTTTGTGGACTTGATTTCACGCCAGTAAGCACAGATAAAACACTATCTAAACACAAATGCTCAAAAGCCTCGGAACTCTAAACTGGGTTCATGTCTCATCTCGGATGCTCATGCCGACGGGAGTGCTGAAATTTCGGGATCTTCCACACGACACAGCAAAATGTCGCTACGTCCAATATTGCAAGCAAATTGCATGAAATAAGCGAAATGGGATAAAGTGGTCGTTCACCTTCGACTTTGCGTACGTTTTTATTACTGATGAGCTTTGGAAGAGCTGTAAGCTGCAATAATATTTATTGCCAATTGCGGCGAAATCCGCCTACTTCACGTGTAAGTACCTAGACATATGTATTATGCGTATTATGGACGAGATGACGGCTGATGACGAGTTAACGAAAGCCTTATCCCCCTCAAAACACAAAATATGCATCAGTGTCTAGGGATTGACTAATTTTACCGACTAATAGTCACGCTGAGCGTGGCGGGCTGTTTGAAACGAATAATTGTCGCACGTTCAATTTCGATTTGTCTATATGTGTAACTGCAAAGCTTGCAAAGACAAACTCGTAAATAGGTATTCAGTGTAAGCGTTTAACAAAGTGCGAGTATTTAGTGCGAGTTATCAAATGAAATTATAGTTCAGTAATTAAGTGCGTAAACCTATTACGCTTGTGAAAAAGGCTATTCTCTATAAAAGACTATTGACAATATATTTTTATGAATTATTCAAAATAATTAATCGTTGTTTAAAGAGATTAACATCATTAACAGCTAACAACTTTAAGATTTGGCGTGAGATTGTTCCAACAAGCAGTGACTTTTGAAGTTGGCTGAAGTTGGTATGTAGGATACGGCAATTTGGGGTCGCCTACTAGATCTGCTATACTGAGATCCCCTCTAAACGGAGCGAGACAACTTAAACTTCATAATTTTAAAAGTGTAAAGGGGAAATCTAAACTTAAGTTAACCGTCAAAGGACAATTTTCGAAAAATTCGAACATAAGATGATATCTGATCTATGAGTGCGCGATTTTATAGATATATAGTTAATTTTATTTACTTATTTATTTATTCGACTAATATAAGCCACCCACCCATCCAGCCAGCCATTGGACGGTGTGCAAAGGAGCTTAAAGTTGTTTATTTTATAAGCCAAATTTAAATAAATAATTCCTATGTCATTAATAATATTACAAAAAAAAAAAAAAAAGTAGCTTTATAGTCATTTATATTGCACAACAATACAAACAAATTTCTATAATTACTATCTGACAGTTATTAATAATTTGATTCGGTTATCCGAATCAGTAAAGGAAAACAATTGATAATCATCATTAGTGTTTCTAAAAGGAACGTAAGAGAGGTTAAAAAGTTCATAGTTGGAGCGAAAGAACGGTACGTTAATTGGGGTATGGTGCCTCGACATCGATCGGACTAATAATAATAATAATAATAAAATTTCCTTAAATAAAGTAGGTGACGAGGCTTACCTATTAACCTACTGCGTCATAACGATAATTTCGAGTACATAAAGAATTGAAAGATTAATCAAGAATTAGACGATTAATATGGAGGCAGATCATAAGGCAAATTTTACGAATCGTTTGTCTACAGACTCAATGAATGAAATGAATTCATAGCTTCATTCATAGCTTCGTGCATAGATCGCACTATTTACCCATATTCTAGGATTAGTCTAACGAGCACAATGAACAGACTCTTTGTGAATATAAGCATCATTGAATTCACGAGATCACATTTTAATCAATGCGTGCGTACGTCTGGCTTTATATACCATTGAAAGTATATGGAGATTGATGCTCATTTCCGCTCAAATCCAAATCTGTAAAATATGGATTTAGTTGAGTGAGATTATATAGCGGACATACATGTAGCCCCTTCAATGGATTATTGTATTTGCGGCATCAGAAGACGGTGGACGAGTTGAAGTTTGATGATGATTGACGGGTAAACATTATAGAACTTTCGCAGAGTTCGACAAACTTTTGCGTTAATACGATTCATATGGGGACTAAAGTTTATTCTGGCATCGCATCCACGACTTAAATACTTAGCTTACGACTTAGACACTTAGCTTACTTGTCACCTCATTTACTTACCTATCCATGCTTTGTATTGTGTCTATGCACATTTCAATTTCGCTGTTCATGGTCGTGATCGTCAATCTCTTTAATCTCTTTAAATGTCACAACCACAAAATGGGACTATGCTCTGCTATTAAATTTTCTAAAATCTAGAAATACAGACCAGAGATTACATCCCATACACATTCGCATAGGCCAGAAATCGAAAGGGACATGATCAGACGTTTACAATACATTTGAGAAGGGGAATAATTTGAAAGACAAAGCTGCTGCTGCTGCTGCTGCTTACAATAAATACTTTGAATGTTTATTGGAGCCCTATCTGCTATCTATCTATTATAAGCTTGGGGTGAAATCGAATCGATCGTATTACTTTCATACCACCTTCAGGTTAGGAACATTCAAAAGTAACAGATTGCCAGGCTCATCTTGGAAGTTAAAGCTTGCGTACTTACTATCTTTAGTGGTGGCGCACCGCCATCAGCAATTGAAACTTGCTGCATACGTGTTTAGCGAACTCCTTTATAAATAGAAAAAGATTTTCGTATCTTTGCAAGTTATTCGCCCTGTTATTTGAATTGAACTTAGATCGTGAATAGTATTTAAAGTTCGTCATAAACGGGGTTTTATTAGTCCACGATGACCTAAATCTCTCTCTTATTGCTCAATATTAAGACTGATGCTATTGCGATGTCTGGAGACGTGGAAAAGAACAGCTTTTGATTTATTGGTATTTACGGAGAGAGAATAATTGAGCATCAAATTATTGACTGAGTAGTTAACTGATTACAGTTGAGAGGCAAAATAAGTCTCTTGTACCTCAGTTAAGTCATTTATAACATTATCGAAAAATATATAGAGAAACCAAAACCGATCCTTAAGACACACCTAAATTCATGTTAAACATTCTAAGAAAACTTTGTTAATAGATACGAATCTCCGTCTATCCGTCCCAGTTGTTTGAATGGTTGGTTTGCCAAATTTGAGTCATTTATAGCCAGGAGCCCGTTAAGTCTATTAAAACGCAACAAAATTACGTGGAGGACGCGAGAACGCATTAGAAGCAACGATAATAACTCAAACGAAAAAACTGCTAACCAAAACTAAATCGTGTTTTGATTGAAGCTTAGCAAAATACTTCCACTTTACGTTGAGCCTTTTCTACTCTGACACAACGAATCATCCCTTGTGGACTTTTACGAAAATCTGAACGGTCTGTAAAAAATCAATACCTCTTATTGTTTTTCTTCAAAAAGCTTATATATCTGAAGTTTTGTTTTTTTTTAGAACTTTTATACCCACTACCAACGAATGAAGTATATTGTGTGCGAAGTATATGTGCTGGGGCAGACAAGGAATCACAGAGAGTCTGTAACGTGTATAACAACCGCTGAGACAATCTGGGGGTGTTTGTCCGTTGACTTGTGTGATAACAATTCTTGTCTCCGTCGTAAAAGTTGAAAAAATCGGCCGCGATCACCTAATATTACAGAATATCGAAATTTCGTTTTTTTGTTCTCTTTTAGCTTCTTTTAAGAAAAGAGTAGTGGGTCCGTAAAGTTTAGGCATAGGCAAATAGTATTTTCTTAATTTTTTTTATTTTTTTCATTTATAATCTTTACGAACGAATTAACTTCAAATAAATTATCCTTCATATTATTAAGTTTATCAAGAGATAAATAGGTTTTATAAGTAGATCGCTGGAAATCATTCTTTTGTAGTCGACTCCTGTCCTCCTATTTTGACTGCGTACGTTCAACGTTTACTGTTCACTCGATAAAGCAATTAGTTTTTGTACCCTAAACAACTTGTGGTGTAAGGTGGTATATTAAGTTTATGCGGATCCAATTTTTTTTTTTATATTTGATTATTGATATTTAAGTATGTCTGTCCGTCTCTTGGTCTTATATTGTTGTACTTAACCTACAAGTCGAAATTGTTAGAATATCTTAATGAAATCTTGTACACTAATCTGCTTTGACCCAAGGACGAGCACTATTGAAAATTATTTGGATCGCATCACATTTTCAACCCTTTTCCATTTCCCATACAACGTCATATTTTGAAAAGTCGTTATATGAATAACTGTATGATAGTGAAGTAAAGTGATTTAATGGTGGGCCATGGTCCACTATAGTTGTTAGAAAGAAAGTCTATGAGCTCAAATAAGCGAGCTTTGATGTCTCGTGTTTGCGCAATTCAAAGCATATGATGTCAGATGGATTGAAAAAGCAATGTAAACGATCTAATGCATTGGTTTTGTTTTTTAGTTGGCTTAGTTACATCTGGTCCAATCGGTGAATCGCCGATGTTTACGGGCACTTCGGCAACAGCGGCCGCACCGACCGCTTTAAGTGCATTGATGTCACAGCAACGACTCTTAGAGTTATCACGGTTCGGTGGATTGCGTGGATATGATATAGCACAACACATGCTTACGCAACAGGGTGCTGTCTCGAAACTTCTAGGTAAGTGTTCATTTATCTAAAATACAAAAAATGAATACAATGCAATTCATATATATTCATATATATATATTCATATATATATATATAATTGATCGTTTATCTAACATATGTATGATATAAAACGCTATGTAACTGAGAGCACACAATGTGTGTGTTTGCCTGTGGACGATTAAATTTTTGTACTCTCGTTATAACTTTTTTTTTAATTATACTTTTAAATAATCACAGTATTGATTCGATTTGAGTATTATTGTTTAATCATAGAGTAGTGTTATTTGTTTTGCTCACAAAGGATGCAACAAATTATCTTGTCCGATTTTGTCTTGCGGAAGTGCCAAAAGGTGAATGGAGATTTCACTTTATATTTATTTTGCAATTTATTTGCACCTCAGCCACTGTATATCTGCTGCAACACGTTAATGAAATTTTATTCAATTTACTCGTTATTACTGCAATCAGCAAATACGGAACAGCATATATTTCTGTTGTCCGTTCATACACACCCATTACGGATTAAAGTTACTATATGTGCATATATGTATAATATATTATATATATTATGTATTATGTATGTGTAAATATATATATTGACATATAAAAGTACATGTTCACGTATTATGCTTATATGCATTCGTTCGATTCGTTCACTCTATTGAAAGTGCGATCAAACATCTGTCCGACGCTATTCTTCTTTGCCAGCCTTTTAGGCCAACTCTGTATACTTTCTTGTTACAATCAGCAAGCACATGCAAGTCGTATAATACATACATACATACATACATACATACATACATACATACATACATACATACATACATGCACAATATAATGCTATCACTAGTGGATCATATAATTCTTATAAATTAATAATGAAATACTGAGCGTTTTGAAATAACTGTTTATCGGATCATAAAAGTATGTTTATTGAAATGCATTGAAAATATTTTCACTATATATACGCATATAGATGTGTCCAGTTACAAAGTTGCTTCTTGTTTTTCCCCAATGAGATTATAATGTAAATTTGGCTTAATTTCCCGCACGCTTCCACAATGCTTGCGAAAGCCATCTACGCCTTATGAATTTGCATACGATAACATCTTTAAAAAAATATACCCTACGATAGATAGGTCTAATGACTTCTAAAATTGTCTACGACATTTCTTCATTTACGCAAAACCGGCGCTCGGCAAACATAAATACGTAAAACAATTATTTACGAGAACGAATCCAAGGCAAGGAACATATGCGACTGCCACAGTGTAGATATGGGCTACTGAAGGTCGCCTTCAATACCCTATGTTAACTTAAACTGAGAATTTATTAACAAGCAGAGTTTTAAAGCGGTGCTCTTAACTAAAAATTAAATGATTTGTTTTTCTTAATAACAGTGAGGTTTTTTCGCACTCTATATAAACTGCGGATAAAGAATTCGACAAAAGCCTTACACCATTCATACAGAAATTGTGCTTGCAACTTGAATTGAAAACAAGAGCACATGTCTTTTGCCTAAGATTGGCATAATTATTTTTGTCCGTAATGCAAAAATGCACGTAATGCACTTACGCGGCTGTACAGAATTGATTCAATTCCGTATAGAATTGCATTTGTAGGGCGAGGAAAAAAAAACTTCGCCATTGTATAAATTCCTAATTTTCTGTTCGAGCATTGTGATCGAATATATTGTGTTTGGTTCACTTCTTTCCTGTTGCGAATGCTTTTTGTTTGCAAAATTTCTTATTTGATATCATTAAACATATGATTATTGTTATCAGCTGTTTTCCTTTATTTATTCTCCCGGTTAATTGGATTTTTTTTTTTATCTCTAATGATTCCACAAAATAGGAAAAAGTTATGTTCTTACATTTCATATTGCCGTGAATTGATATTCTCGCAATCTTAGTTAGCCGTTTGATTTGAAAATAACAAAAAAGAAATCTTACAATAAAATTTAATTACAATGAATGCCGGGAAATATTGGAAAATCGATAGAAATTTTGAATTGAAAAGGACTCTAAGAAGTTAAACTCGCTTCAATCGCTTGTCCTTTTTCTATACGATGAAAACAAATCATTAAAGAGTGATACTCGACTATGGTTTATGGCTCTGACTGCGCTATTAATGTTTCGCTATTAATGCTTCATCAACATCGCAGTGCTTCTGGAGTTAAATATATAGAGGTCAACTTATGCTTAAATTATTATTCGATCTTATATAATAAGTAGTTCTAAGAGCAATTTTTATTATATTTCAAACCTTTGTCAAAAATATATATGTGTATGCATATAGGTGGGCTTACGTAGAGAACTTGATTTCGCGGTTGACGATATTACTAAGAGTATTGATGTTTACGCATTTGTCTTCCGGCAACACTAGGGTAATAAAGACACATAGTTTAGAAGAATAGCAAGTTCGTTCAGTTTCAAGGAAAAGTTCTTTAGAGTTTTTTTCAGGAGGCGATTGTATAACGATCGCATTTACATAATACTATTTTAGAACTAGCAACTCCTGAAATAAGTGCAATACTCTCCAATTAATTATGACTTCTCGTTGGACTTCTAAGGCCAAAACTTGTTGTTATAGTAATGTTGGTATAGTAATGTTTGAGAGGTAGACAACTATCAGCCTCTAAATAAAATCTAATTGGGATTTTGTAGCTGCAATTAAAGTTCCTTTAAAAAGATCTCTGAGGTATCTCTGAGTTTTTGAATCTTTGGAGATATATCCGCAGCGATTTGAAAACGTTTATCTGCATTTTTGCATGTGCAACAGTGTTGGTGTGAGCCTATGTAGAATATCACGGCTTTCTACTCCCCATACACATAAGACATAAGATCATCGATAATTAACTAATTGATCATCTATTGGTTGGTGATCATCACGAGCGCTGCAAAAGTTACTTTTCTTAAAGTTCTTTCAATTATTTGATATTAATTTCGATATTAAATTTTCGTACCAATCTGTGCAGTAATTACATCGTAGTTTTACTAAAATTTCTTCTTTTTTTTTTTTTACATATATATAAAGATGCGGGGTTGCTGTTGCAATGTTAGCGGCATTATTTAAACGCGTTTTTATTTGCGTAGTTCAACAAAGCATGTTATTATTATATCTACAATTATTTGTTATGAAAGCAATCATATATATGTGTGTGCATATGTATGCATTACATATAAAAAGAGAATATAGTCAGAATGAAGCGTTTTTTGCACGGTCTTTATTGTCATAATAAAACCATATGTCTATGTGCGCCTGAGGGTTACAGAACTACAAATCAAGCAGACAGTAGAGTTTAGAATTTTCTTATCGAGACAAATTTAATAAAACTAACAGTTACGATATGTTTGAGAATTAAGTATATAAGTAGAGTATATATGTAGAGTAGAAATGAACCTTTGAAGCCTTTTATGGATCACCTTGGATCGATCACCTTTGTTCAAACGTCTTCGGGGATCTTGCGAAAGTTTATGATAAATTAAATATTTGCGATTCGCGATAAGCGACTCAATATTGAATTGGAAAATGAAAAAATTCTTTCGTAAGATCATTGAAAAGGTTAATGTAAGACTGCATTCGTTTAAATTAAAATTTTTTTAATTTTACTATTCGATTACTCGATTCATTTTATTATTATTATTATTATTATTATTATTATTATTTGATCTATTTATCTCAAAGAAGTAAATTAGTAAAGACAATTAAAACTTTCCAGTTCACTTTTAAAATAAGACCACATTGCTAGTCTAGTCCATTTAATTTAGTTGAATATATTTTTAAAAAGTTCATAGGGCTCCGAATATGAGTTGTGGCATTTCGGAAGGCGTCTGGCATTCATCAAATATATGTTTAATCGTGAGCTCTTGCCCACTTCTGCAAATTGGAGGGATAGATTATTTAAGGATACATTGGTGGTCTCAAATAGTACGACCAAGTGGAATTTTTGCAAATGTTTATGTAGATAGTAGGAGGACGAGATTAGAATTAACATGACAGCTCCGTGCTA
This sequence comes from Glossina austeni, assembly GCA_000688735.1. NCBI lineage: Eukaryota > Metazoa > Arthropoda > Insecta > Diptera > Glossinidae > Glossina > Glossina austeni. Next base: position 912,985 of record KK502443.1, read on the forward strand.
GATCTGATCGCTTAATTTCCAAGAACCCAACGATGCGCTAACCAAAAAATATTAATTTTGTCCGGGTAAGTGGTAGTAAGTGGTATTTCTTACCTAACTCATTGTCCATTGTTATCCATTTGGAATTTAAAGGTTTTCGGTTATAGCTTTTATGACCGATCAACTATAAGTTATGTAAATCGTTTTGAGGTTGATCTTGAGAGCCGGATTTGTAACTTGAAGAATAGTTCTATCTCCGATTTTAAATATTGAAACACTTTTGTGTAACCTATATGGCTAACCTGATGTTGACCTGCCTAGGCAATGGACAACTCGCCGCTCTTCAAAGTGTCTGTAAAAAGAAAATGCCATCATGAGTTTTCTCCGCGATTATTTCTCTAAATACCAGATATTGCGCATACTTGTAAAGTGCTAGTAAAATATCACAAGACAGGACTTTTGAGACTCACGGCGATTTAAATGTAAATCTTCAAGAGATGGTTAGAGGGATGGTTACTTATTTATTTAACACGTATAGAAGGTCTGTAATCTCTTGGTACTCTATAGCGTTAGCGTTAGCGTCCTCGTCGAGTATTCGATTGCTTGAATTGAGGGGTTTTTGCAATAATTTTGCTCTTTAACTCATGGACACTATTTTGTAAACTTGGAACACCGTTCCCGGCAACGATATTCTTGACGGGTATTGTTCAGAAAGCACATGTGCTGCCTGTGACTACTTAGGCAAACCGGTTGCAATAGATTGATATTTGCGTTGTCGTTGTTAAAACATATATTTTACTGAGGTAGATGACGGTGTTTACTCGAATGAGCCTTTTTTAAGCGACGTAGCGTAGGAATTGCATTCTAGTTGAAATGGTTATCTGCAACTGAAGCCAATGTGGTTCCCAACTGTACTTATTGAAAAGCATGGGTCTTAATGTGTTTAGGGACTGGAAGTTACTCCGGTCCAGCAGCCAACTTTCCGCATCAGATAAATCTTTTTTATAAATATGCAACTTTTTCGATTTCTGTTTTGATCTTTTCGTCACCGCGAAGTCAATCCACTTTGAAATACTTCCCCCAATAACCTATTTAGTCGATTTGTGAACGGAAATGTTCTATGCTTTTGAAATTGCAAAATTATTTTATCTTTCAAAAATTAAAACTAAAATGTGAAAAATACTTTATTCAATGACGCAAAATAATTTTGAAATGATAGCTAAAAGGTTCCTTTGAAAACGGTATAGCAGGTATCAACAATTTGCAACTGATAATGAGCGTGAATAGGGCCTTGTAAGATAGAATTCTCTTCAATGGCACAAAGATTAGGATTTCATGAAACACACGCAACAGCGTTATTAGAAAGAATGGCAAAGCTACGACAAGGATTCAATCTGGAAGTAGCTGACTAAAGTAGAAAACATGACCAAAGCCCAAGCGGGAAATATAAACAAACAACCATAGGGATAAAATTAAACGTTAAGAATAAAACGGAGAAAACATTGAAAACATGAGAAGTTGATATAATAAAAAGAACGATAGAATCAACACGGACACGTCGATAAGAGGATTAAAGAGGACGATATTCAAATAAGGAAGGCAGAAGAAGTGCTGGCAATACGGACAGACTATGCGATAGGATGGTATCGCACTACAGAATATGAAGAATTGACGAACCTTTGAAATTAAAAGTGAAATTCATTCATCAAGTCATTTACCCTCACGAAGGCGTATCACAGATAGTCAAGTCAAGTGTAGACTGCAGAAAAGCTTGTAAATAAAGATACAAAGCAGCCGAAAAGCTTCAAGAACAGCTGAAGCAAATATTGACAGCCTTTTTGTAAAGTAGCATAATATTGTGCTAAACCAGAAATTGTAGCACAACTGGTAAAGTTTCTCGATATAAGAAAAATGTGTATATTTTTTAAAATTCGAAAAATCGAACCGAAAGCCGACCGGAGAGTTGGTGCAATGCTTTACTCAATTTCACCGTCAAAGCGATCAGGAAACACATTTGTCGATATACGCAGGATACCTGCCTCTCAGACAAAATAACAAGTCAAGAATGTTGGACATCATATACGACCTGGACTACAGCGTGAACGGACAACTGCTTAAGAAGGATAAAACAAATGCTGCCAAAGTGACCAATTAACTATCGGATTACTTCCAATATATATATATATAGGTGTGGTGTGGGAATATCAGCAATTAAATATTAATGGAGGAGATTAGACGGCTGAGATCGCAATGCGAACGATTTACAATAAAAGTTAAAAGACAACTTGAACTTTACTAAAGCAAAGAAGAGATGCCCCCATGCATCTCGGAACAGCAATAAGAAAAACTAAACAGTTTGCGAAAAAAAAAAAAACAATTCATATCTGCGAGGATACAAAATAATTGCGAAGAACCTCAGGCACTCGAAGCTTGTAGTAAATACGAGGAGTTCAATTTGAGTGCGTGCAATTCTTGGAAAGGTGTTCCCGTAAACAGACCGACGATCCAGGTAAACAACTGATATGTTTACAAATTCAGCCAGATCTGGCCGTATTTATTCTGACATCATTCTGAAACATTCAACACCGCCATCTCGCCATTATCTCAATATCGTGGACAACATATTTCTATCTGTTTTATCTGCAAAAGCTCAATAAAGGATGGGATAGCTCGTCTTATTGGAGACAGTTTTTTTGCTGAACATCGTAGGTAAACGCTTTGACAGGGTGACCATGTATAGATTAGAAAAGGGCTCTTTAAGTGTCAGTTCGGATTTGCTAGAAAGCAATCTACAGCTGACGATGTCGAAGAAGCGACCGCAGAAGCATAAAAAAAACAAGCTCTTATAACACATCCGATTTAGAAGCCACATGAGGTTCCTTTCCTTACGGTTCTAAAATGCGTACCCCATCGATTCTTTGTGGGACTTTGGGACCGTACAATATAACAATTGACAATTCAGTCAATTTGGATCTGCCAAAAGGGACGGACATTAATTAATCATACTGATAACGGCACCTTGACCGCGCTTTGGTAGAGCACTAGTCATATAAGCACACGATCACCATGTCCAGCTTAAAGTATGCTGCAAACACAAAAATATTATTTCTAGTGACAGGCAGTCCATTTAGATGTAACATTAACTTTTGCAGAACGGACTAAGCAACTAGAACACAAAACGCTTTTAGCTAAGATGACGACACATATAAAATGTCAAAAATCGGGTAAGCGGAAGCTTATATCCAGCGTCACTTCAAATAACGTATACCGTACATCGGATTTACTTGGGCACAGAAACATACAGTGAACATTTTTTGTCGTCAATTAGAAGCACAATTAAAGGACATTAAGAATGACAGCAATCCGTCCTTATTTCTAGCAGGAAAAAAGAAAGAAAAAGCAGTGCCTCCTCAAAACTCAAGTTAGATGCATGGTATGTGAATGTATCGGAATAGAAGCAATAACGGCACGGAACACGGGCATATGTCTGAGTTCCAGTTATGGCTAATATGGAAACACACATCGAAGCATCGTTTTATTCGGGGCACTGGTAGCGGCCAGATATAATCCATGCCAATCGCTGGACGTTGAAGTAACTCGGTTTAGCTCAGTACAAATCATGCCAAAAAAGTTAGAAAGCTAGAAAAAATGCGCTGGTTTTCTAGACCACTTATTGACAACAGAAGCAAAATCCGAATCGCTAACTGTAATCTAGTATGGAGTATATAGTAGTATATGGTAGTGGATGGCGACAATAAAGACAAGTGTCTGCATACGTGCATAGGAATGCATACAAAGACACATACAGTAATATGTGTGCATATAAACAGATATTATTATATGTGTGTGATATTTGTGTGCATATAAACACATATCATTATACATTCTTGGATGTCGGCATTTTATCCGGGGGAGAAATAAATGAAAGGACAAAGTTTCGACGGTATTCAAATTGAATTAGAAGGCAAGGAAACAATTTTTTAAATGGAATAACACGTCGAAAATCTGTGAAAGAAGTGGAATATAATATGTGTAAATGTGCGTTTGTGTGTGTGTTGAAACTTGAAAACTAAAAGCAAAGGACTCAATATGTTGCCAGACTGAAGGATTAAATTTGCTAATAACTGAGCATCGATAAGTGCGAAAAGAAGAATTGCCAGAAGCAGTTGTCAATCGAATCAAAATCTATAGAAATACGGCACCGATCTTGGCTGAAATAGAAGTTGATACTCCATGCTGGCGTATTTTTAGCTGGCGTAATTTAGTATAATATGTCCTGCTTTGGTGCTTTGGTGCTTTGGTGCTTTGGTGCCCGACTCTTGTACTCTCTCAAAAAGTGGGTGTGCACATCTAGGGAAATACTTTTTTACTTTTGTAAAACTTTAACGAAGAAGAAGAAAGTATGCAGATATGGTGAGATCCACCGATGAATATCCAAATACAGTAGGTTTTGGAAATATTGTTCCAAGTCCGGTCGGAAGAAGAGCTTAGTAATATTTTCATAAAGTACTGTCCAGAGTTAATGAAATCGATGGACAATTAATATTTTTGGAAGACAGCAGAAGGACTTCTTTGCTGTAATAGAAACGTAGAAAATAGCTTTGCATACGATTGATTACAAAGTTAGCCATAATTAAGGCTACATATCGGTCAATAATTCCCAGAGTTAGATAACAAAAAAAAAAAAAAAAATGTAAAGATTTTTCTAATAAAATGAAACTTTTTTTTATTCTTCAACTTCTAATCTTCTTCAAGACTTGCGTTATTTTTCCAATAATTTGATGATTTTTTTTTTATGGAACGATTTCTAAGCTAAGATCCCCCAATTCCGTTAATTCTAATTCCAAATCTTTTTCACTGTAGGATGCTTTTGAGATTTATAAATAGATTCAAATCTGAAGAAAATCAGCTCTGTGTGGCAGCAATTCGAGCTTCAATTCATGTAATTTTGGCCCTATGCATGTCGACTTGTGGTGTCATACATTTTTGTGCGCTGTCAATGAAGGCATTCCTCGTTTCCTCATATCCAAATTTCATACTACTTCAACTACATTACCTTTTGATATCTTCAAGGTGGCAGCTAGTTCTTGCAATGTCACGAAAATAAGTTTCCGAAGGTTTTCCGGTGTAATCGCTTCCTTTGGCCATTCAACTCGTTTCGCATCACTGGTGCTCGTATGATTTCGTTTGAAATCAGAGAACGTTCGAAAACTTTGTCAATGCTGAGCTTGAACCGTAACTTTTCCCATCATAAAGCAATATTTCAAAAAAAATAAATAAAAAACATCGCTCAAGCATCGCTCAAGCCGCTGCAACTTGTAACGAATGATCGGAATGGTAGAAAACTTTGATAAGCGTTGTTTTAAGTTGGCCGCCTATTAAAAATAATATGGATTTTCTGTTAGGATGATTTTGGCAATTATTCATCGGTTTGTTGAGAACATTGTATTCAATATTAAGAGACGCTGAGACATGCGCCACAATATTAATCCAAATACTAAATTAATCGAATAGATCTTCAAATGGGAATTTATATGATAGAAAAAGGACCATATATTTTATTAGGTTTTGAAGTCATTTTTCAAGACGATCTGTTCGCGTTTATTGTCTTCTTAGTTTAAGGGAAACGAGATGGAAGTTATATTTGGCTTAAGCCGTATTTTTTTAATATCGAAAACTAGATTTATGTAGATACGTATGATATACGACTCGTAGGCTAGAAGTGAAAACTATATTCCCGCTGTACATCTTGCCAGCCACCTCACATAAGACGAACGTATGTTCGTGTATCGAAACTGACACGAAGATTTTGTTAGCGAAAAATTTAATACTTGCCTCGCTAGGTGACGCAGAATTTTTGCTTGGTCCTCTGCCGTTTGTGATTAATCTTAAAAAAAAAGAAAAGCCGTTCTTATAGTCTCCACTTTCTGTCTCGAATATTTTAGATGCCCGTTGCATGAGAAATTGTTGTCTATCATCACGCCTAAATTTGATCTTCTTTTTGGTGCTGCTTGACCCTTAAATTCTCTGCTTCGTCTCTACAGTACTTAAGCGCTACCTACTGCCGTGTCTCTGCGAGCTGCAAGCTAACTAACTGGCAGATTAAACAGAAGTGTATATAATTTCCGTAGTGATGTTAATAACGTAGGTCTCGCTTGCGACGATTGCAAGTGACTTAAATTCTTTGTGGTACAGAAAAACGGTTAAGACGGATTATTTCGTTTGAGATGTTGTTTCTTCTCTTTTTTTTTTCATTTGCCTTTTCGTAAGCAACGCGACTTCACCGAACATAATTGGCAGTTTGTTTCAATTTGTTTGCCGTAGTAGTTGTAGTGTTTTTTTTCTTCTTTTTGGAAAAATCAACAGCCACACTCTGTCTGAATTTGACTGTTTTTGATAGTACAATTTGTGATTTACTATGACCTTGGAGTGTTTTCTACTTTGAAGCTTGTTGTAACTAAAATAAAGTTTTCTTTCGTTGCAAAAGCGAAGAGCGTTAATAATATGGTATTCACCGAGGACCATCGCAGACTGCGTAACATCCTTGCGCTCATTAGTATGTTCGGTAAGATTATTAATCTTTCATATTTACTTTCGCCTATAAAGTTGTCGTCCGTCATTCTTCCTTGTAATGTGTTTAGTATTGCAGGTATGTCCCATTATTTCTTTGGTCTTTGCTACTGTATACGAATGTTATTGCGTTCCGTTCACACTTTAGCTATTTCGACACTTCATTAGTAAACTTCTTTAAGGTATGTGCAACTTGACTTTGTTGGCATTGAAGCGTAGTTCAAGTTTATGGAGTGGAGGTTATCTACGCCATTCCAAACTTATCAGGTCATGCAATCCCATACTGGAATTTTATTGAAACTTTTTATGCTCTTCTTCGCATTAACGTCACGTAATATGTCTCGAAGATTACAATACACGTCAGTATTTGTGGTATCAAAAATTTGCGACCATGACGCAGTCACCTCTGTAGATTCTTTCCGCGCAGTCGATTACAATCGTCTGGCAGTATTAAACGTTTCTTCGGCAACACTGTCATCTGGACCGTTGTCTACATTTTTTTGAACCACATAAGCTAGCGCTAAGTTGTATTTTAAATTTTACTGTATTATGCTCATATCCCGTATCCTATATGCCCAGTAATAAGGCCGATTTCGGATCCTGTTACTAAGCCATTAAAGCATTTCCTTTGCAAAGGTGCGAACTTGAACGTTGCCTTCAGTTTTCTAAATAATCCGACACGCCTATTTTTGCTAGTAAAGGCTTGGTGACCCATTTTATCATAGCATAGAGTAGTGTTTTCCTTTATTTATGTCACATTTGTTGTATTTAGTTATATGGCCGACCTCCAGGCCATTTGATTGGAATATTCTTCTTCCTTACGTGTGTGCGTACGTGCGCGTATATATATATATAAAGATATATATATATATATATATATATATATATATATATGTGTGTGTGTGTGTGTATATATATATATATGTATGTATATTTATGAATATGTGCGTGTGTGTACTTGGCATAAATAATTTGTTAGTTGCATTTAAGCGTGGCCAATTGAAATAGAAGCACCAGAAGTTGGCAGTACGCTGCTTCGCTTGATTGCACATTTCTGATAAAGTTATTATAGATGCATTTCGATAAAAAGTAACCAGCAAGCACCACTCACTAATAGACCGTGAACGTGAAGATGTTGGAGTACAGAATCAATGGTTCCTCAGATTTATGCAATTTTGACACAAACCTACCATTATATGTATGTTTTTCACACACAGACATACATAACATTTTACATTTCTACGGACTTTACGCTGCGTGCTGGGTATATATATATATACGGTGTTTAGCATCGTTTGGATATTTATTTATATTTATTTATTTGTTGTTGTTGTTGTTGTTGTTGTTGTTGTTGTTATTGTTATTGCTCGTTTTTATTCTTATTCCGATTTATGTATTTTTTTTTTTTTTGTTTCTTTGATTTAAAGGCAAAGAAGTAAAGTTACGCACAAGCGTTTATTTGATTTTTGTTTTGTTGCAGCAGGTTCGTTACGTCCACCTGGACTAATTGGTGGCTCCAAGCCAAAGGTAGCAACACCAACGGTTGTTTCAAAAATCGAACAATATAAACGAGAAAATCCAACAATATTTGCTTGGGAAATACGCGAGCGTTTGATATCAGAAGGTAAGTGATCTCCACATAATATATTTTGCATACAATCTTAACGTATGAACAAACAGGGGCTATAGGTAATTACGTAATATGGGGCTTATGAGTTTTTGTAATATATGCGTTAGCTTTGCAACAGGTACACGCTATAAATATATTAATTTTTTTTTTCTTTGCTTTTTGACTGCAACGTGATTGATCGCTCATTTGGGATGGGATCGATGTTTTGCGTTTTTTGTCTTTCATGATCGCCGACAAAGAAGAAACATTTCGCTTAAGTGGAAGCGCCCTTAGACACGGCTTGACTTGATTGATACGATTAATTAGATTGACATGAGAATTTTTCCTTAAACATTTTGTTTTCGGTGCAATTCATAAGCGAAATGTAATAGGCTTACGACGCAATAGACCTCGAGATACTAAGTGTTATGTATTTTTTCCCTCTTTTTCTTTTTTTTTTTTTCTTGTTTATTTTTTACTTTTTAGGTGTTTGTACAAACAGCACGGCACCGTCGGTTTCATCTATCAATCGTATTCTGCGAAATCGGGCGGCTGAACGTGTAGCCAGTGAATTTGCTCGCACAGCAGCTTATGGTTTATATCCTTCTCATGCGTATGGTGGATTTTCATGGCATCCGGCGGCAACAGCGGCTCCAGCTGCAGCGGCTCCTCCACATTTTTGGCCGCCGCCGATGGGCACAACATTGACTGCTTTGACGCCATCAGTACATATTCTACCACCGGCAACAACTAGCGCTAATACCACTAGCCGCGCTATTTCTCCTAGTTCGGCTAGTCGGGATACATTGGACTCACCAGATGACAGTCGACATATTGATTCAGATTATATGGACGATGACGATGAACCAAAATTTAGGCGTAATCGTACTACATTTACACCGGAACAGTTGGAAGAACTAGAAAAGGAATTCGACAAGAGTCATTATCCTTGTGTAAGTACAAGAGAGCGTCTCTCAAGTCGTACTTCATTAAGCGAGGCTAGAGTACAGGTAAAGGTTAAAAACCGTTTTATAAAACTGTTGGTTCGATTGGTCTCTTTATTCTTTTGATTAGGTTTGGTTTTCGAACCGAAGGGCTAAGTGGCGTCGACACCAACGAATGAATTTATTGAAGCGACGTAATAGCCCTACAAACAGCTCTTCAGTTACTTCTTATACAGCGCAATCGCTTGAACTGAGTAATCATCCTACAACTCCCACATCACCGTCACCTAGTACCAATAGTAATACTTCGACATGCCACAATGATCATCAGCAATCGACAGCTCAAACACAAATGCATCCTGGCACTACTAGTTCATCATCTGAGATGGTGATGATCCCATCTATGCAGCATCAGCTTCAACCGTCTAATCCAGTACCAACATCGCACGTTTCATCGCAATTACCTGGCATTCATGCGCATCATAGCGATTCTCAAGCGGCGGCAGCAGCTCTCTTATTAAATCACTATCATCAGCAGCAGCAACAGATAGCAAAAAATCATATGTCGGTAGTTTCTAATGATACGCAACATCAGCTGGCAGCAGCTGCAATGGCCATTAGTTCGGCGTCGGTAGCCACGCCTGCTGGCCTATCAATGGGAGGGGAACGCAGCGCTTTTCGATCTTTAGTTAATACACCCTCAGCGGCAGCATTTGCTTTAGGCTTAGCCCGACAATATGCTGTCGCGGCATCTTTGTCTTCCTCAGTTGATCATGAGCACCAAACACACTTACTGCCGCAAAATGAAGAAAACGTACAACCACTCTCTGTCGATGGCTCCGAGTCCGAAGAGGAAATTAATGTACACGACGACTCTAACGATGATGCCGATCTGTCTTCAAATATATATTCTTCGGCTACAGGAAGCACTAATCAACCGGCCAGACCGCCGAATCAACTAGTAAAACATGAACGTTGTTGATCAATTATCAATGGCACCGCAACAAAGTATATGTGTCACGTGCAATTAATTACCAAGAAATTCAATTTACCAAAGGTTTTTGTGTTGATCACCGATTAACAACGTTACATTAAAACATTCTATGGGCTACTTATTAACAGAGATACTTTCACATACATGCATACATAAATACATACATATACATATATACATACATATATACATACATACATACATACATATACATACATATACATATATACATACATACATATATACAAACATATACATATATACAAACATACATACATACATACATACATAGATACATACATACATAGATACATACATAAATACATTTAAACATATTTCCCTAAACGTTTTCTATTACCTCACTCTCACACTTTATAAATATACACATAGCCACACACCAACAGCTGTAGTTAAAAACATATCTATTTATAGGTTTATAGGTATGTACGCGCATATACACTTACACAGAAATGCAGGTGTACGTACAGATATATAACTACGAATATAAATCCATTTGGATGGAAATGTTAATTTTATGTCATTTGTATTAATTACTCTCCTATAAAATCGAATAAAAAACAATAATGTGTCAATAAATGCAACCGAAGCATAGTTTTCATTTAATCGATTTCCTAGCAAAACTGCGATCTGGCCACCATGAGCTATTCAAATACACATATGTAAGTAAATATTTTTCATATATTTCATCAAATAATGAATTCGATGAATGCTTACGTAATCGGACATTGTATCGCATACTTTCAACTCAACCCTTTCATTCCACTCATTATCTCTCTCTCTGGATAATTTGTTTTATACGATAGATCTGTTTCTCGATAAAATCGATCCTTCCCTAATAAAAAGTGAACGCTTTTAAAGGTGAGAAGAATATTTTTCTTCTTAATGATGACGAATATTCCATAGAGTTAAGCGACCGATCGGGCGATCGGGGTTAAGTGCTATATTTAACAGCTTTTAGTGAATCGGTTGACGGTCTTAAAATTCGTGTTGGACGGTTCCCGTTTGATGCAATCGGTAAACAAGTATGTTCACTTACTTTACGAGTTCTCCTCGTGAGCTTTAGCGCGGACGGGTGCATTGAGCCTCTTTACTCCTAAAGCGCCACAACAAAATCATGACTATGTTGACCACTCTCTCTCTCTCTCTCTCTGCTCTACGGAAGACGACGTCTATCTAAGAACTCAATATTTAATGTCTCAAGGCTAATGACGTAATCACAACAAGCACGAAACTTCTTGATAGTCCTTTTTCAGCTGCCAAGAAAGAGAAATAGTGAGAAGCAAACCTTTATGGGCTTCTGGTACCTGTGATAACTGTGATGAATTAATTTTTTGTTTTTAAACAAGAGAGCAGCGTGTAGCTGCAGTGTAGCTACACTTGTGTTTTGAATTTTTCACATTTAATGTCCGCGAAGTTATATCTACAGAATCTACAATCTTGGTTTCGATTAAGCCATCACTTCTTCTAGTTCCATAATAATCTAGTCATGTTACTCTTCCCATACCATCACATTGGATCACATTGGAATCCTCATTATACACAAAAGAAAGTACTTAATATCTTTATGGCGAGGCGTTCGTCGCGGACAGGAGAATATCCGCTTCCGGAAGATCTTTTGAAGCTTCCTATAGAAATGATTAGAAAAACATTATGAAATATTGGATAGCGTTCATTGTCTAGATTGCCGCTGATACTCACCAGCGCCAATGTTTAGCGGCAATTCTTTCTTTGACTCTGCAACTAAGTGTATTCCTCTAATGCGATTCCCCGGGTTCTGGTGTGAATCGAGTTTGCAAACATGTGCATATTGTCCTGTACTGCCTGAGATACTGAGCCAATATGATGCGAGCGATCTGCTCGTCTAAAGAGCTAAAATTACAAAAGATAATCGAACCGTTACATATCGCATATATGGTCAGTTAAGTTCCATCAAGAAATTTGGAACAGCTTGAGTTAATAAAAAAGCAAATGAAAGAATTTCAATTACATATCTATAGCGTTATCATATTCGATACAAGTGTACATCAGAATGCTATGAAGTCGTTAAGTAGACCAGACAGCAATTATTTTAATGGAATTTTTTCGCATAAAAAAGTGAAGTAAATTTTTTTTCAACATTTCAGTTTAGTTTATGTTTAGATAAAAATGAATTGATAACGTGGTAATGAAAGGCTTTCGGATCGAATTTCTACGTAAGTTAAAACATACATATCCGATCCGAACGGAGAGCAATAAAATATTTGTCTTATTTTTATCGAAATGGTAGGGCAAGAGTTCGTCTTTCCCATGCGCCTTGAATTAGGGAATTGTGCTTGTCTTTGCAAGATATAATTCTAGGAGGGGATAAGCATATAATCAAATTGAATCATTTCAATATCCTGAAACTATAATATTTTTATAGAAATATTTTCTGTGCTTCTTACCACAAATATATTAATTTCGGGATTTTTTCATTGTTTTGCAATAAGATAAGCTGAACATATATATATATATATACCGTTGAAGAGAAGTGCCGCATGCCGGCGATAATTGTGTTCTCATGCCTGTTGCAAGCGGTGATATGGGAAAGAACTTTATTTTGTTAAAGTTTACATCTGTAAATACAAGCAGCATACATTTTATCGTTTGTCTCATTCTCTCACTATTTTCTGCTACAAAAAGACTTTTCTTTTTGTTGTAGGGATACATTTAAAGATGTATTTATTGGTCGCATTGCAGTTATTGATAAGAGCGGTGCGCTTCATCGCAAAAAAGTTGTTTCATGAATTGATTTGTAAGACGTTAGTTAGCTCTAGTTTTAAATTAAAGAAGAAATCGCTTTCAACTGGCTCCGGGCCAGTTTAAATACCATAAACACTGCATGATATATCTATATGTGAAACCGATTATTGCTTCTTCTTTTAAACAAGTTCAGTGGGACATTATTTGCATATTAGCAGTGAATGTTTGCGCATTTTATTGACAGTATTTAGAATGACGACAATCCAGCGACTTTGATAAGTTGGATCTTATATCATTGACTGGGGCTATTATCGAAAACGTCAAATATTAAATTATGCCACAAGTATTGAGACTTCAAACTGTTGCATGCATGATTGTATGTGCATTGTACATTGCCTTGTACATGCCTTGATTCATAGATACTTATGTATATTTATATGTTTGTGCGTGAGTGAGCGAGTCTGCGCGCGCGATTTTCCATCCATTTACCTAAATGGCTTAAGTGTGAAAATCCAGATGTACATTAATTATTTGCAAACACGCCTCGAGCCATATGTCGGCCTGCCGACAAATCTACAAATAACTAAATTCATATATGCATGTATATTAGTGTATATTTACTTATACATATATATATATATATATATATATATATATATATATATATATATATATATATATATATATATATATATGTATGTAAGTATGTATGTATGTGTCTGTGTCTGTGTGTGTGTGTGTTTGTGTGTGTGTGTGTATATATATATATATGTATATGAACAGTGCATAATGCAGTACAGAGCAAAGTTGTGGACTGCTTTGGACATTACATTCTGTGTTGTGTTATGTGTACGATAAGAGATAAATACGAAATTTATGCATCCATTTAGTATAAAGCCTGAACAAAGTAAGCCATTGTGGTTCGCATTTAATCGATCGATGAAACCACAATCACCAATATCAACGTTGCTATTTATTTCCGATACAAGACAACACCGCAACTCGACATACAAACTGCAATCAACCAACTATCGATTTATCGATCCAAATATACTTTTTTTTTTTTTATTTATTTTTTATTTTTTTTTTTATTTTTCTCTTTTCTGCCTTTGGTTATGTGCTTGAAGCGCGAATTAAATGTAGTGATTTTTAAAGAGCTTCGCGTTCTATTAAAATTCCATTTGTAGCAGGCTTTCATAAAAGGAATATCTCGCGAAGAGCACGTCACCTATATATTTGGATTAAATTTAAATGAGTACACGTGTATGCTTATATGTGAGTGTATTTATACATACATATATATACACATATGAATATCCGATTAAGGTGTGACAATTTTTTCGGTATTTATTTTACCTCACGTAGTAAACACAGCCGTTAAAATTGAATATTTATTTACAGTACAGCATCAGATTTGCGCTCTCAACTAATATTCTTAGTGCACATGAACTCTGAACTTCATCTAGGGGTCAATGTGTAAGAGGGTGATTTTGGGCATTAAACCTCATAGAACCAATCAGTTATATAGAGACCTAACTTGATTTATTGAAAGTTGTGTTTTGACCTTCGGCGTCACTAACTTCTCAAGGCTTCGAACTTTAGTTTTTCATGAATTAAAATTTTTTTTCTTTTTCCCTGAATTTTATTAAAAAATGTGCAAAGCACATAAATTGGTATAAAAAGACGGGAAGGAGAAAGCATTGCCACTCATTGCTAAACTTAGTTTAAGTAAATCCAGAAAGGATTTTACTTAACATAACATCCATTTCAAGCTGCAACAGTATGGAGGCAATCCGTGATTAATTTGATATTAAACAATCTGCACATGATCGTGCCAGTTACAGATTCAAAATTTAGCTCTTTTAAACTATGAGATAACTTTGGGATAACTTGCCCTCACATGAACTGAACTACTTTTCGTTGCGAACGATTTTCAAAGTTTCTTCGACCAAGGCGGCTTCGGTGGCTATACTTGCCTTAACAAGTATCGCACACTCAATAAACACTCGATACTCGGATCTTGCTGTTAGTGTTCTGGGCTCGTTAAATAATTTATTTTCCGTCCGTCTCTCTGTTCCTCTTTTCAATCGCCCGGTCATCGTTTCATTCGCCTGGCAAACCTTCCATTTACTTCTTTGTTGTTTCATTCACCTCTTCACCCTTTCGTTCATGTTTTTACTCGTGATTCGCCCTTTGGTTCCCCCATTCATTCTTGCATTCGACTACTGCCGGTTCTTATAAGATATTTGGTCTAGGATGACAGACAGCGCAGACAGTGATTTAAATAAAATCTCTTCGAATCCAATGCTCTGTGTTATTGGAAAATTGAAGATTTTATGCTATTGACTGCTTTCCTCTTGACAATTACTTAAGCAATTTTGAAGTATTGACATTTTGTATCCATTGACATGGATTAAAGGTATACGCCATCGCGTATTGCGTCTATTGCGCCCTTTTCCTGATGCTAGCCAATAGAAACATTACTGCAGAATATACGATAGAGGTTACGATTTACTTAATAGTTATTTAAAGTAGGTTTAGAGATGGGATGGGTTCGTATGGAATGTCGCAGATCAGGTCATTTTTCGCTGCCCGCATCTCTATTGAAGAGTCATATTTATCGATTATCTGTCACGATCTCAGGAAGTGACGCATTTTACTTGTGCATTAGCTTTGGGGGTTAGATTATATCGCGCGTAATTATCGCCCAAAATATCGAATGACTTGAAATGAACTCTTCACTGAAGTGAAAGGTAATAAATCGGAAAAAAAAAAGTTATATCAATACCTCTAATAAATTTTTTAAGCGAATAACAAACTCATTTCAAGGGGAATAATTTGTTAGTCGCCGACGGACGGTATGAGCTGTTACGATGTAATTGCTTCGTAAGTCTGGAAAGAAACAATGCAATCAGGAAATATGGCAGACAAATAGACAAAACTCAATTGGTGACATTAAGCTTAAATCTCAGAAAAATTATCGACTTTGCTAACTTGGTGAATAAATTTTCTTCTATATAATGAAATCGCTTTACTGCGGCAAATTAATAAAACCGGGATAAAATGTTTGTTTAAAGAGTTCTCCTAATAATGTCGTTATAGATAGTTATGCACATATGCAACATAATATATGTATAGATATATATATATATATATAAATGTATTTACAGATATGTATGTATGCATATAGCATGTATATATATAGATATATATAAGTGAAGATAATGGCTTGTTAATGAACAGTACATTTTAACGCTATCAACACTTCATTACTCTTTTGATCACTCGTCGTTAATGCAGACACCAGAGAAGAAAAATGAAAAAGAGAAACGAAAAAAAAAAAAAAAAAAAAAAAAAAATTACGTGAAATTAACAAATAAGAATCGGTTGACCGGCTTGTTTGTTTATTTGTTTGCTCGTTTTCATAACCATTCATAGGTGACAGTGTTTAAGTTACGATGAATATTAAATAAAGTCGTTAAATGGTCGGTCGGAAGGTTGGCACACAAGCCAACTAAATAAAACCCATTTTTCCAGTATATATATATATATATATATATATATATATATACAATAATGAAATATTCATAGGTGTATACATATGAGGTATATATATATATATATATATATATATATATGAAATTAAGCTCATGCAAGCGCTACGAATGAATTTAATGTGATCAAAAATAATCAAAGCCGTAGGATGAAACAAAAACTAATTTGTCTTATCTGAAAGTACCTAATGAGATGACAAGTGGCAAAGGTATTTCTTACTAATAATTAGAGACGATCACCTCGCCATACAAACAAAAAGAAACATCTCTATCATCATTATCACCAATCATTTAAGGAGGACAAATACAAATGAATATCGTTAATCATCCAACATTAACGTTTAAACACTACAGTTTCCAATTAACAGAACAAATCAATTAAATCGCTCATCATTAAAAGGAGATGTGTTGAAATCAAACCCAGATAGGAGATAACATACGCCACTACAATGAGGAACAATTAAAATATTATAAGAAACCCTATCTCCACTCCATATATATATATATAAGCTTATATATATATATATATATATATACTAAGCTTAGTTATGGCTGGTGATGGTGATGTCGCGGAAGATTGCGGACAAAAAATAATAGACAGACATTAAACAAATAGAAACTCCATGATTGGCTAAAACGGTCATCAATGTGGTTAGAACATTGTATCACTAGAAGATAACTTGCTTCGAGTTTTCCATTTATGACTATGGAAAGTTATTAATTATTCAAATGCATATTAATATTAAACTTTCTTTTTGAAATTGAAAATTTTTGGAGAAAGTCTTTTATCGCTAACTAATTAAATCAAATTTCAAATACTTACTATCTTTATATTAATCACGGCAAATATCTCCCATTAGAATTGAAAAAAAAATAAATAAATAAATGAACAAAATAATAATCCATTACTCTTTAATAGAAAAGATTATAAATATTCCGATTTGAGATTGGAACAAAATATAATCTGTCTTTTCAGTCATGAAAATTTACTTCTTTTTTTTTTTTATATATATATATATATATATTTAACCGATAATATGGTGGATCGACAAAACATTAAACTCTCTCTCTCTTCTTGTAAATTATTTCCCTGAATAGTCTCTGTGCCGCATGCAAAGGGAAATTGTCGTTCATTTTTAGTGACATAAGGACAACAAAAGTCTGTTACCAATTAATTAAGTCAACTGATGTTAATATTCAATGGATTTTCTGAAATATTTTTCTATATATACTGAGTTGTCTTTTCATCAGACTACTTACTACTCGTCACGCAAATTGTGTTTAAATTCCTCGATTTTCACTGCTGATCAGCTTCGTTACACAGTAACACTTGTGTTCGATGATTGCTCGAATATTATGCTCTTAGGGTGTATATAAAATTAGATGACGCAATTATTTAGAAAACAACCAAAAATTAAATCAAATAAGATCAAGAATGAAGAGAAATAAGAATTTGAATAATGTGGATGTGCACGAAAAGCGGAAAGGCATTAAAAAAATTACAGGAGTTAAGAGGTTTCATATGTAAAAGCAACACTATGCTTATCCTAAACATGCGCCCGGGCACACGGCGGCCCGGCAACAATAGAACGTTTGAGCAAGATTCCATAAAATGCTGATTGGCCGAGATATCCAGGAGGTACATATAAAAATAAATCCCTAAGAGCCTTCCTATTAAAACGAAAGCTTGTTTCCGGGCGATTTACATTTGCCGCAAGTAGTGGGAAATAATTCAAATAATGATCACCCGAATATCTAAAAAAAATATAAAAATCTTTTTTTGCTTATTGTTGTCACTTTAGACTGGCTGCGTAACTTAAGAACTATCCTAAGGCTTTCGCATTAGGATAATTTCGCATCCTATTAAAACAAGAATTTAAGTAAGAAGAAGACAAAACGGCACATTCAACTGTTGTTGGAGCAGTAATAATAAAAATCAGTTTGTGCTTTAGCCCATATCCGATAGCTGAGGAACTATTTGCAATAAGGAGAGACTGATATGATCAAAAAAAAAAAAAAAAAAAAAAAACCCATTATTTCATTATATACAACAAAACCACGATTACACCAATAGTTTGTCGTTCTTATTGCCAACAATAAAATGAAGTTATGTCAACATATTAACGGCTACAGTCATGTCAAACTTATCAGTGTTCACCTTACTAAAGAGAAGTGGGTTGCGCGAAGTCCTCGGAAAATAAATTCCTCTTCGATTTTGATTAATGCAACAATAAGTGCGATATGAAAAACATAATGTTAAGCATTTTAATTTATTGGATCGCCTCAGTACCCTATAATATGATCAGACTAAGAAAAATAGATCTCTTATGGTAATACTGCTTCTCCGTGATTTTTCCGTTCATTTTCATTTCGCGAGATATAAACCTAATATGTGTCATGTAAGAGTAACAAGTTACATGACGTTGTGTTTAAAAAAATAATAAAAATCTTAATTTTAAAAACAAACGCACTACCGACCTAACCGATCATTGTCGTTAACTATCTGTTCTATCAAAAGTAAAGGCAGATGGCGCGCATATTTTTAAATTGAAAATTGCCTTTTTTTTGTTAAACACCGTCGGATATGTGTGCTAAGTTGTAACCCAAAAAAAAAAAAAAAAAAAAAATTACATATATATATATATATAGGAGGGAAACAAAACTAAGAGTAGTTTCCTATTTTTAAGATTTTCATAACATTTTTAGCAAAATTATGGAACCTGAAGTTAACCTGGCTTCCCCTAATGCCTGTTTCCAAGCTTTTGTATTACGGATGTATTTTAAAAGTTCCTTAGTTTTTTTGTTGTAATCATAAAAAACTGGTAATCTCTCCAAATGCTCGACCAGCTTTGACCAGCAATGCCCTCGAAAACTGTGGTGTTCGCAATAAATGACTTTACCGTCGCCTAACTTTGTTAATACTAAACTTATTAAGCAAGATGCGCATGCGTTTTATTGAAAAAAGCGCCACGACCGTTCTCCTCTCCTTTGTAACCAATTAAGCAAGGACCCTGAGGCTGTAAGCCTCTTTCGAACGAATTTTTATATGCCACTCATCGTACCTGAAAGAAAGACGAAAGAACGTTTAAGAGGAAAGCAGCGGTTCTATTAAACCTTTGCAAAATTGAAGGCAGAGATGGGATAGTTTCAAGCCTAATTACGCTTATATTTAATTACATTTCCTTCGATCAACTGAAAGACAATTTGATATAGATCGACGATTAAATGTGCTTTCAAGATGTGCTAATAAAGATTGTATTGGGTATTCGAAAAGAATCGGCTCAATCGATAAGTAATTTTTTGTTGATTACATTTTTTGCTCATTACTATCTTCTCTAATAATTATGTGTTTACGTGTATTGCAAAATTTATACAGCCTGCCTTATGATTACATATAGATATTTATCGTCAGTTGATTGAAATGCGTTGAACAAGTATGCAGTTAATTAGATGGTATTGTGGGCCTTCATTGATGTCCTAATGAAGTGTAAGTTTTGTTTGACTCTCATTCATGTATACAATAATTTGCATAAGCACATACATCCATGCATTACATGTGTAATGCATGTGTAACGATAGCAAATATTAAGAGAATGCATTTATGCATGTTTTATAAGGCGGCGTTTTTCAACTTTTTTCATTTGTTTAAATAAACGAGGAATCCCTAAATACACGATTTCTCTTTCTTTCTTTCTTTTTTTATTTGTATTTTTATTTTTATTTTTATTTTTTTTTTTCTTTCGTTTTCGTTTTTAAAGAACATTTATCAAGAATTTTATATGTGCATGATTAGGAAAGTAAGGAAATGACATTTATGACTGTTCATCGATACATTGCGTATATAATTTTGTTTAATTCATGCGTTTTCAATAAATTGCAATCTAAGTTGCCACGGCCGGCGGTCGACATGCTTTAGCGTAATTTTTTTTAAAAAAACATTTGTCTCTTATTCCAACGAAAATTAGCAGCATTTTCGAAGGAAAATTATTTTATTTTTTTTTTTTTTTTTCTTTCGTTTTCGTTTTAAAAAAACATTTGTCTCTTATTCCAACGAAAATTAGCAGCATTTTCGAAGGAAAATTATTTTATTTTTTTTTTTTTTTTTCTTTCG
>KK502443.1:933568-967845 GCA_000688735.1 Glossina austeni
TTTTAGTTTGACTTTTCAACGAATTTTTAATGAATAAATTTCGAAACATAGTAAGCAGCATAAATTTGAATTTATCAGCCCTCTGTCGTATAAGTGACATTGATATGAAATTAATCTGAAAATTATGGCCAGCCTAAAAAATATTGAGCCAAATAATAGAGAGAATGTCAATCTATACCAATCTGCTGTGAATAAAACCAAATGAACGGAATGAAAAAAAATAACAATTTCACGCACATTTCTCTCACAGTTTAATATATTTTGTGTTTCGATCACAAAACCTTAAGCAATTTTTCTTCTTTTTTTTTTTCTTAAGCGATTAATCATTCAAGGAGTGACGACCAAACGAAGGAGAAGAAGTAATGAAGAAAGAGGAAAAATAAAGGAAGATGGCCGCAGTCCAGAGGGTCTGCCTTTACCGGTTGCGATCTCTACCTATAGCTACGGCCTGACTGTAAGCTCTACCGTACTCCATCGTAGATTTGAAACCGCGAATTTTGGTTTGTTAGTCGCGGTTCTTACTGTCTACTCGGCTACTCTTGCGGGCATTGCGGAAACATGTCATGGACGAAACAATTTTGATGTTTCGTTAAAGGAATATCTCTTCAATTCCGATTTACTATATATTCAGGATTTATAAATGCAAAATTTGGAGCTGTTTTTCACATTTCTTCTCTGATGTTCTCCAGATGGTGGCCCAACGAAGTTGTCAAGTTTGCAAACAACACCACTTGCTGAGTTGAATTTTATAACATTACAATATTTACTACAGATATGTCAAATCTACAGAATTATACGAAAAAAATCGAGAGAGGGTCTGCCTGCGTTGTTTAAATTAATTTAGAAGATTATGTCATTTCTTTACTGGCAAGATTTTTCATTCCTTTTGATGTGAAAAAAAAAAAAAATTTTCTTCTCATAAACGTTTTTCTTTGACCCTTAAAAATTGCTCGTACGATCAAATCGATATAATCGTTAGAAAGTTTATTATTTAGCAAACGCTATGTCCTATCATTGAGAATATTCGTGGACTTACTGTGATGTAACGTTAATGTTAACGTAAGGTAAAATACAATTAGGCGGTAATGCTAATTTGTTGGTATGAAATTTCGAATCACTTTCGCGAATTAAGGCATGAACGCAAGTTCGTGATATGTAGAATTTTTTAAAGAATATTCAGTTGGAAAAAAAGTGACGTCGATTTTAGTAAAATCATAAAAAAAAGGATCATTTTTCAAAAAAAAAAAAAAAAATTCGAAAAACTCAACTATGGAATTCTTGAAAAGAAACCAATTAAACAATCGTTGCGTGTCAATCTTACATTAAGATCATTATGACGCTGCAGTTGAGATATGAAGTCAACTGGTTGAGAACTGAGAGGTACTGAGGTTAGTAGCACGGCAAGCTCGAAAGTCATAGTTTCGTGAAAGATGTGAACAAAAAGTTTCAAGTATTCGCAGTTGTAGCCTGCGTGAAGTAGTGCCTCTGGTGAAAAACTCGAATTTGAAGGCTACACAAGTAACACTTGTTATGCCCTAAAATCTTGAATATTTGAGCTAAAAAGGAAGAAAACAATTCAAAAGATAACATAATAACTTCACTTTAATAAAATTATATTCAAATTATTTTTTTCGCCCTACTTTATGCGAATTTTTGAAAGCTCTTCTTTCTTCTCATGTGCAGTTATTCAACAGATTTATTACGTCATGACATGTCTAAGCTTCGATTTTTTCATCAAGTTTTCTAACTTTTCTTGGTCATCTGTGGGCCTAATTTCGAAAAATTCTTCTTCTGCACTCCACCGTTTTCAACACTTATCCACCGAAGCACTCCGAATATCACTCCGATATATCATAGCACATTAATATGATTCCATTATTCCGACTTGAATTCCGATTCAATTGACATTGACTTGCAGCTTAAAGTTTCGCAAAGCAGTAGGAAATCATTTAATCTTTTATTTAGAGATTTAGCACATCACTCAATAAATCTCTGGTCTAATACATATTTGACAATACTGTTGACAGCCCCTTACGATTTCTAAATAAGAATAGTCTTCAAACCATATCGATCAAAATTTTATGAAATTCTGAGAGTTAACTTACTTAGGATACAACGCATCAGCATTAGCTTGAAAGATGTTACGGCGACTTTTGACTGTTGAAAAAGTAAATTTGTGACTGATTTGAAACAAACTTATATGGAAACCTGATCGTCGAATTTGCCAGTTTTTCCAAAAAACATAAAATCGCTTTACAAGATCGAATAATAAAGTTGCGTAAGATAACTGACACTGTGCAAGTTAACGGAAGGCAGCCCATCTATCATACGTTTTCTCATGAGAAATGTCTGTGCGAAGTGGATGCGACGTTTGCCCACTTCTGACTAAAAACAAGAACGTGTTGGATCTGTTTAGGCGAAATGAAAACGATTTTTTTCATGTGATACGTGAAAATGGATGAGACACGGACTCATCCACTCCAGAATCAAATCGGCAATTAGCCGAGTGGACATCAAATTGTGAAAGCCATCTCAAGCGACCAAATCGGCAAAAGCCGACTGAGATACTTATGACGTTCGTTGCCGTGGTGGTGTAATATTCATCATAATATTCATATGTAGTGGTATTAGAGCTGATGATATGAGAATGATATTATAAAAAAACGTTAAATTAGACCGGAGACTTATTGAGTGATGTGATAATTTATTTAGTATGCTTTTCGTCCTCCTTCACAATAATTCAAATTGGGAACAATTTTCAAAAAAGAATTGTATTCATTGACGCATTTAATTAGGCATTTAATAGTAAATTTTTATAGTGTCGAAGTTTTTTCTGTTCACATTCTTTTTCAAAACTTCGTCGTTTACTGTAGTTGTAGTCGGTCTCCCGAAATGGAATTCGCCCAGCAATTTTTCGAAATTTTTGATTATTTTTTCTACGATTATTTATTATTGTTACTTGTTACCATTGTAGACGTAGAACAGGTACAGAACGTGAACTTTGCCATATGTCAATTAATTAGTGGCCGTGACTGCTGCAAAATAGAAAACATGACAGAGATGGCGTTTGCATCAAACAACCTGTTGCTGCGGCATATGTCGAGTCCTGCTGATGATATGTCGAACTGTGTGCCAAAATCATGACGGATGTGTGCATAGGGGCGCGTGATAGATATAGGATATAGTTAAGCCCAGGGCGGACGTTTTGGACTAAGCCGCAGGCAGGGGGAAGCGATGCCCTGTAATGTCTGGGGGGATTTTAGTGCTGTGTGCATGTTTCAGATCTTTAATGATTGTTGTAAATGTGTTGTTTGGCAACTCTAGCACCCGTGCTTTATGACGATTAGGTATTTGAGATCGGGTAACATCTTTTTTCCATGTATGTAATCGAACAGAGGCTAGGAGTCGCACATTACCGCATGCATTGCAATCAAAGAATCTGAAATCCGTCATCTGATTGATTAAATCTTCGATGTTCGGAATATAAAATATTTGAGAAATTGTCGTATTTCTCACTTGGGTTGTTTTCAGATTGTTTAGTAAGTGTGGGCCGCAGTGGCCATTCGGCTCGGGTTTTCAGAACGTGCTTCCAATATCTGGGCACAAACATTGCGAAATTTGAATGCAGAAAACTTGAATCGTCGCAATTTGGTTTTAAGAAATCAGTGCTTCGTACTCGAAAAATATTGTTCGTGTTCATGGTTTTGTTTTGTTGGTAAGAGTGAAGAAGTAAAAATAATTTTTTGTTTGCTTTTTTTATTTATATATATTTTTAATCGTATCGTCTGAATGTCTACGCGGTCGGAATGTTTGTATGGCTGGTTACACTTAAACCGCAGTGATCGAATGTTCGATTAACCATCAGTTTATTGAACGACGCGTCATTCGATTTCCGTTACATAATATATATATATATATATATATATATATATATACATGCCTTTATATATAAACATATACATATATACACGTAAATATATAGGTTTTACCTATGCGTGCTCGATTTCTGACTTCGGTTGCGATTGTGCAGAAGAGCGGGGCAGATTATACGCGATCTGCTAAGATGCAATGTTGTTTGTCCTTTATTTCGTGTTTTGTTTCATGTTTTATTTTTATTTTTATATTTTTTACTTTTACTTTTATTTTCCTTTTTTTGTGTTTTCCAGCTTCGCTCCGCTTCTATAACTTGTAATTTATGTCTTTATTTAGTGAAGATTTCGTTGCCTAATTTATTGTGATACCTTTTAGGCAAACGAGCCATCGCATCTATCCCATTTGCCTGCGTGAAGGGAAAAAAGCATCGTTTGCACGGGAAACAAACACATACTGTACATGATGCGTATGCGACCATATATTCGCGCATATCGAAATATCAAAGCAATCTGATTGACTGACCATACGTAAAAATGTCTTACTTTGGGTTTTAAGTTCATTCATATAAACATATATACACATATATGTATATATGCATAGGTTAATATATGTATGCGCTTGTCTTTATACGATGTCATTAGTAGTTCCCATTCATCTTTGAGTAGCTCACCTGTACGTTAAGGTTGAGAATTAAACTACCGCAAGTCTTCGATTATGCTTATATTATATTGTCTACATGTATATACCATATGCACGCTCTCACTTTTATATACATACACACTTGCATATTTGTACATGCACTGGGGTGCTTCAAAAATCATATCACCTTCAATGGGTACACTTCGACTTCTTTACAAATGAACGATGCGACAGGGAATGGTTTCTTTTAATCTAGATCTGATCTGATGAAAGTCTAGGAGATATTTTATATATTTTATATAAACCGCCCGCCAAGCCATATCTTACCTTCACCGACCAGTTCAAAATCCATCAACACTGCAGTAATTGAACTTTTTTGCCATCGACCTAACAGATATTAATTCAGTCCTCATTATCAGAAATTGTGCTGATGTCTTGTTTACCGCAAACTACAAGTTCCGCAGAAAATCGAAATCAAAATCGATCGTAACGGACTTCCTATGGGAACTTTCGGACTTTTCTTGCGCACAACAAAATAGGGAAATTTCTATAAATAAAAGAAAAGAAAAAAAAAAGAAAAGAACCCCTTTTTCGGGACCTTAAATGTAAAAGATAAAAAGTGGTTTGAATAAAATGTTTACCGGCCTACTGTCCGTATGGCTCTGCCAAAGGGTGCTATTGATCAGGAAGAGCTTTTTTGTTTTCTTCTCTTCTTTTTTTTTTGCCTTTTAGTTAGGATGATGAATCAGTCCAATGCATAAATCTTTGTACGTGTATGCATTCACTGACGAGCACAATCCGTTTCTCGCTGTCGGTCATTGTCGATTTTGGTTTAGCTTCAGTGACAACGGCATAATGATGAGGCTGAAATTGACGGTGTTATGGCTGGTGTTGCTTTTGTTATTATGTATTGTTATTATTATTGGCTTGCTTGTCGCCTTTTTCCCTTGTTCTCTTTAGCGTTGTTATATATTTGTTGTTTTTGTTGTTCTCTTGACTCCATTTAGAGCTTAGGACAAAGCTATTCAACATTCCAACATTTATCTGCTATCTCTTGATAATGCTCATCGAACAAAGTGAATTAAATTGTATTAAAAACACTTTATAACACACACACTCACACATACTACATTCGACCTTTTGGCTGGCATCCGTTGTTTGTTGTCACCATTGTCACCAGTGCTAATTCAATCTCATTTGTCGTCATGTGAAACGACTATAAAACGTGATAACCTAAAACCACTTTACTTTTATTTATTTATTTATTTATTTTTTTCGCTTTTTTTCGCTTTTTTACGCTTTTTTTTATTTTTTTTTTTTATTTTTTTTTTTGAGAACGACTGCGTTCATCTCTAGCTTGGCTTTATCCTGTGCAGATAATATTTAAATGAACCAGAATCTGAAACAAATGCACGAACATGCATCCGCATACATGTGTAGGTATGCATATGCATATCTATCCGTGTAGACAAACTTACAGCTGTGGATCATGCTTTATGGTGTGACTAATTTTTGACAAGAAATGCATTAAAATTTAATTAATCAACGTGAATATTAAGCTAAATTCAAAACAGTAAAACTATAATAATAATTGCAGTAAAAAGATTCTATAAAATCATTAATAATCGAGAATAGCCTATAGCGTAATGTGGTAAAGTCGTCTGAAACAATCTTAGTTTGAAAAAACGAAAACTTCATGCGCTCTTCAACACTTTCCACTTGTGTTAATGTGGCATACGCCCAAGGTATTTGTAAAGCGAATTACTGGCACATATATACGACTTAAGTTATTTCTCGACCTTCCTACACTTGAGCGATAATTTTATGGCATTCAAAGATGTTTGATATAGAGGACAAGTTACTTAGAATTTACATCATTAAGCGACAAATCAGTGAAAGGCTATACTCGATATATGGAGGAAGTTAAAATTTTCTGGCTGGAAAGTCGGCAGCATTTTAAAATGAGTGCAAAGTATGTGTGCAAGACGGAAGAACTTAAATTTTCAAAACATAACATACATAAGTGTTGATGAATATCGATATGCGGACATATCGATATAAAGCCATTTGATGGGGAAGACATCATCTATTCTTCTTCACCGCAGATAATTCTGTTAGGGGGCCCACAGTCGTACTCCGAGCCCTGGGGTAGAAATAAATTTATTTTAATTAATTTTACGAGCTTTAAAGCTTTTTAAGTTATTATTATTATTAGTTTGGGCGAGAGAATTGCCAGGCAGGTTGCCAGTGTTGGATGCTGCCGATCATATTGACCTTGATATGACTGTGCGGATGCAAAACATTCAAGCTAAGTTGAGATTAATTAAATGTCTTGTTGTGCCACGTATATCATGTATGGAGTCAACGCATAAGGCAACCTTGCAAGGTTGCGCCTAAACTACACTTGGCTGTCAATCAGATACGTTTTGAATGAACGTAAATACGACAGAATGTCGCGGTTTTCGCGAAAAAGTTATTAAATTCTGATCTTTCATCGTTTCTTTCTTAATCTGCGAGGCGAAAGGCAATTTTCGTCCATAAGTTCATTTATACTCCTAGGCCAAAATAATGATGAATTTGAATGTTCCGGACCTTCCGGAGGTGTTTACCATCATCAGTACTATTTTCTATTAACATTGTAAACTTATCTCGGAACTCGTTACCGCCTAATATTAGGGCTTAAGGTTAGTGTGTATATATTGAGAGTAGCAATCAGGAAATTTTATTATCCTTAGTATAGTATGAATAATTAATTAATTATGTTTAACTTCTTCTACACTGAATAATTTATTCGAGTTATCTTCTCTAGCATTTTTATTGTTAATTATTTATACTGAAGGAGATCTTATTGGCTTTATTGCTACGCTATATCAATTTTAATCTTAATTAATTATAATTAATAATGCAATTTAATTGTAATTGTATGATTTAATGATTAATTAATTATAGATTAAATAGAATAATAGATAATAAATTAGAAGACTTTGAGTCTTAATGCGCTAGTAACTAAGGCCATCGATGCTTTATTGAAAGCTTTAACGCACTTGAAAATTGAACTCACGACCATTGATTTGTTAGTCGAGATCCTCTACCCACTCGGCAAAAAGAAATCTCAATAATATGAAGTAACTCGTTTTAATGCATAAATTAATTTCTTCCCCAGGCCGGGGAATACAAGCGCGACTTAAGTGTGTTTCACCTCTATATCGTTCTTTACTTTATTATTATTTATATTTGCCTTTGCCTTCACAGTGGCTTATAGAAAAGTGCCCGTAAGCTTGAATTCAAGATAATGCTACTGTTACTCTATTTACTTTATTAATAATAAAATAATTGCGATAGTTGTTGTTATTATTATGACTTTTCTCGCTATCCTCTGAACTCCAAATACTAGCGAAAGACAGACAAACGAGCAAAAATGTATTAAGAATATGACGATGATTAACAAGCAACATAGCTTTATACTACTCAGTGGAAGTCGAACTTGTCTTTGCGGATTTCTTTCGCTGATATTCGTCGCTACTGTCGCTACTGTTATACGAAAAAAAAAACACATTAAGCGAAGTCTGAGTTTCATACATGCACCTATTATGTGGATACAATGTTGGCAAGGTTTTTGAAAAGAAAAAGAAGAAGAATGACTCTGTGAAATGTAGTAAATTTTATGAAAAAGCAAATAATTCCAGCATATATGCGACTAACTGATGATTGACTCTTTTCCACGCATATAATTCTTATTGATTTAAATCGATCTAAAATACAAGTACAAGACCTTGGGCCCATTCTAGCGTCTAGACATTGAATTACTTGTACCGATTTCGGAAGATTTGCATTGTTATGGACAAGGACGATACAGGATAGCGTAGTGTACACAAAGTTATGTACACACAAAATCAAAACAATTGACAATTTTTCTAATAATCACTCTCTTTGCATATGAAGGTTTCATTTTAATGCATCCACATATGAATTCGATTATGTGAACCACGTTTCGTTGCAATACATCTGGCAACTTTTTTCAATTTTCTAAATGGATCGATCCATCTCGTATCATCATTCTGAATATTCTTATATTTACTGTTCTCGTCACTGTTTCACTTTTATTGCTTTTCATCTATTTCTTTCAATGTGTATGTGTATATGTGTATTGGGACATTTCCATAGTATTTCTTATGTGCAAAGTGATAGGACTTGAAGTTAAAATTATATATTTTTTCTATTTACAATAGTATTTGTGCCTTTGCATTGTTGTTGTTTGCATGTGTTCGTAATGTTGTTTGAGTGCACGATATTTGTTACTTTACAATTTTTGCTTACGGTACGGCTGCTTGCTTGCTACTTATAATTATATCTGAATGTGTTTCGTTTCATTTTGATTTCTTAAAATGCTGATTAAAATGTTTCTTTCGTTCAAGAATTTCTATAAAATGTTTTCTTTAAAATTTTTGACCAATCTCTCAATAGTCCCTACAGTTCCCCCAAAATATAAAGAGAGGATTCACTTTCTTGATACTGTAATCGCTGTAATCATTAAAGAGAGATATAAGTAAGTTTGTAAGTCATTAGGTGCACTTTGCAGTATGGGGTAGATTGATGTCGTACGGCCGTTTTCTAGTTCACTTGATACGATCGTTCTATTGGATTGCAGCCGATCATAATATATTTCCCTCAGGTCATTCCTCCAAGTAGAGTCGCTATTGACATTAGACTTTGCAGTCGCTAGTTGCTATCTTGGATTTCCGTTCATATTATCGAGTAGGTGTTTCGTTACTTGTCTCTCTTTAGCAGTAACACCTCACTCAATAAGTTCGTAGGATAACATATAGATGTCATCACTATTCATGTATTTCTTAGATACTACTCAGCTTTAAAGGTAAACACTCGAACCACTATTTTACAAATTTGAGTTGTTTTAGCGACGCTAGCATCACTAAAACGATTGCAAAACGTAGATTAATAGTCGGATGCGATGCAATTTTATTACATTTCGTTTGACCGTGGGGTACAATCTAAAAATCAAATGCATGTATGCCATCCTACGAGCTTATTGAGTGATGCTTTGCTTCTCTTTTTAAAGCTCAGAAGAGCTAAGCGGTTTATAGCTTAGCGATATAATGTATACTGTTGCGGAAGTCTGTTTGCGGAAGATATTACGTTTACTTACTACGCAATAGTGAGTTGATAGTGGCGTTGTGTCATCATCTGCATAATAACAGTACTTAAAAAGTAAGGCGTTTGTTTCCTCCATTTGGTTCTTATATAACGTTGTTTATACCCTTCGCTACTTATAGTACAGGATATACACTCAAACCTGGTTTTGGGCGCTTTTTTTTTTTTTTTAAATATTTTTTAATTGTGTTGCGGAAACTAACCGCATAAGCGCACAAACACAGGTTTGAGTGTATTGAGTTTGTGCGGACGTATGTAGCGTGCAGAAGGGCTTAAGATGGGCCCACCTTTTATTATACCGATTGATTCAGAAAATGACTCTGTCTGTCTCTCCGTTTGTCTATCTGTCTGTCTGGCTGTTTACGCGTGCTCCTCATGGATGAAGGCTTTTAAAAATGGTTCGGATCGTTTGGACCATACAACACCCAATTTAACAAAGTCGTTATGTGGGAAAAAATTTTAATTTTCAAAATTTTTCAACAAAAATGGTTAAGTAATAGTATTTCGACATTCTAAATTGATATGAATGCTTTGGATCGCCTAAAGCAATATTTTGAACTCCGCTTTATCCAACCGTTCCTACGAAAACGGAATCTTTATATAGTAAAAAAGTAAGACTTTTCTATATTTCATGGTTAATGATAGTAAGTAAATTCACGAAGACGTCAACTTTACCGGTGCGGGTCTATAAGGAATCTCAGGGAATATAAATGATGATGATGAAAATTCGTTTATGAGAGTAATTTGACATAAATATTAGATGGACGAAATTTGAAACAAAGGCATATATTTCTTGGACCCCACTGTCTATAGGACTTCTCATAAATGGTAAGCCCTTCAGAAAAAGTTTGAATTTTTAATAGTTTATGATGAAAATTGGTGCACAGTAGCAAATTAATCTAGAAAATTAACAGTAGTGAATTTGGGCCACGTAGGTCTATTTTTTAGATCCTAACATATACAAAGGTTATCATAGTAACACGGCCGCTTATGGAGAGAAAATCTAATTTCTAGTTTTCAATGGCTGGAAAAAAAAACTGGAAGGTAGTAAAATTTTTGGGAAACAAATTAAGCTAAATTTGGATCATGTCATGTGCTTCGTTGCCCATCCCCCAATATGTGGGTTTTCATTAAATGTATGCCTTTGCATGAAAATAATGTGTAAGCTTTGATCTCTTACTATTTAAACGAGCAAATAATTATACTGAGCGAGTTGGTGTAGGATATGTAATGGTCGGGCTTGCTTCGAGTACAATATCCTTGCTTGTGCAATTTGCAACCGCAGTAAAGCTAGGCTTCTTTAAATTCAACCTTGGACAACAATTAATTTTTAAATCACTTTTCTTTTTTTTTCTTATATCGTTGGCGTCATGTTCTGACGAACTTTCTGAGGAAAACGAATAAATAGAAGAAAATAAAAAGTTGTGACGTAATTTAATCATAATTTCAAGAAAAATGCCTTTTTATTTGAAGACTTAAGAAATTCCTCTAGGACTTTATTTCCAGATATAATCAGAAAATGTTTGTTTTAATTATCATTCCAATAGAATAAAAGAAAAGTGATGTAAAGCATATATGTAAACATAGGAAAGAAAATCGGAATATGTTTACTGCGAAGCATTTTACAAGTAAACGAGGCTAACGAAAAAAAGGAGTAAAAACGATAATATGATGTGCAAACTTAATATCAGGATGTATGTGCTTTGCTGTGTGAGCAAATTTGAAATAATTTTTGTTTTTGTTTTTCTTTTCTTTTTTTTTTTTTTTGTATGCAAATATTTACTTGAGCTCAAGGTATCGGCTTTCGGATTTAATAAAGTTATTGAAAGGTGAATATCAAAGATGTCAGTTGGTAGTGTCGACACAGCATATACATGGCACTTGACAGTAGAATGCCCTTTAATGTCTGTGTGCCGCGAATGACCGCATTCGTTGTCAGTAGTCTTTAGTGTCCATCCTATTGTCACATTTTAAAATTATCATGAATTTTTCAAATTGCAGCGAAGATCCGAAGGCAGCTTTTAATAAATCAAAGAATGTTCGAACGTTCATACGCACAACAAATTGCCAACGGAACGCAGAAAATATGCATATAGCGCAGCTGAATGCGAAAACTCACTCAGACTTAGTCATTGTTGTGTCTTCATGAACCACGAATAAGTTATGTGTTCAAAATCAGTTAAAAGATTTATGTACACATATATATATATCTCAAAATATACATACATTTATACACACATTTCTATTAGTATGATTAATAAGTAAGGTAAGGTAAGGTAAGGTAAGGCAAGAGAAATGTAGCCTTAAGCAAAAAAAAAAAAACACCAAAAAATTTTTTCCCCATAAGCAAAAAAAAAAAAAAAAATATCTCTTAATGTCAACTAGAAAAGACTTTCAGACGACCACACGTCAAATTTTATGGCATTCAGTAGGCTAGTGTTTGTCTGACAGCCGTAGAAAGTCAACAACTTTGATTATTTCCTTCTTTTCTTCACAAGGAAAGAGGGTTTCGTATTGTGATGAGGTGAAACATCAAAAGAGACCAAAAAAAAAATAAGTCTCGACAAACATCACCCTCGCTAGACGAAATGCTGGATGTCTAAATTTGAAAGCAGTTATACAAACACACAAGTGATAAATAAGCCTCGTTCAGATCGCCTAAATACAATTGCAACGTGAAAAACGACTGAGAGAAATCCACGACGCAATGTAAAACGGAGTGGAAAATGGAAGTATGGGAACTAGTTGGGATTATAAACAATATTTGATGCAAAAAACTTTGTGAAGCATGGATGGTAAGGTTCCCTTCCAATCTATCTAAGAAGTTATTCGTTTGATCGCTTTATTGAACACTTTGACATTCTTCAAGTTACACTTCGGTTGCTTCATCGTTATTTCACTATGAACGAACGATGGATTCGCTACCACATCGTGACTAGAGAAGGATAAAATCTTGATTAAGTAGCTTTTAGAAGGTTCGATAACGATAACTGCCGCATAGCGTTCATCATTATTAGAGCGATGAAATAGAGAAATCAAGAACTAAGTCAAGCATTTCGGATCAACTCGTTTATCAAACACTGCACAACAAAATCGTATGAAATTGTATATATGGATAGCTTACGTGAGCCCTCTAACTCGCCAGATCTCTCTACTAGCAACAAATATCTATTTGCACGTTCAAAAGATAGTAAGTGCTTTGCACGGAATGAAGGACTCCTTTTGTAGATCGTATTACTTGAAAGACGTAAAAACTATGAAAACTGATTCATGTTTGTGTTTAAAAATAAAATTCGATTTTGTCAAAAAATATACGATTTTTTCTAAGATATCTTAGTTATTGATTAGACTGTGTCCAGGGGGTTCTCAACACTTTAAAAGAGTTTCGGGCAACGGGTTGGCTAAAAATAAACCAAACTTTCTCTACTCTTCGGTGATTTCATTGAGTACGTTCGGTTTATCTTTCTAGAAACTGGAGTTCCATTCGCAAATTTTGCTGTTAAACCAAACGTTTTGTTGGAAGCATTGCTTGTATAAAATTTATATTCGGATTTGGGTTGAATTGAAGTAAAAACAAGGAAAATACTACAGCGGGCCACTATCTACCACTAAATAACTTACTTCACTTTGAGTTATATGGCAAGTGATCGAAAAAATGGTTTGACTACAACCAGTTTCAATAGCTTTCGTCCTTGAGCCACAAGACCTTGATGTACACAATTTCATCAAAAAGAATTTACCTGAAACACCCGTAGACTGAAGATTGAGGAATAGAAGGCAGATAGCCCAGGCTGGCAGATGGATGGACAAGCTTAGATTGTTTCGGAAAGTGAATCGGAATCGATAATGAAAGGTGGGTCTACCTCAAGCCCTTCTGGATATTGTACACATCTGCAGAAATTTATGGTACCACACTTGCACCGCAAGTGGTGTAGGGTGTAGGGTATAATGAAAATGAAACTATTTCGTTAATTTTGCCGATCAAAATTATTTTTTCACTTTACCTTTTGTGCGATAAATTTTTTGGAAAATCTTGAGTTTACAATCCGTCTTACAGTAGGTTAAGTTAAAGTCGTTGTTGTCTTGTTCACACGTGTTCAATGGCCACCAACTCGGTATATTTAGACCAAGTTTTATTTTTCTTTCTCATATTTTATAAACGTAAGTATTTCTCGAAGAAAGACCGGGGTCAGTAAATGCCGCTTAATCGACTTCGAATCTTTCACTTGTTGAGATACGCACATATATCATACAAACCCATTTATACTTGTGATATACACATACAGGGTACATAAAATTTTTCGAATGTACATAGCACCGAGAAGGGCTCACCCCAGTCGAGCTAATTTTGTCTGTCCGTCTATACATTTTCGTGTTCGACTTACAGGTCGTTGTTTTTGAGATATTTTGATGAAATTTGTTATGCTGATGCACTTTGGCTCAAGGAAGGATGTTATTGTGGTATATGTGGTGCATATCGGTCCACTTTTACAAAAATTGCTGAGTGATCGTACTTCAACTTTCTAAGTTTTTGTGCAAAATTTGGTTCTGCTGAGGCAATTTTCTGAATCTTCTCTCATATAACCGTTTCTACAAACATGAATATGAATATGAATATGGAGTTGTGTATATTTCTTGGGCCCCGCTCCAATAATAAGCTCTTCAGAAAAAGATTTAATTTTTAATTTGTGATGATGAAAATTGGCCCATAGTAGCAAAATAATCACAATAAAATTAACGGTAGGGAATTTGGATCACATAGGTTTATTTGCTAGACCCCAAAAGCGCATATAGGAGTTATCATGGAAAGCAAGTCCTCATTTAGAGAGAAACTCTAGTTTGTCGATTTTAATGACAGAAATTGAAAATCAATAAAATATTTTGGATGTAAAGTAAGTTTGCTAAATTCGGATTATGTCATGTGATGTTCTGGGCAGCTTCCAATGTGCGGGCTTTCATGAAAAGTGCACCTTCGCAGGAACACAATGTGTAATGTTTGGTACGTTACTACTAAAATGAGTGAACAATTGTATTAGATGATGTAGTGATGTAGTGATGTAGTGAGGTGGCGATGTGGCATCAAACAGTCGACCTTGCCCGATTATAATGCTCTTACTTGTTTATAATACAGACGACATCTCGTGTCTATTATAAACACGGACAATTTTGTGAAAAATTAAAATTTAATTTTGTGTAAAAAAATGTATTTTTTTTTTTCAATTAAATAAATTATCTATTGATCGCATGATTGAAAAAGCTCTTGGAATTTAGAATATAAAAATTTAGGATTTAAAATAGGATAGAGGGATTTAAATTCGCTAAACTCTGGTGATGCAAACCTTAGCAAGCCAATTGTATTATGGCGTTATGGTGTGAAACACAAAAAACAAGTCATAGATAATTAAAAATAAACGTTACGGCATTTGTGGTTCAAGGTAAGTTCAAGGTAAGCGAGTTTTGAAAAGTAATCAAAATTTTGAAAATGCGTTATAATTTCCAATACTTGTATAAAAGAGGCTTATGCAAAAAATTCGTGGCGTTTAATGATGATTTTCGATCAATTGTTGATAAATTCGCAGAAATTGGCATATTGGCGAAGGAACTAAATATCAACTGAAATACAATTTTGAACCATTTGGATAACTCAATGTATAGGTACAACCGATGAACGAATCGAATTACCATCAGCGAATCGGTTCTCAGTTTTAAAGATATTAAAAATCTACAACTTTTTCCCATCTCTTTGGCTACATGTCGATACCGTGTCGAAAGAACGTATATTGGTTTGGCAGCGATCCAAGCGTCGGACCATTTTTGCACTTCATGCCATTCTTGTCATACGAAAGAATTTACATTGGTTCGGCAGCGATGCACTCCTCGACCCATTTTCGCATTACTTCAATTTTGCAGACCCGCGTGCCAGTCAGCTCATGCTGCGTCGATCTGAACAAGTGGTAATCGGAAGGCGCCATGTCTGATGAGTACGGTGGGTGTGGCAGAATTTCTAATTCGAACTGCAACAGTGTATCCCTGGGCAACTCTTGCAACAAGTGGCTAAACGGCCATTTCCAGTCTCTTTGCAAGGCAGACATTTTTCCTCCTTTTGGATGTAAACGTCTAGAAATAGTGGATTCGTCACTTGCTGAGCTGTTCGAAGGTTCTTTGAGATTTGCAGCTGGGTTTTCATTCAATAAGTCTTGCAATTCATTGTTTTCGAGCTTTTCTGTTTCTCAAGGCCGTTTTTCGTCATTGACATCAAAATTCTCCCTTCCGACAACCGGAATATGAGCTGCTGCCACAAGCTGCTGAATGTGTCCGGGTGGCTTCGGCACCAGATTTCTCCAAATTAAGCCGCTAAAGTAACGGAAACAAAAATGCAATTTTGTGCGCTCCGTGATTTGCGTGGGCATACGTTGAATAACTCAATAACATTAAATGGAAAACTGTGATTTTAGATAGCGAAAGATCAAAATCATTGAATTTAGTCGTTAAGTACACGAACATTTCCCATTTCTTTATCATTTTTACCCGTAGAATTCGCTGGCCATAAATTTGCAAGCACCTCTTACCTCAATACCTCTTTCTTACTACTTCATTATGAATAACGTAAACAGTTTTATGCGACTTAATTCCTAGGATTGGAGAGAATTCCAATCGCTGTATGGTATAGAAGTGTTAGATAACCCAGCAGCATTACTAACGTACAAATGATAGCAAGAGGCAAGAGTTAAATCGTTTGCTCGATTAACTACCAAATTGACTTTTCACCTGGTGCTTACTTTTTGATTTGCACTATCTTCCTTTAGATATTTATAAAGCGGATGCGTCATACCTTAAACTATATATATTCTTGATCAGCATGAGAAACGAAATACAATCATGGCTATCTGTGTAGCTGCCCGCACCTTTGCGTATTCAAATTAATAGGACTCTAACTTGAACTCAAACCTTGGCTTTATATAATCGAACCATATATAAGGATCGTAAGTCAGGTGAAGTAAAGACTTAACATTTGTAAATGATATTAAAATGAAAATGTGTCTGATGCCATGTCTTTTTTACGACTGAGTTCCGCTAACGCATTATCTGTGCTGATGGAAAGAGCGAGATCTGGATGGCGGAAGGATACATTTTTTGTTTTCCTCTTTCCATAATTTTTATTTGAGCCGACGCATGCCGCCGCAAATTCGCACAAATCGAAGATGATGACTTGAATTGCTCGCTGACTCTAAATGTGTTCATCACTAAAAGAGATGTTGGCATAAATATGTTTACGACTATCGAAAAGCAGTAGGATATAATGAATTGCCGCAATTCTGATTACAATTAATTTCGGTAAATAGTTGTTGAAAGTTGGCTATAGATCTAATGAAATTTTAGTATATTAACATTTTTCAATAGTTGACAACATGAAGACATATCCTTAGTTATGATTAAAAAGCCAATAAGCTATGGAAACAAAGTGAAATTAGGTATAATCGTATGTTAAATGGTCAGAGAATAGTTTCCAATTTCAAATTTCATTGAAGATTTCACATCATCTAAAAGCATAAGAAGCTACAACTTCGAGAAGGTTAGTTTGAAAGCCAAAAGTGACCTTTTTCCCAGGGATATTGCTTTAAATTTACTTCTTTTTCTTCTTCTTCTTCTTCTTCTTCTTCATCATTTTGGAACATCTTTCCCAAATTACAATGTTTACTGATTCCGCTGAATTCATTTATCAGTAAAATCGAATTAATCCTTCCTTTTAATTACCATGGTTTGTTAATTCCATAACAAAGAACGGTAACAAAATCGACTCTCATAGACAACGATATCAGTTAGAAACTTATGCAGGTAAGCAAATGTTAGAGTGACTTAAAGATTTATTTCTTTTTTTTTTTTTTTTTTTTAATGTTATTATAAGCATCTGCTTATGTAAAAGATACGTTTTGGCGGGGCGGGGGGAAGAACTTGACTCTAAACAATAACCAGCCGGCAAATCAGTCGAGTACGACTGGCCATTGAAGTTGAACCCCAAGATCTGTTGAAGAATAACGTTTAGGCGATCGATTGTGAACTTTGATAGAATTGTAGAAACTCGCATGTACATGCTTAGGAGCGAGAAGACAAAGAGACAAGAAAAAAAGATATATATATATATATGTAGATATAAATAAAAAGAAGAAAAAAAAACACCGGTGAAGCTAATGCTATTATAATCCAATTAGACTATAGATTTATTTTCCTTAATGCACACAATGATTTCGAGAAATCAATTGAAGCGTTGCCTTGAAACGACTATTGGATACCCATCGCTTTGGCGGTATTGGCTCTCAATGTAAGCTAATACTTAACTACACTTAACTACAATATTATATATATATAAATATATGCCATGCCGCATATGGTGTAGATGGTGCAGAAAAATTTGTTTTTTTTTTTTTTTTTTTTTTTTGTGATAATTAGGTTTTTCAAATAAATTTTGAGAAGTTTAAGTGTATTTTTAAATTTTTTTATACGCTTTTAAGAACAACTTTCAAATATGCATAAATGCGTGAAGGCGAAGTAAGCAAACGACTCTTATAGTCGAGTTTTCATAAATCTGACAAAACGGATGATGAACTTAATACACTTTTATTTGTCTTTGTTGATTAAAAAATTTATTTATGGTCGATTTGATACGATAAATAGTTGGAACATTTTCTGCGCTTAAATCAAACTAAAAAGATACAAGAAAACAGTTATCGTCAATAATTTAAGCAGATATCCGACATGTGCAATGGCTAACAAATAATTGAATAAGATGGAGATTAAAGAACTAACAAAAAAAAAAACCGAAAAAAACAGAAAACAAAAGAAAAAAAGAAAAGAATTACGGGATTAAGTCAAAGTTTGAATATACTTTACTACTAAACCTAAACACATACACGTGAGCTACAATTGTGTTTTTACAAAATACCTTTTCATGTAAATTAAACAAAAAAACCAAATTTAATATGTATGTATGTATGTATGTGCATAATTATGAGAAAAAGGCAAACAATACTTTCCTACAAGTTGTGAATAATAAAATGGAAAATGGAAATAAAGCAAAAGTTTAAAAAGAAAAAGCACAGTTTTCCTAATAAACAGACATCTAGTCATCACTTTAACTTTGCAAGAAAATCTTTTTCAACTTTCAAATTCTTAGCCCTATTGAAATAATACTTTTCAGGATATTAGAAATTTCTATAAATTAACATAAAACTATAAACAAAATAATTGTTAGAAAATTGTTTTCGTAAAGTGTGCATAAGAGGAGCAATATTTCTCTTCTTACGACTTACGAGCACTTAACACATTCAGCCTTCACGATTCTCAATTTATACCATTTATACGTCTAATTAATTAAGACGTCCTGTTAGCTGAAAAATGCCTTCTAGTGGTTATCGTTTATTGAAAATGAAAAAGTTCACTATTTCTTCAATTGTTATGAGGTTCCCCGCAACTATTTACCTCTTCTTCGACTCCTAATCAGAATTAGATTTAACGGTTCCCATCTGGTTGGCAGCCATTCATGATTGCGATTAAATTGCGAAAAAAAAAAAAATAAATAAAAAAATTTCCAAATATTATTTTATGATGCTTTATAAGAAATGATGCAA
The DNA here is from genome assembly GCA_000688735.1 of Glossina austeni. Lineage (NCBI taxonomy): Eukaryota > Metazoa > Arthropoda > Insecta > Diptera > Glossinidae > Glossina > Glossina austeni. The sequence goes on from KK502443.1 coordinate 952,876, forward strand.
ATATCAATTTATTTATTACAAACAATTTGGTGAACATATTATGTTTTTCTCCGAGTAGGCAAAGGTTTCCGACTAACAACTTGACGATCGCGGGTTCAAAATTCAACTTTTGTAGAGAGAGAGAGAGAGAGTACAATATCCGGCAATCGGGCAATCCGGCAGCTCTTAAGTCCCTACTTTGTAAATCTATTTACAAAATTGAAAAAGTGTTCACCGTGTAAAGCGGATCGATCATTATATTCTTTACCTTAGAGCCTTCCCTCCTTTACCAAATGAATTTAAATCATATTTTATGCGGAATCCTTTACTTCTCTGTAAGGATGATTGTTTTTTTTTTTTTTTTTTTTTTTTTTTTTTTTTTTTTTTTTTTTTATAAAGAGTTTTGCGAATAGATCGATCAATAGGAAATTACAAATCCTAAACCGACCGACCATTTATTGAACTGATCTGTACAGATTGATAGCGTTCGAAAGAAGAGAAAAAAAAAAAAAAGGGAACAAAGTATCATATCTTCTAAACTTATATTTTGATTATTGAGGACGGTATGACAAAATTAATATACCAAGCTTTGATAAGTGCATGAAATATTAAAATCCCCTGTCTACTGTTCAATGGAAGCGTTCATCATTGTCTCATCATCATGTGTGCACATTTGTACATAAATGTTTACGTGAACATATTTTGTCACTGATATGAAGACATCAAAATTCAAAATTATGTCAGAGCTGAAAAGGTGTAACAGTGAACAGCAATGCGTAACTTTGCCGGCTTTGCCGGAATAATAACAAAAAAATAAGAAAAAAAAAAACATAAAAAAAAAAAAGCACAAAAAGAATAACAGCAACAGGAACACAAGCGAGATCGATTTGGGAAAAAGGCAATTCGCAATTCGCAATTTAATTGAATTGAATTATGCTCGGACATTATGAAAGCTACTTTAGTTGAAGGGGTAAGTTTTTGTGTTGTTATTGCTATTTTTATATTTGACCATTTTACGATCTTGTTTACCCATGCGTGCTATCTGTGATCAGTCAATCCAATTATTTGCAAAATTTTGTCACATAAATAACTTTGAACTGCGAATATATCGATTAGAAGTAGCAAAGGAGAACGAAGTCACAGATAGCTACGAAGCAAGTCTACGTTTGTCAATATCTTATCGTTTTTTTTTTGTTTTTTTTTGTTACACGGAGAGAAACATAATACGTTTAATTTGCAATCATATAGGTTCGAAAGCCGATATCTCACTATTTAAGAACGTATTGGATTTTATAAAATATATATAATAGAAAATATCATCTGATGGGGTATCTATCTATACTTTAATAATATGAAAATTGTTCTCAGTGTATTAAAGTGTGGTACCAATCGTATCTACATTTCTGCGTGATGTAGTGTTTATTCATTCGACTTTCATGTTTCACCTGTCGACAGACCGATGATGGATACTTGTATATATGTATGTATATAAATACTGTTATATACTACCACTACTACTACTAGTATTAGTACTGCTATTGCTACTACTACTACTACTACTACTACTACTACTACTACTACTAGTACTAGTACTACCACTACTACTACTACTACTACTACTACTACTACTAATACTACTACTATTATTGCTACTACCACTGCCAGTATTAAAACAACTATTAGTAACAAAATTTGTGCATTTATGCATCCTACATAGATGGTAAAGTCAAATGCACTAAATGCATAAAACCTTACACACAGAAGCCTGAGAATAAAAACGGGGGGAAAAATAAAAAAAAAAAAATAAAAAAAAAGAAAAAGAAAAAGAAAAAGAGTAACAAACAAACAATCGAATTATAAGCGAAAAGGCTTTTTTCAGTCGATGTGTAACGTAACGTAAAACGTTTTGTTGAAATGAATAAGTTATCCATCCGCGCATATGAATGAGGAAATTTTAAATGCTCTTTTTGTTTTTTCCCTCTCTTCAGTATATGAGTACATACACATATGCACAAATATATATATATATATATATATATATATATATATAATAAACAGACAAAGCCGCTGTACACTTGCTACTGTGCGCGCCTTTACGTTTGCGAAGAAACTGCAAACGACCCTATTCTCAAATCTAAATATGTATATGTATTTATACACAATATATGTTTATTGTATGCATGCGAATATATACATATAAACGCACATACATATATATATACATACATACATACATACATATATTTGCAATATTTTAGTTAATGAAGTAAAATGTTATTACAACGGTGACGAAAGCATACAATATTTTGTATACGTTGGTTGTACTCATGTTTTAGTTTAATGAATGTACATGTCACTGTAACGTATCACAAACCGTTGTACAAACGAGGTGTTAATTGAATTCGTTTTGCATAATTTATTCGGTTCCGTTGCGAATTGTTTCTTCTTTCTTTAGCAATGTTTTCGGACACGAACCGGACCACCTGTGTAATGCGCTCATGAACCGTCGTCGAGTTCAAGAGACTAGGGATGAGGGTAAGTTGGCATTCGAGTGCCTCAACCAATTGTAAATTATTCCCATTCAATTTATATGACTAAAATTGAAATGGACAATAAACAAATACATACATATATATATATATATATACACACATATATATATATGTATATATGTATATATATATATATATACACACATATATATATATATATATATATATATATATATACGTATATATATATATAGACACATACATACATACATACATACATACAAATATTTATGTACGAATTAAATGCAATGGCGTGCAGTTAAAATTTTGTTTCCCCGCTGCCTAAACCGAATGATATACATTCGATAAATATTGTTGAAACAAATAGAATGAATTGTCAACATGACATGTCAACAGAGATCACTATCGGAATTTGCATTTCAACGATAATTGTATTGTTGTTGTATCATACATGCTCCTACTTAACATATACATACATATTTACATATGCATATACCTATGCACAAAAAAAAAAAAAAAAAAAATAAATAAATAAATAAAGTAAAAATAGATATATTGGAGGGATTCTAATAAAACTTGCAAGTAACTTGCAAGCAACTTGTTATATACTCGGGAAGTCCAACTTTTTTATATATACAAATTCAGAAAGCTATACAAACTTTGTCAAGATTTTGATTAATTATTATCGAGTCAGTTATATATATTCTATGGGAAAGTGTATTTGCAATGTTTTTTCCTCTATTTCTCCGCAGACTTTCAAATATTGTCATCGTATTTGTTTAAATTCTCGTGTTTTGAAACTCGTAGACGACATTATGCGATATTATATTCAAAAGATGTCTTCAACTGAGGTTTTCTACTCTATCGCAAATTTTTCAACTTGTTACGATCAATCATGTAGCGACGAAGAGATCAATATAGATATGTCGGGCCAGATTTTAACGGTGCTCCAATATATCTCTTTGTAGGTCTTATTTTGCGAAATGAAAATCGCAGTTGTACAACAACGTGACTTCTCCATGAAAACGGCTATCAAAGTACAATTGGTTAGAGATCTTTTTGATTACTTCATTAATAGTTCGCAAATTCGAATTGAAAGGGATTTACAATTTATTGGTGAAAGTCTCATTTAATCTCTCTTGTAATCTCTTATTATATCTTTAATTAATTGCTTTCAAAGTTATTAACCATATTGGTAAACTTATTTTGTAAATTTTGTATTTGTTCTCCTCATTTAAACACTGCACCAGTCCAATGCAAATTATTTGCTAAAAAAAAAAAAAAAAAAAACAAACAAACAAACAAACAATTGCGTGGCAATTTAACGATGGGTCAAATTTTAAGCATATCCCTCCACCCCTCTTATACACACCGCAACGAAACCATCTCGACGTTTAATCGACACAACGACAAAAAAAAGAATTGTTAACAATTAAAATAATCAACAAAATGAATGAAATAATAAACTAAATAGCAAACAATAAATTTTTGCATCCGATTAAACTAATTTAGTTGTAAGGAAACGTACATTCACAAATAATCGCATGTGTGTATCTGTAGGTCAATAATTCTATTCGTTTAGCGTTACCACGGCAATATAGGCGCATATGAACTCTCTATCAAGCCGCTTGTAACATGTTACGCATGTTCCCTACAAAAGGGGCAACTTTTTAATTAATATTAAATTCTCTCTCTCTTCTGACGTCCGTATGTCAGTGCGCTTTTCACGTTCTCAAATTCATAGCAACAATTTCCAGTTGTACAGTCGGAGGTCAAGCCATAATCGATGATTAAAACCTAATTATTTATTTTCATAGCATCGGGTACGACCAAAAGATTGAACGGAGTTTAATCACACAATCGTTCAATATCTGACTTGTAATAACCAAAACAGCTGTACTGTTCTTTTTTTTTTGCTTTTTTAATAATTTCATTACACATTTATATAGAATTTCCCGAGTGCTGTCGTGTAAATAAAAACGAATCCCATGCAATTTTAAGAAATCATTAGATCCGGAATACAATAAGAAGCTGTATAGTTAGTTAATACATTCTTCATAAAGTTTGATTTATTCAAGCACTTCTAAAATCGTGTATTCTTTTGAAGGCGTTACCCTACTGAAATTCACAAAATTGTAAATTGCCGTGCGAAAATATAAGAGAATTTAATTAAATTTTAGGCTAAATGTGAACCCCTTGAGTGTACAACTGGCCGCTAGTTAAAAAAGTCCCAACTTGACACATTTATTTTATTGCAGAGGTTGCACAAATTTACTTGAGAACCGAATTCGAAGGTTCAAATCACAAGAAGGAGAGCACAAAATTTTCAAAGACGATAGTTACAACACTGCACTAACAACTATTCGTTTCGGTTTTCAGCAATTCCCGTTCTTGCACGATAATACTTATTAGACGCATTATTATTATCTTATTTACTAGGCTTAATATTTTCGAGATTCTCTAAGAGTTTTCTTATATAAGCTTTTTTAATACTTCCATAATATTTAACGCGCTATACACATAGGTGTCATTTGCGCCCTTTTTTGTTGCAGATATAAAGCCGTGTAAGATAAAAGAAAGAGCCATTCTAAGCTTAACAAGTTCCCCACGCCACTTTCATATAAAGACTTTCGAGGATAAGGCTTTCAAGGCTTTGAAAAGATGGTTCCGATCTGAACCATTTTCAATAGAGTTTCATAACACGCGTCAGTGTATCACATTTAATCGAAATACATTCAAAATTGCGCCCTGTACGTTGAACACAGGAAAAGTGAGGAAAGGACAGACAGACAAGCTTAGATCGATTCAGAGAGCAATTTTGAATCGTTCGATAAAATAAGCGGTGAGTCTATCCCAACTCCGTCTGGGTCCTGTATACGTCCACACAAACTTAATATGCCTTTATACCACAAGTGGTGTAGTGAGATGTAAGGAATGTTCAAAACTAACATACTTTTGAAATGGAAATGAATGCTCCAACATGGAGCATATATATACATATATATACATATATATATAGTCTTCTTCAATCGCCTGAAGAAGAAAAATTTTATTTGATCTTATTTTGTTTTATTATATATTACTACAAATAATTTAGATCCGTTTGCAGATATCAGTCTAAAATTATTTGCAACTAAAAGCACTTTGGAAAAATTGTCATAATCGGCCGATTATAAAGACCCTGGCTTTACTGTTTTATTTGTATATCAGGGTTGTCTCCGAATATCTTACAGTAGTCACCGACGCTGCATGCATTAAGAAGGATTGAATGAATGATGTGGAACTTACGTTCCTGCCTTACGTGTTCAAACTACTTTCATCCATTTCATTTCCTTTCCGCAGTTTGTCCCTACTTACCTGTGCAGTTGTTGCAAAAGGAAAAAAAACCGAGCGGTTTCCATTCGGTGATTATATTGTCAGCTGCGACCAATCGATATGCTTTTTAAGTTGTCGTCATGCAACCGAATATTCTGCATTACGTGCGTGTTTACTAGCGTGCATGTAAGTGCATTAGTTTCAGGTTTAAGAATATATAATAGGTTATATAGAATGAATTGATTCAGGTCTATACCGAACTCAGCTTATGTTGAGATTTCTATACAGAATACGATGAAAACACTGGTATTATATATTTGGTAGGAAATCTGGGGCCAGTTTACAGTTCTCGATATCGAGTATGTATTCGATTCGATTTCGAGTTCTCGCTTCTCGTATTGCTTTGCGATAGTATAAGTCGGCTGCTGTATAAACCAAGAAAAGTAATTCAATCGAGAGCGGAACATTTATGATATCATGAGCGTGTGAATAACGATATAATGCAAATAAATACAAAAAAAAAAAAAAAAAAACGAAGAAGTGAACAGTTAAGTAAGCAAAAAAGGAAACTGAGGAAATAATTTCTAATCTAATATCTAAGCTTAAGCTAAATGGAACAATTACGATCGCTTTAACTTCCGCGAGCGAGAACCGTAAACTGACTCACAGTTATAATGGAACCTTGGTATAGGGCTTGCGTTCGCATGGATCTTCAGGTAACAAAGATAAAGAAAAATTCAGCATATGTGCTTCAGCATAAATACATTGAATAAAAATGACATGGAAAAGCTCGATTATTGATAAATTGTAATACGACTGCTACTCTACGCGTCCGGATCCCAAGCATCTGTTATAACTGACACAATGCTTCACAATGCGTCCAATGAAAGGCTGCCCTAGCAAGTATTAGCTTAATCTTTGTCAAAGAATTATATATAAGTTAGTCCTAAGTGCAAAGTCCTCTAGTGTCTAAACACAATAGTTGGCGGCGGGGAAAACAAAGCTTAATTTTAAACACTACTACATACACGCGTGCAAGAAAGTGAAACATTCGTGCACAATTTTAAAGGAAAATACTTTTATATCTTTGCATACTTTTATCATCTTTGCAAATTGTGACATGTGAGGCAAATCAATGCTTTTCGTTAAAATGGATGGAATGGAAACGTTTTAAGAGATGGCTTTGACGGTTCCCGATTGCGAAAATAAAAACAAAATTATTCTTCTATTATTTTACATGGATCAAAAGACGTAGAAGGCGTATGTCCGGAGCAATCAGCAACACTTATATAACAAAGACAGCGTTAAACACATGTGTACTCACTAAGAATCAGAACCAGAATCAGAATTTAATGGAGAACTAAAAATTCCATTTGCGGAATCAAGAAGAACGGGACAATTTTGCGGAAGCATTCCGCATTCCGATTGCCTTTTAAATCAATATGTCTTTGGACCCAATAATAATAAACGGATACTAAATCGATGGCTTTTGGTTCAAGGATCTGCGAATAGCGGAAGGAAACGACAAGGAAATACAAGTTAACAACAGGATAAATTGCTAAACGCGGTAAAATGAACTGTAATTGCAAAAGAAAAAAAAAAGAAAAAAATCATTGTTATCGTTGTCACAGGGAGGTTGATTCGGCGCATAAGTGTGCATATAAAGATATAGTCTGTCTGTTTTGCAAAAAGAAGCTCACTTAAAGAAAGCACATTCCAAATTCAAATCGAAGGTGTAGGACAAAAAAAAAAAAAATAGTCATACGGTAGAAGACATTTGTAGTATTAAGTCATGTGGTACGTATTTTTATTTCGTTTATCTTATATAGCGGAGAGGAGTCTCGAACATTTTTTTTTCATATAATATTCGTCAAGTGTTTTTTCGCATCTTTGACGGTGAAGAAATACATACATATATACATACATATATACATACATATATACATACATATACACATATATATATATATATATATATATTGATATATATGAAAAAATATTATAAAATATCATTACAACGGATTATGGTTTCGTTTGTATTGCGACTCGGGAACTAAAGTAAAATAATTATTTTCAAGGCGTGAATATTAGATCTGAGATGAATTTGTCTATATGCAAAATTATCTTTTTACGGTTTTGCAATTAAAGCCATTTAGTTGTTTAATAGTGTGAGGAGGGACTCCGAGTTAACGTTAATATGAAATTATTTTGTCTTCAGTGCGCATTTCTCTTTTATGTTCCTTTCGTTGCAAATTATTTCACCTTCTCTTCGCTATTCTTTATAGTAAACGCATATTTATGCATATATGTACGCGTATAGAGGGGCGTATAAAATCATTTAATAACTACTTTGCTCGTAACTTCGACTTAAATGAACTCCAAAATATTTGAAAGTCAAAGTCACTTGAGTATGTCCCTCAAATGAGGCAACTATTAATTTAGATAATTTGGGTTATTTTGCGTTCGAATGAATGAACGCATGCACATAAATAAACAATTCAAATGTTAATGAAAAACAAATGTATTTTCAGTTTATACAATTCTAGGCAAATGGGCAGGCAACTGGTGCTCACTTATCTTTCTTTATTTGCGTCAGCACGTTGCTTATGCTTATGCTCATGTGCTTGGCTCTGTTTCTGTTTGTTTTCTATAATACTTTGATTTTTTTTTTTTTTATAACATTTTTTATAAAATATTTGTACTTCTTTTCTTATCATATTTGTCAAGCTAAGATCGGGCAGTGAAGAGTGTCCACGTTGATGAAAACTATTAGTGCAAATAAGCACAGTTGGGTATTTTGGATTTGTTCAGCGCAGCTTAAGACAAAGGAAACCCTAATTCTTAATATATCTACTTACGCTTAATTTGATTTTTGTTCTCTTTTATTCGACTATACATATACATATGAAAATATTTTGATATGATTGATATACTCTTTAAAGTTTACATGGTCTTGAAAGGTCCGCATTGCTGTTTCGATCTGCGGACAATGGCGAGTAACGATTTGGAAAAACAATTAAAGGGGGCGAAATTTAAACTCATCTTAGATGAAATCATCAATAATAGTTAGAAGAAGACGCGATGAGCATAAGTCCTGATTAGGGTAAGAATTAAAATTTCTGTCCTCACCTAACATATGTTGGCCAAAATCGATTGCATTATAGATAATCTTCGTCACGAACCATCAGCCAACCCAAAAAACATTAAAAAACACATAATACTGTCTACAAGGGGCGTAGTTATTTCCGGCGTAGGGCGTAGTAAATTCTCTGAAGCTAACTCCTTCAAATATTCTAAAAAGATTTGAAGCTGCGGTAAACGAAACTGTAGATATATTATTCTGAAGGCACGGGGTAGCAAAATTAAGGAAAGGTTGCAGCGGATCGTATCCCGAAGTCGCGGAGAAAGTTAAGCAGTTCTAGTAAAGGTCTTGAATGCCTTAAAACAAAATGCCTTCAAACAAAATTTCTTGCGCATGTTATGCCAGAAGAAAAGTGAATTGAAAAAGCAACCTATCCTATGTTTTACATAATGCCGCTCAGCAACAAAGCACCTAATTTCGAACTGTGGGATACAAGCTCGAACTATTGACACATTCACGTCGTAAACATGGTGTGGGACTTCTAGCTATTCAAGGACCTAAAGAAAAAAGGGACGGGGCTGAGTTAGCGTCTAATTAAAGCAGCGTAGAGAAAAATATTGAAAAAGCCTGGCTACCTACTTGAAAGAGCGTCTTTTTTACAGCATGCCGCCGTCAGACGGCCGTCAAAACTTTCGGTGATATGTTTGTGAAATATGTCCATGATATACGAACTTAACGCTTCCCTTACGAATAGTTCTTGAAAACGTAAAAATTAATCGTTGAATATTGTTTTCTGTCACCAAAAAGAGAGAAAAGAGAAAGTTGTTCAAATACAAAACATCTTCCGTTAGCCACGGGAAAATTTAAGTCCGAAAATTACGGAGAAGAACCGCTATTCTAGGAATCTAAGGATTTCTTCGAATGAGCGTAAGCAGACAGTATACTGTATGTATGTATGTAAGTGTGGCGTTATACGAAGCATGGTTCCGTGGTCCTTCAGCGAAAATCAATGTATTTCGAAAGTTGAATCATCCGTGGAAGAAAACAATGCACGGACAGACGCATAGATAAACTTCAAACGATTTAAAAACGTCTATTTTAATAGCCCTCCGGGTGTCCCGGACATCCCATCCTGTACCACCTGTGTAGGGAATAATAAAAGTCGCTTTCCGTTTTTAGTATTTTTTCACAAAAAATTTAAGAAAGTCAGCATTTTACGAGATTAAATGACCATGACAAGCTTAGATCGGAAGGAAGCCTTTTTTCGAACACTATCAAGGCAGCACTCATTCCACGTTTCGTATTGCGAGCAATAGAAAATTTTCCAGGAAAAGTAGGCTTTTGTATGGCAACTAAAAAATTAATATTTTGTGTAATAGTCTAGAGTAAGACCTGGACCTTACTTGACCGTTTTAACTTGTCTTAAATATGATTTTCACACTTTTGGCGAAATATGATTTTTTCGTTTTGCAAGGCTTTTTAGTAGACTTTAATCATTCCATTCCTTGTCCTACTTCTTCAAAATCAAGTAAACGGCTTCAATTCTTTGCTCCTTCTGCTCATTAAATAACAATTTGTCGCGCCCACTTTGCTGACTGTTTAGGCCAGCTCGATGAAGGCCAGCTCCTGTCTAGGAAACCAAATAACAAATCAACACAGCTACATAGCTTGTTTAGCTTAAATTTTTTCCACTAGAAGTGCCTGCCTACGAACATATCATTTAATCGGAAATTTATAATTCGTAAGGGGCTATGCTCCCCCTGATTCATTCTGATGACAAAAAATTCTGTTAAAAATATATTGGATACCAAGCAATTGTTAGTAAGGCCAAGGTAGTAATCCAAAGATTATCACAACATTTTTTCAAAGACCTTAGGACGAGAAGACCTTGGCAGAGAAAGATTGAACGTAAAGAAAACTTTGCCAGAGCCATCAGAGTTGCAAAAATATGGACTAGAAGTGTGAAACTTTGACATGCGTCAAAGTTGGCGGTGCATGTATGGCGCGATTGCATAATTGCGAAATGATTGAAAATTTTAAAAATCGTGCAATATTCTCATTTGTCTTTTTCTTTTTCTTCTTTTTTTTTTTGTTTTTTGTTTTTTGTTTTTCCTATATACAAGCTTATATACAAGCTGCCGCAAATATACCCCAAGGCCGATAAAGCTTTTTCACTTATTTTATTTATTTATTTTTTGAATTTGTTTTTTCTTCTCATTTGACTGGATATTTATTAATTTAATTTAAGTACGATGGTATAAAAACTCACCATCGTAACGTAACATTTCAATTTCTCTTTCAAACGCACACAGAGAACAAATTCATATTATTTTTGTTGCTGTTCCACTGTGCCTCACTGTGCACACTTAGTTTGTGGTTAAATAAATTAAATGTTTAAAACAATCATTTGCGTGCATTTACGAATAAAAATGTGTTGCGTAAATTGCCGTTAAATTTGTGGCTTTAACAGCTGTTTGTGGAAACAATTATCTCTAGCATGGAAAATAGAATATTATATTATTCCATTATATGAACACTTATTATATAGATAGGCATGTGAGTATAGTGATTGTCGAAGAGATAGTTTTATAAATTTTTCCTTTCTATGTATGTATGTATGTATGTATGTATAAGGTCCTTTTCATAAATATTACACATCAAAAATCTGTAAAATGTTCTATGAAATTATATGCACACATAATAGTCTGCAAATGGTAGTCATGCAGTCATGCCTTGTAGTGGACTTGGGATTATTATGATACTTTATTTAAATCATTGCAAGTACATTAACATGAGTTCTTCTTAAAATTTTACATTTATTTACCGACAACGTGTTAGTGCTAAGCACTGAGTTATATACTATTTTGATAACATTCGGAGTAAATTATATATCGGATAAATGTTATTTTTTATTTTGAAAATATTCTGAGTAAATTAAATGACTTGCAATTCGATTGTTAATGAATTCAATATTAATGTAAATCAAATTCATTCAAGGTATAGGGTAAGAGTAGTTGAAGATAATTCGAATGAATTGTCCTTATTTTTAATCTAAATGGAAAGGACATGCTTTTCATAAACGCACATAAACCTGCTGAGCTTTTCAAGCTCAAACTATTGAGGGTAATAATAATGATTGAAGGGTGACGATAAGGCGAAACTACTTGACTTGACTACTTGATCGGGAAAAGTCTTTCACCTGCGTAAGGACTCTGCTCAAATGCTCAGAGCATCAAAGGATTTGTAAATTCTAAAAGAATTCTGGCCTTACTAACGCAAAACTGCACATCTAACTTAAATTTAGTTTTATATTAAGACGGAGGTATACTCATCATGTTTTTTCCCATTATATATGTAACAGCCAAGTGGAAGCTTCAGAGACGCAATAAATTGTAAGTCTTTGTGTCTGTGTGATGTGTGTTGCTGGCGCTCTCTTGGTTACAAAAATGAAGACATCGACTTCAAATGTGTTAGGAGCGTTGGACGTTTTTGCACGCAGGTTGGTATTGAAAATTGGCTAAATCGGTCGGCATAGAAGCCCGCGGTGGAGCATAAACTGAACGCAACTTTGTTTGTAGGTTTTTTTCCCCGTTATAGCGTAAAGGTTAGAAGACTAAAATTTTCCACATTTACTTTACGAAGCACTCTACTCCTTAGAGAAAAAATGGAACAAAACCGGCCACGCCCACACAAAGTTACAAGTGAGTACATTTTCCCTTTTTCATTTTTTTGACGTTTCATGCGTAGTTATCGTAAAGCGAACAAGACTGAATGTTCAAAACTATTCAGTGCACTGCCCAAAAATGGCTTCATTTTAAAACGAATATCGTAGACATCGCGATTAATTTTTTCTTAATAATACCAGCGATATGGGTATCAAAAAAAAGAGCTTGGAGAGTAGAATGCGACAAGCATAGTTGTGGGTATGCGAGACTCGGCCCCGCGGAATATCACTTTCTTACTTGTTTTGTATATTTTAGGTTTGCATGTTAAATTTTAATTCCTGTGTATAAAAAAAAAAATATTAACTAATTTTAGTCATGAAAGCTTCCTGCAGTTTGAGTTCCTTGTGGTTTGAGTTGAGTTTGAGTTTAATCGTTTACAACAAATTGAAAAGAAGAAACAATAAAGAATGTGAGAGGAATGGATGGGGAAAGAAGCAAAGCTAAAGCCGATATAAATCTTTTCAGAAAGTGTGAAGGACTTCTTAGTCAATGCGAACTCATTGCGAACGGTATCAGTCTTTTAAACATCTCGGACAAATTATTTTTGACTAACAAAAATAATTTACAGAATTTCAAATCTTCTCCTGCAGCTGCAATCAGAACAAGCTAAATGGAAACTTTTCGCAAAGTTCACCAATGCATTCACTATCAAATGAGGGAAACTGGCATACTTGGTATGCGTAAAGCATCCTTAAATGATAGCAACAAGTAAGCTTAATGGTTCCACTCAACACAAGAGAAATCAATTTCAATTCTTAATATGGATGAAGAAGACTTTCCGGTCAAATACTAGAGGACGTGTTTCATTCGTATTTGGAGTGAAAGTAATTTTGATCATTCCCTAGACACGTTCGCAATTCACAAATAGCATTTCACCTTTTCTATGGCTCCATCGTATTAAAAATTAACCACGATACGAACTTTTTGCTTACTTGAGACTCCAAACCCCGAAATCCGCAAGTTGTGGTTGTCCCCTCAATTAAGGTGTAGTGGAAAGTTTAACAGATTCTGTGGATAAGCAGAAGATTTGAAATGCTTTGCAATGACTTGAAGACTGTACGATCGCACGACGTGTAATTTATTCAAATGCAGATAAATCAGTCGATATGCTTATGCGACATAATTTATGCGCAAAAGAGAAAAAAACTCGGAACTATTTACAACGCGGAACTATTTACGAGAAAAAACAATATTTTCCGGTCCGGGGTATCATTTTTCATCTGTCATATCTGTCGTAACGTTTTGCATTTCGTATTTGATGTGAAGGAAGCTAGAAACTGAAATAATTAAAAATCTCTTCCTTTTTTTTTCTTTTTTTTTTTTTTTTGAAATAAAGAAAAACTCGCTTTACTACATCAGTGCTGAACTGACCACGTAATAGTAAGACAAAGTGCGAATTTCTTATCGGCCAAAAAGATTCGGCCAATCATAAAAGTCATCTCACTTTCCAATGTCGTTCCTAAAAAAGTAACATTTCTTGACTATGAGTGTTGCCGATTCGCCTGGCCGGTGATGCGGCCCATGCTTTTGCGATAATCATTTTGCTATTAAAGATTTGGAAGGCAAGGTCAGGTGTGGGCATATCGGGGCACATCACAACCACTACTTCGCATTAGTTTATTTCAATAGATATTTGGATTTATTTTCAATCTACGTTAGTTTATACAACTCGATGATGAAGGTAATATTCTTGGGCTTCATCAGGTGCAGGATACCGTACGATCACAATCATGATTCATTCCGTGTTGAGTGTTTATTGGTGCCATGTGTTCTGCTATCGGTGCTTATTACTGTGACGGAAGTGCTTCAGACATTCTCTATTTACCTGGAATCCGTAGCCATATAGCCGCAACTGTTTATGGTCAGTAAGGTGGGTGAAGCCGAGTCTATTGCTTCTCGTTATTTGTTTTCTTTGGGATCTTATCGTGCTCTGTAGTTGGTCAACTGGATTTGCACGCGTCAACCAAACAATACTTCATTGTGACTCTCTATCTATCTCTACATTACCAAGGTGTTAAAAGGCGAGAGATTACAGTTATCCGTTTAATCCCTCCACCATAGCGACGATAACGTTCTTCTCAGAAATGGAAAGAAGTTTTAACGCTACTACTATATGGAAAGATCGATCGAAAAAACTTATACAAAACAAAATCTTATATGGAGCTATTCAGAAGCGTGTCGAAACAGTAGCTAAGATATTTTTTTTTTTATTACAATTGTAAATACAAAAACAAACATACTTGCATAGGTGCTTGCAAAACACACATTTTTATATTTATTCTAATTCGTTGGGACGTACCCAAAAAAAAAAAAAAAAAAAAAACCATTTTAATTTCAATACAATTACGATGCAAGT
>KK502443.1:970943-989215 GCA_000688735.1 Glossina austeni
AAAAAAAAAAAAAAAAAAAAAAAAAAAAAAAAAAAAAAAAAAAAAAAAAAAAAAAAAAAAAAAAAAATAAAAAGAAATGGAGGAAAGAACCAACAACAACAAGAATGCTTAAAAAAATTGCACTATAGATCGTCAGCCAGTTAGTCTCGAAAACGCACAAGCCATTCAGTGGAGTGCAGTTGGCGCGAAGTCTTGCTCTTACACACTAACTACATTTCCCTGATTCAACCATTCGTGGTTTTTGGTGTGCTAAAGGGCTCATTCAAACTTATGACCATACAGTCATGCGGTCGAATAAATGAATGTGTAAATACAGGCAGGCAGATTAGCTTGCTTTTCTGCATAATATATTGTACGTACACATGTATGAACATCCGCATATAAAGCATTTACATATGTTCACTTACACACATATATATATATATAAATATATACATATATATATATATATATGCAAATATATATATATATATATATTTATATATATATATATATATATATAAAATGTTTACATACATTTAAATATACATATATATAATACGTATGTGTATGCTTGAAAGTACGTATATTTTTGGGTTGGTTATGGGTTGGTGAGCAAATTCACTGACTCACAGCGTAAATACTATCTTGGCACTTTCTTCTAACTCATTCTCCACAAACCTACACTCACGCACACACACACACACACACACACACAGACACACACAATTGCATTAAGAATTGCACACATACAAACATAGATCATGAGACTTAACTTGAAGGCAAAAGCAGTCAGTGGACTCCTCGATTATGACAGGTCGCAAGTGTTTATTCGGTTATTTATTACCGTACTTTGGATTCATAAATAACACTGCAAATTACTGTGCACTGTGCTGATATCAACAACGGCATCAAACTAAATAAGTGTGGCCGTCAGAGTTACGGGAAAAAAAAAAACCAAGAAGAAGAAAAAAAGAAGAAAACCCTTTTGCAAACACTTGCATGAATACAAACCTATTTACATATGCACATATACATATATTCAATATCAAAGAGAAGCTATTTACCTTTTATTTAGATTCTGACTACTTGCAAAATCTGCCCTTTGTTTGTCGGAGGAAACGTGAATAATTTCGCACTTGTGCGCTTAAAGTCTTGGCGTCTAACGATTAAGGAGTAACATTAAGTTTATCGTACAATTTGTACCGCTTTACGATTTATACATATATCTATGTAAATATAAAATATAAATCAATTCCAGGTAATAAAGAAATCCGCGACAATGTACATCCCGTCCTTTAGTTTAAATTTCACTACAAAACAAAAAATAATTTGTGAATACATAATGTACCGAATATGAAAAATTCTCAAGGTCGAATTCGTATCTTATATAAATTAAGTTTGTCTGTCGGCTGGCATTTACCAAAAATTGAAGCGGGAAAGGAAAACAATTGATACCGAATCTAAATAAAGTGATAGCGAGAACAGCAACAAATCGTCTTCGGTTATACCTACGGATGATTAAATGAATACATACATCTCTTCTAACCGATAGATATCAAAAACAATCTAATCAGCTACAATCGTGTGGGTACGATAATGAGGGAGAAAATTTATGGACAGTGAAAGACAGACAGACATTTACGAATATGCATTTTTTAAGAAATATTTTTAACGGGTTTCTTGCAGGCTTCAGCGATCGCTGGATTTTACGATCCGGAAAGCAAATTTTCTCACAATTTTAAAGCCGATCGTAATCTGTGCACACTTGAATGTGACTTTTTGTAGAAAGTATGAAAGTCTGCAGTACAAAAGTCATTTCCGCTTTCACATCTTTGCAAAGGTTACCTAAACAATAACAGAAATATGCGAAAAGCTATTGGATGGATAATTGAAGCGCTCCCTTAACCAAAATATGGTTTCATTTATTTACTTAATCGAATGGAGTTTTTAGTTCGTCAGTGTTCGTCATTATTTCATGAATCTTTAAAAAACATGGCAAAGCTTCGCTCACAATATTTGAATGTAAAGAAGTATGATTCCGTTTTCAGATCGGAATCTCATCATTATTTGCTTTTATAGGTTAAATCGGAAATTCGCCGGTAAATAATTAAGAAATTGAAACAAAAAATTCGGACGATAGATGCAATCAGTTTTCATTGATATTTCGCGATTTCTGCAATTTACAAAAAAGATCTTGGAGTGATAATGAAGGTAGTATTCTAAGGTAGAATTGTGAACTTGGATAACTCTTGCGGGTTAAACTTGATCTATTGCAATATGGAATGGTTAGCATTTATTCAAAATTCTCTGTTAGCTGACAATGAGCAGATTCGTGAGACTCTACTAGCTTAAGCTCTGAAGTTCACGCTACCCAGAAAATGTTTTTTTATAGAGTGTTTCGATGCGGTCGTCCATAACTTACGAGTAAGAATACTTTTTATATCATCATAGTTTGCTCATGGCTGTCCGCATCGACGTTGGTACCTCTTGCATCTATAAGACGCACTGGGGCAAACAGTAATTAATCATTAGTAACACGTTCAATAAATGATTATATTTTGCATCGTTCTTCCTAATACGCATTCAACTTCAGAATAAAACTCTCTACAGCATTTCGGCTAAAATAATTCTTTATTTGTTTTTGCCATAAAATGGCAAAAATTCTATTTTCTTTTATTATACATTATCGTTTTATGAAGGCATACTTCTCTTCGGTGCAAATTTAGCAAAATAAACTCTTCTGTCAAAGAACTTATTATTTTTCATCTATTATTTTCGTCACAAAGTACAAAAAATCGGACCTAATTGCCGTCTAAATACTCACTTATTTCATCGGCACCTTTATATGGGATGAAGTGAAAAAAATACACCTACTTGGGCGGAACCTCACTTACTTTGTACGCTGAAGTACTATTTTCTATCGAATTTCGCCGAGAGCTATTAAAAATTGCATTTTTGTTCTTATGTGAAGACTGGTCGCAAAAATTGTCCCATTTCAAAACACTACCGTGAGTCTATCAAATTTTGTCAAATACTTGAAAAATTTCGACCTGTATGTTGAGCATAAAAACCGAAGACCCGACCGACCATGGATAGGCAGGCAAACACATATACAGGCGAAGAGACAAACGTGAATCGGTTCAGAAATTGAGGAATTATTCGAAAATCGGCCACAAAATCGACAAAATTTAATTTACGGAAAAAAGTCCCATGGAAGAGAATGCACTCGAGTGCAAGTAATAGGGCAGGAAACTGACTTTTGAAGATATTTCGAATTTCGCATATCGTAAGACGATATTCCCGCTTAATTTAGAATTTCATCCAATTTTCGCGAAAATTACGTTTCGCAGGTTAAAGCAAGCCTAGTATAATTCGCGAATATTTATTATTATTAGTTGCAAAAATCTTTAACTATGTTTACATATATGGTGCTAGATGATAGATAGATTGTAGTCTTTATAGTGGAAGCGGGCAAATGTCTTTTCTTGCAATAAGTTTACATTGATGGTAATATTCAGTGATTTCGGGCAAAGCAAGCATAATATCACGATTTGGTCTTATAATGCGTGCGATAAGCGATATCGTAAAAAAATGGCATCAAGAAACAACAGAAATGAAAAAAAAAATGCTGGTCCACGTAGCAAACAAGGGGAAGATAGGATGATTGTCTAAAAACTTAACACAAACGAAAGTTTGTGAAATTATGGAAGCAGCTTAATATATGTGTTGTCTATTGCTTAAACCCATGTAACAATTTTTCTCGCCTTCTTCATTTTTCACCATTATTTTTATGCTATTATTTTAACGAAACAAAAGAAACCGCCATATATACCACTTGACGCCTTCGAATGCAATATGAAACGGCAGGGATTTAAAGTGAAATCATTTAATGAAATTGCTGAAATTATTTTAAGCATAAGCGCACTCCTACCCTAGCCTCTTGCATTCATTATTTTAGCATCTCTTTTGCATAAAATATCAAATTTTCAAATATATGCACACTTTAGCACCCCACTGTGAAGGACTTTCTAATAAAGCAAAGATCATTTATTTGCACATAACAAGACGTCATGTCATCTTCCTGTCTATCCATTCCTGCTTATATTTCACTCTTCCTTTCCTTAATCGTTCTTATTACAGCCTTCGTCTCTTCACTTAGTCCCGAAGATCTGCGGTGGATAGGGTGCGCAGAAAAAAATCTCAAAAAAAAAGAAAAAAAAAAAAATTCCGAAACTTCATAAATAGCTATAACAAATGAGTGACTTTTCATTGCGGTGGAAAGGGATTGCATAAAAAATAAATACCCTTAGAAAATATGTCGCGGCCTTACGAAATAGCGGGAAAGTACTTTCCAAGTAAAATAAATAATTAAATTATAGATGGAAGTATTTTAAAATATTTTATTTACTCATTTTAAACACAAAGATATGGTCAACATATACATAATTCAATATGACTCGTCGCAGTATAAAATATCTCTCTTCCTCTTTATTTCTATCTCTGGACATATTTGCACACCGCCTAAAAAAAGTTGCATAAAATAAATCGCACAAACAAAATAAGTCCCATAAAATTAATCGCCCAAATGCTCCAATAAGATTATACATTATATTCGATCGAGACCGAATATTTTAGACCCATCGCTGTGAGCCAGAAAAAAAAGAAAAAAAACTGCGCGGCTGATTTTTTTCGATTTTTGGCATAAAAGCGGAAATTTATATAAGCATGCGGTTATTTTGTGCTTTATAAGTGACAAACAAGAAACGCGGACACCAAAGAACTTCACAGGTTTGTTAAAGAGGCATGCGGTCGTGCGGGCATATTGTAGGCGTATTCTTCGACAATTTTGCATCCTATTCAAGTTTTCTTGCAAGTTTATAGGCGATATTCTCGTTTTTGCGAACAAGAACAAGAAAATGCTTACCGCTGACACTACACAGTTTCGTAGAAAAACGCAGAAAGATGGACAGATGAACAGACAGATATGTTTAAGTGCATCTCAAATTTGAAGGTATCCAAGAATTTGTCTACTTTATGGGGTTTTTGAAGCTTTTTCCGCACTTTATAAAGACATTGAAAAAAGCATTAAATTTTGATGCGCTATAATATTGGGTAGGCATGGTCAATTTTTTCAGGTGCTACAGCGTCGTCCATAGAATATGCGTTCAAATTTTTGTGCATTCATCCGCTACAGTTTATGAGTTAATGATAAAAAAAACCAATCTTTTTACTTCCTTTGGAAAAAATATATATTTTCTGTGTGCTGTGGACGTATCTGTCGACCGATTTATCCCATTTACAATACCAACCTGGTTGCAAGAAGTTCCAATGTGTCTAACAAAATTTGAAGTCGATAGCTTCATTTATAGATATTACACAGACGGACAGACAGTCAGATCGACAGATGGCCAGACTTAGAATTTGATGCTTTGAATTTGATTTATGAACCTTGTGGGA
Source organism: Glossina austeni (assembly GCA_000688735.1). Lineage (NCBI taxonomy): Eukaryota > Metazoa > Arthropoda > Insecta > Diptera > Glossinidae > Glossina > Glossina austeni. Next base: position 976,383 of record KK502443.1, read on the forward strand.
TCTCTGAAGCTTTCTTCTGGGCATTACAAACGTTTTGGCAAAATGAATATACCCCCTAAACCTCATGCTTCAGTAAAGGGGAATAAAAAGGAAAGGAAACGTCATAGAGAATCTGTTCAAATAAAATGACTGAACGCTGGATAGCTGAATTCAAACGAGCTCGAGTGGTACTCAGTTCAAGTCGTGCAAGAACACGGTTACAACATCGAAAACAATTGAAAACATTCAACCAAAGTTGAAAGTGAAATGGAAAACACACTTCGCGCATGATGGATGCCTTGTTGCCTCATAATCGATCGAGGATGCATTCGCTTAATTCACTTCAATGAAAAATTTCAACATGTTTAAGGTCAAATCATCCGAATTTCTCCGTCGTGATTGCAGATCAAAAGAATAGGTTTTGCCGCATAGAAGTGCGTGCAGACAAAGAAGGATGTAAATGTCGGCGGGATAAGTTGTAACCAGCGCTTTCTGTTAAAACTTTGTGGGATAACTTAATCCGTCTTTCTCTAGGCATTAAAGAACGTTGTCGCACTTTCTTAATTCTTCTTTTGAAAAACTCGCTTGCTTACAAGACTTCTTCAATCACACTTTAAATAGTCCGAGCGTCCTAAGCGGTGCAGCCAATATGACCAAATACATCGTTAATGAAAGAAAATTGCCCAATAAAATTCCTTCATAAATGGCGTCAATAGAAAACAAAGGGAAACCTATACAAACAATATCCGAACTTATTTAGAGGACGAACAGACGAATGGACCTAAACTTACTCAGGGTCCTAACGTAGCTAAATTGATAGAAAGTTCGAGGCGAACGAAACGTCCATGAGAGCGCTGAGAAGCGTTTCTTCGTTGCTAGTTGCTATTTACTAACTTACATTTACTTGTTAACGTTTTTTATATTAAAGGCTCAAAAAGTTGACTTCTCGAGTGAAGTTACCTCGTAGTTTTGCAATCAATGGCCGGCTCAATTTATGCTTTTGACAACAGATTGCATCAACCTGTTTAGCCCACAATTTCATGTTCACAAGATGTATAGGAGAAAACCAGTGTAAATTTTTTTAATGGGTTCCCTTGATCCATTGAATAGTTACAAGTGATATATGGGCTTGACAAGTGACTATGGGTGTGATTTTACAAACATAGTCGGATAGTCGTTTACAGAAGCTTTTCTTTCTCGAAACATAATTTTTGAAAATGGTTTCCAACATATGTCTAAGCATTTCTGTTCTTTTATTCTGAAATTTTTTACAGTAACTTTAAAAGAACGTTCTAAAGAAAAGTAAGGGAGGAATTTATGATAAATCAATTTGAATATTGTTTATTAACGAAAGATTGCCGTTATTCGTGTGGTCGAAAATTGAACTTTCTGCACTCAAACATCAAACGTCAACCGTCACATAAAAATCAATATTTTGCCTATCGTGCCCTTATCAAGCGTAGCGACGTAGAGTGGATGTGTTTTTTTTTTTTTTTCTAAATTCCAATTATTGCACCCACTGTGCACTGTGTGCCGCAAACGCCCTTCCATTCGAGATATCTTGCGAGAATTGCTGCGGTATTGCCATTTTCGATATTTTTTAAAAACAATTATTTTCTAACACTAACCTATATGCCCGATAGCGTTCTCAAGTGTTATTATTATTCGAATATCAGCTTTTTTCATCCATCCCAAAAAAGTTATTAGAAAAAGTTGTTGTGCTTCTTTTTTAAAACTACTACAAGGGTTTTGCCCCTTAAACAAATTAGTGATCTTTCAAACGCCTTACAACGTGATCGCTTATTTGATAGGACTATGGATCGGTAAGAATGACTAGATATCTTAATGCAAATAACTCTGTCTTACCCTTACCCTTACCCATATTTATGTCGCAAAGGGGATATAAGTTTTTCAACAGTCATCAGATCATCTTCGAAGATGTTGAGTTAATTTAAAATTTATTTATCGCTATTAGTTTATTTTAAAGACATTAAGATAATATCCTATGAAGCGAGAAGTTTCACGATTTGAAGTTTAACTAACGCAATTAGGCTGACTTGAACGGTATTACTAAGGTACTAAGGGAAAAATAAAATTAAATTGTTTAGGTGTTTTTGGTCTCGTCGCTATTAGGTAATATGTCAAATACTTTTCTTTATAATTAATATCACTGTTTATGATTAGTTTTTAAGAAGACTCGGCTTTAATGGTAAGCGAATGAAACGGTAAATTTCTAAAACACTGTAATGTTCACTAACATTGGTATTAAGTCCGTCGTAAAATGTACGTTTATAACAGATTTTACAAGTGCCAGCGCAGTACGAAGGCATACGTCAAAGTCTTTGAGCTCATCTAAACATAGTATTATATATATATATATATATATATATATATATATATATAGTATATATATATAATGACTGATGCCTATTCCGTATGCGAGTGTAAGTAGTTTTTTGAATTTTGGACGGTCATTGACGGTACTGTGAAATTTAAAGAAAAAAAAAAGCAAAAAAAATGCATAACAAAAGCGGAACAGAGAGAAGACGAATTTGAAGTAAAACATTGTTAGATGAAGCCCCATAAATAATGTTTAATCGATGTTTGCTCTTCAGTTTATTGTATTTATAGCGTTTTTAATGAGTACCTCATTCTGCGCAACATTTTAACTTTATGTCGCTGTTTTCTGAAACTTTTGTGTAGTCGATGAAGCCAAAGGAGCGCTAATGTTCAACAAGCAGCATTTATACAAACAAACATAAATACTTACAAGCAGACATTAACGTACGGTTAATCATGTCGTAAATGTTTGCCAGTGACTTTGAACTAACCATCTGAAAGCGGAAGGTATTGGGAACGAGACCATAATCGCAACAATCCATGTAAACGAGGTGGTTTCAGTACAGGCTTTACAAACATGCATAATATGTCTACAGTTGGAGGCAAAACGATTGCAATTCCTTTCTTGCTTTTTTTTTCTTTCTAAAGCAAAAAATTTCGATTAGACGTCCAAAGGAATCCTTTAGGATAAGCGCAGAGAGAATTATTGTTCTTTTGTTTTCTTTCACGTAAAACATCTTTCGTATAAATCTAAACATGCTGTTGATGATGATGACGGATTATGGTTACAGAGAGGGGGAATTAAAGGAAGAAATATTTTCGAGTATATAAGTATATCTCACTCGATGTAGCCGCAGCTGCTACGTTCTGGAGTCATATCTGGAGTCGCTGCAAAACTATGGAAAACTTTTCGGGAGAACTACTGCTGTAACTACTGTAACTACTGTAACTAATAAATAATAGCAATTGTGTGTGTGAAGGGCGTCGATGTATTTGCCGACATCGGTGACTGTTTGGAAAGGGTTTCCACTCCTTTTTTTTTGGAAATGTACCTGAGATACATCATAAAATAGATCGTATTAGACGAACGGACATTATTTGACATCGGGAATTATTGCAATTGTGATGCCGGGCACTGTGTATTACCTATAAAAATAACTGAATATATAGCGAGTGGAAGAGATATGGTTCGGAGGTGAGGTATAGGTAATGACATTCATCACCAATTAACATTGTTGCAGAATTCAATTGGCACTCAAGTCGTAAAATATACAGCGTGCATACTTAAAAAAAAAAAAAAAAGTGTTCTCTCCCTACGCGCTTTGATTTCTACGTCTTTATGACTTTTACTGTGCATATATACTTGTGTAATATGCGTTATTTCATGGCAAACGTTAAAACTACTCAGGTATATATATATATTCATATTGCTTTGTAAGCGTTGTCAGATTATTACGCTGATGGCTGCGGTTAGTTTGTGGTATGCGGTATGCGGTATGCGGTATGCGGTATGTGGTATACCAGTTACATAGCCACTTGGTCGACATTCAAACCATTTGCCATCTCAAGCAGCCACACGTTGCGCTGGGCCATCGCGCTCATTTCTTTTGTATGAGTCTCATCAAGTTTTATTGACCATTTGAGAGAAATCGGATCTTCATTTTGTATGCTTCAAATGTGAGCATGAATTACAGTCATCGGCGACTGATATAAAATCTTTTACTGGAATTCTATGTAATATTTTTTTATTAAATTTTTTTAATGACTTTTCGACCGTAGGCCATATTTCCTTACATATTATTCAATAAACGCATATATACACACAAACACAAATCCAAGCTTACATTTTTGCAGCATAAACTATGAATGAATGAATGAATGAATGACAACTACTTTGTATATAAGATTTATGCTTAGAAAAAGATAATGCTTTTCCGCAGGGAAAATCATAATCAAAATCTCGCTCGAATTTACATCGATTTTCTAACTGAGATTACTCAGATTACTGAACTGAATATTACCGAACCGAAATACAATCATTAAGAGCAGGAGTCAATTAAGAATTCCATACCATGAAACCACCATGAGACCACAACATTTAACCACATTGTTAAACTGTCTCGACCTTGAGATGGATCCTGCATGTGTAGATTGCACTTAAGTGCATGAATACCGCTTGCTTGCTTGCTTGCTTGCTTGCTTGCTTTTGTAAATTGTGTTCCATGCCAATGCGCCCATGAGGACATGTACGTTACTCTAATAAGCATTTTCAAGCGTAAGAGGAGGAGAGAGCGTAGTCGAGAAAGCATTTCAAAAATTTCAAAAAATTAATCCTTGAGCCGAATGCACAGAAAGACAATATCTAACTAAATCTGCTCATAGGCCTGCACTGGTCAATGATATACATAAGTGTTTCTCGTCAATCCTTTTGTCAGATTTTTGGCCGTTATAAGCTGGTGGACAAAACTAATATACTCGATCCCTCGTTGTTCGATGGTGAAAACAAACATATTCTTGCTAAATAAAAAAAAAATCTTTTGTGAGAAAAACAATTTATTTTTACATTTTTCTAAATAATTCTAGTCTAACTAATCACATTAAAGAGCACAGCAGTACCTTACTTTTTAATGGAAATGTTCTCTGACTTTCAAGGATCGATTATTAATAGGCGATTGTATCAGTTTTTAAATGATTACATGTCAGCGTTCAAGTTTTTTTATTTATTCATTATTGGCCCGAATTATACTTTCGGCCGAATTGAGATTAAACACAATTCCCATCACACATCAATTATGAAATTATAGAGTATATCGACCGGTGGGAAACGCAGCAAAGTTAAACTAAACTAAACTAAAGTTCGGATAAGCCGTCTCAGATTTCCAAGGCTTAAACTCTGTGCTAGCAAATCAACTTAAGTGTAAAGCTTAAGCAAAGAATATCAATCAGAAGCATGGAGCAAAGGTGAAGTAAACATTTTAAGCTTAAAGTGCTAAGAGCATCATATATACTTGCAAAGTATTATATGATTTACCGCAATAAGATGCGAACCCGCGAACATCGACTTGACAGTTGCGAATGCTATCCTCTCGGCTATACCGTAGTCCAAAACAATGGAAAAGAGACAAAAGCATTTTGATTTTATGAATATTTTCTATCTTCGAAACTCAATTCTCGTATAGCAGTTACAAATAATGATTTCGAAGTTATTGCCTGAAGTATCTGACTCTCTGTTCTGTTAATCTTATAAAGCTGAACTTTAAAAATGAAGTACACTGAGCCGCTTAGCATTTATTTAAAACTCTTCACTGCGAAAAGTGAACACTCTCAGTGATCTTATAAATAGCTTAAAAATTTGTGCGTCGCTATGTCATACAAATGTTCGATATCAACTAATCCAGTCCAATCAACAATAAATAAAGCCGGGCAAGATTCCAATCTGACAGAATCTGCTCTTCCGTTTATAGCAATAAAATATTGAGTGGCAGAGTTTAAACGAAGTCGGCGAAGTCGGCGAAGTCGGCGAAGTCGGCGAAGTGCGGCATAAAGACAAGCATCACGACGATCGCTCAAATGAGATGCGTGAGCAGGCAGACATTGTGGACATTTGACAATTTGACATTCGAACATAAATGGTGAATACGACGGTATTCCCAGAATACGCTTTGAAGCCCAGATATCCCGACATTCCGAATACGTATATGAAGATGATGAATTTTTATTTCAAATGCGGATATGTGAGTAGTCTAACCGGAAGAATATCAAAAATTAAACGACAAGACAAAATATTGAAAAAATCAGCATTTTTTCTTTAAGCTTTCTTTCGAAATACTCGCAGACAAGCAATGGCCGCCAGGGAATTCAGTGAAAAATTTTGAAAACAATCTAATTACGGGACTTGGCTTCGAATCGCACGGTTCTCGAGAAAATATCCTATCGCTCCATTCCCCTAGGCATTGCAAAATGAAAATATTCTTCTTGGGTAGAAAATATAAAAATTATGCCTTCAGATGACTCCAAGAAGTGCCTTTGCACGCGTTGTAATGGACCCCTCAATTAATTATGTTTTACTTTCAAATATCGTTAAAAAAGACTAAAACTAATGGATAAAGATAGTACCACTCTGATCGATTAATTGAGATGAACAGGACAATAAGGTATTTGCATCGCATACGGTAGCTGTGATCGACCCAATTCCCATTGATCGGATAACTTCAATTTAATCAACAGCCTTTAGTTTATCGCAGATGAGGAAAAGCAAGCAAGTGAAAAGACTCGACAACCTGAAAGCCTGCAGGAAGATCAGAAGTTTTGCGACAAAGGTGCTGCATGCACTACACCGCTTAAAGAGGCAGCGGCCGGAGAAAAGAGGAAGTGGAAGCCAATAGGGTAGTCCATTAAGATCTCATCAAAGCAAGAGCACCACTTGCAACCAGCCTCCGCAACGCACAGATGTCGAAAGGAGTCGCGGTGTTTCTGTGCGAAGTACTTTTAGTACGTAGGCGCAATGGATAGTGAATCGTGGATACCGCTGGTTCGGGCCAGTACTAACTTTTTAGGATTCAAGTCAAAGCGCTGCCGCATGGCGGCACTCGCGGATTCAAATCTGTGTGCCATCTGACCGTACTTCCTTGCAGTTAATGTGGTGAGTGCTCAGTCACTGAAGATGTAACACTTACCGATTCCCCTCACTATGACTAGGCTCTGGCAACTGCTTACTTCTCTTTCTTATTCCAAACATCTTTCCACCCATTTCTGCGTCACATCCGCTCAATTATTGGTCGTAGTAAAAAAAAACAAAAAAAAAGACAAAATAAAGCTCCTTCTCTACTTACAGATGATAGATGTACAGCTGAGGAAAGATGGATGGTTCACAAATTGACAAATTTATGGTTCTATTATGTTGCAATAGAACTCAAATATAATCAATCAGTCAGCTGATCAAGAAACAGAAAGACGAGATTACGTTCCAATTGAGGTAAAATCAACACCAGCTTTAGATAGCCGGGCGATTACAGAGGCATCTAATTAATTTCCTGTCTTTATTAAAGTTTATAGAGAAACTGTACGTACAGTTTAACTTGAAAAAAATTTCCCGGGGAAATATTTGAATAAAATTTCATGTAATTTTTTCCACTGAAGTTAATTTATTCGTTATGTTTATTGAGTATTTATATACGCGTATGTAGATAAGGACACATAAATGTGTATGTGCATATGTATTTCTATTCTTTCTATTGCATTCCATTAACATGTTCGTAGTTCTAGTGAAACAAATGTCAAAGAAAAAAATAAAAAATAAATAAAAAAATAAAAAGTATTTATATATACATGTTTTCGTATATGTGCGAGCAAGTACTGCAGGACGGAAAAAATGGGTGCAGCGAGAAAAAAAAAAGCAGTAACGCCAACAACAACCATGCCTGCCGTCTAATGGCTACTACTGTACTTTTACCTAAACAAACGTCCATATTGAACAATCATTTATTTTTGTTGTTTTTTTTTTTTTTTTTTTCTATTCTTTTTTTCTATTTTTTTGTTTTTTTTTTTGTTTGCATGAAGGGTGCGCCTAATTGAATTACCCGGTATCGTCGTGGTTATAAGGTTATGCGGACTCACCGAGAACAAAATCACCCTTCGAGCTTCAAGTGTTTTTATTGGCCACACCGTAATGGGTGTGCTTTATGGTATTAGCCCTTATACATACGAACACTGCGGTATCGTTATTGAATAATCGTTATATACGTGTGCAAGCGCCATGTACATACTGTGTGCTGTGCACATACACCAACTTATGTAAATGCGTACATTCCTGTTATATGGCATACAAATGAAAAATAATGCATTGTAATAATTGTCGCATTTGGTAGCACAATTGAACACAGATGTAAGAACTGACACGAGCTACGTCCAACCTATATATTATATACAAAGTCTTTGCAAATGTAAAGGATTTATAATTTTAGAGTAAAGCGATTCTTGAACATCTTTCACGATCAATAAATTCTTCTTTTTTTTTTTCTTCTTCTTATTAAATAAGAATAAGCAGCTCTCTCTGGATTGACACTTGAAAGGGTCTAAATAAAAAATAAAAGAATAAAAGATAATAAGAATAAATTTGGACCTTGAGTCACTTTTTTCGAGGCAAAGAACGGCAAAGTTCCTTAAGATAAAAATTATAGGCCACTTTAGGCACCTTCTAAAGGCCTAACTAACCACCTCCTACCAACTAAATATATTTCCATAACCAAAAATGAATTTACCTTTGAAATTTTCCGCAGCCTTTTATTATTAAGCTCCAATGATGGTAAATGTGGACAAATTGTGGAGACAAACTTGTACATGAAATCAATTTCAGTTATGTTATATAACTGAAATATTCTAAACCCCTTCTATACCTTGCTATAGTTGAACGGACAAGCATTCGAAGTTAGAAAATATTTTGAGAATTATTTTTTCGAACGATTTTCTTTATTTACTATATATATTCTTATAGATGTGTGCGAAGGCATTTTTCAACTAATTTGAAATGTGCTCACTTTTCCAGAATGTTGCGAGAGATGAATTCAATATTTTCATATATTGAAACTCGGATCATAAGCCTACGGGAAGCTAAGGGAACTCAAAAGCCTACTCAAAACACCTACTATCGGAATATAAAACAAGTTTGAAATTTGGAATTTTACTGATTGGAGATCTTGTGAACGGATCCGTTCGCATTAAAGCGAAAATATACAAAACATGTAGGTGTAGGTGCTTTGTTGAATTGTAAAACTGTAGTATTCGTCATTATAGAATACAAACAATGTGTTCTATGGTAAGGTATGGAGTAAGCAAGTATTCGCGATTGAAACCGCAGAACATTTTTTTTTATTTTAGGGTTGAAAATAATGGTTTACCTAAAACTAACCATTTATTTATGCAAATTTTAAAATTTAATCGATAAAAACATTATTCATTATCTAACGTTTGCCATATTAGCCATGTCTTCGCCATTCGAACGAATAACTCCTTACCCTTCCTTTTTTTTTTTTTTTTTTTTTTTTTTTTTTTTTTTTTTTTTTTTTTTTTTTTTTTTTTTTTTTTGCTATATTTGTACATAAGTAGAAAGGAAGCGGAAAGTCGATAGAAATATTTTTAGTTGAAACCCACGTAAACGTGGGTTACAAAGAAACTTTAACTTACAGCCTATGCCACAGATAACGCAGTGAAAAGTATCGGTCGCAAACATAATGCAATGAAAACATAATGAAGATCTACAAACTGTCGCATCCGAAATCAGTAAAATAACACATCGATTGATAAATCGAGATATCATCTCTCAAGAGGAACAAAAAAAACAAAAAAAAAACAAACAAATTCTTATTATGTTTACAAACGGGTCGATCCTCAAACGACGCTTTTCAAAGTTTCATATTAATATCAATCATTTGGATCATACGGATTTCAAGCGTTGATTAAGAATTGATTGTTGACGGGAAACTTGAGAAGTGTGACTACAATTCTTCTCTGTCGAAAGTAATACGAGTGTTGGTGGTTTGTTGACTTAAAACCAGGTCGCCGCGATCGGACACCGATGATGTTACACTCAGTGGACGAGAGGTGATGAGAACAGAGAATGGATTATCGAAACAGTCGAAGTCGTCTAGAAATAACCGATTTTCTAAGCATTATATCTTCAGCATGCGTGCCGTGTTCTGTTCGCATTGCAAGAAATGCATTGCATTATAAGCCGATGATTACATTGATGAAATTGCATGAATCGCGCTGTTCGACCTCATTCTCCGACTCTGCCTGCACCAACTTCCATTAGTGAATCTCAAAAAAAAAAAAAAAAAAAAAAAAAAAAAAATTCTCTATCTGAAGAATCTATTGAAGGTCTTGACGGTCATTCTATCAAAATACATCCAAATGTTGCGAGAGCGTTGAACTTATTGTATCATGTCATGTCTGAAGGAGAGTATAATTAATTTTTCTTACCTAGTTTTGTAAATTCATGACCGACGCATTATATTGATTTTGAAAATTACTTAACCTTAGAATTTTACATATAAGATTTAATTAAGGTTTAAAAATAAATTTTAAATAAATAGTATTTATATAAAAAAAATATCGAACATTCAAGCGCCACCTCTTCGTAACCCAGTAAGAGAAGTCGAGTCGAATTTTAATGGAACTTCGCACTCTAGTCTGTGTCAAATAATAATAAGTCAGAGGAATTGATTGCAAACGGACTCTCAACTATGAAGATTAGGCAAAAATTCACTTTATATATATTTGTTACACGTATACACATTACATGTCTATGAGAAAATAAAAGCGTTCCTGAATTTAACAACAAAGCGAACAAATAATAATTTGAATGCATTTTCGGTCGACGCGTGCCTCGTTTTAATACTTTTTAACAAACAAATATAAGCGATGAAATTTCCTTTCAATTAATATGCCCATGGAATGTGGATTTTTGCTCCCTTTACGAAATAAAAACAAAAATTTACTCCATTGTTTTATTGAGAACAATGCGTTTTTATATTATGATAATTATAAGTCGCCATGTGAGATGCCCCTTATCTGCTGCTATTTTAAGCATCGTGCGCATGCGTCTACATATATGTTTATGTATATGTAAATATATGCAGATATGCATATAATTAGTACGGTTGCATTCTGCATAGATTATGCCATCGTTTTGAAAATTTAAATAATCGTTTGAGATAAAGGTTTCCATTACCAACAGGTGCATACAATCGTTTATCTAGAGCATTTGTTCAAAGTCCACGCATCCACACATGCGTACGCATAGCTAAAATACATCCATTAGAATTTAATAAAGTGTACCATCAACATCTAGGCATCCAAGAGAAACACCCTCTGGATTTAAATTAAAACAAACATCCCAAAAAAAAAAAAAAAAAAAAAAAAAAATGGGAAAAATTACGAATTTCCCTTAAGGAAGACATACGAAAACAAAAACATTTTAACATCGACGGATGTGCGTTAGCACATGACAACATATGAAAAAGGGTTTAGACGAAAATATTTTTCAGCAGCAGTTTGCACTAATTTTAACCTACGAGAGCGTAGCACATCAGTGCAGTGTGTAAGTTATAGCGACGTACCCCCTCATCAATTCATCAAAATGCATTTGGTTTTTGATTGGCAGCCAAAGGGGCGAATACAAAAAAATTATACAACATTCAAAAGTTTAAACGCTTCGGTATGTATTATTATGTTATATGAATAGAAGATAACGTTCGAGTTGGTGAACTAAAAAATTAAACAAAAAGATAGCATACAAATACATTTAAATGCTTTGTGTTTGTTAAATATTAATGAGAATTATTAAAAAGCTCTATATGCGGTATGGACCGAATCTTTAATACTCTGATATAAAAATTCAAATAAGACAAGGGCTGCGCTTTTTAAATCCGAACACTTGACAGTGCTCATGCGAACGCTATTCCATCGCTTTCTACCATCACCCATCGCCGGTCGCCGCCCTCCTTCCCTACTTTATCCTTTTCCCTTTCATATCTATTCGAAAACTTGGAATATTTATTTAACTTTAACTCATCGCCCACTCCCAGTCAAGGGCTTAGAACTGTTATCTAATGTGGTTTAAATGGCGACAAACGTAAATCCAAGCTAGCATTCTCTACACGCAAGCAAGCACTTCTTCGTGTGATCAAATTCAAGCGTGGCTTTGGTAGATGCTCTTCTGATCCAACCGAGCATAAGTTAGCTAATCAATCAACTAAAATTTACCTCACATGCACAGGATATTCATGCATTTCAATCGCCTTTACTTAAATCGACAAGAAGAACTCAATCGTTTCCGAACATTATAGAAATCGCGGAAATAATTTCTGAATTCACTGAACGAATTGATAAACTTAACACACTAACACACTATTACGCGAGCGCATATAAAATGCGTAATATTATGCGGCATGAATCAACAGCAGACAGGTGTGATTGTCAATGAATTGTTTATAAGATCGACGTTAATCATTTATATGCAACAGCACACCGGACGATAAGCAGAAAGGGTGCAAAACCCTTTGAATCAATAATTACGGTAAAAATTTAATTTCATTTAATTAAGTGCATAATTATGTACTTACAAATATTCGTATACATACATTGCAACTATCGAGGACATGCTGAATATAAACGAAATTATCAATAAATGATTTGATTCATTACAGTGGCTTTTATGCTTGAATTCGCAAAAAAAAAATTCACTGCCTAAACTGCCGTCTCATTTGAGATAGTTGTGCGAATAGTGAGCGTAACAAAATTCAAAATTTTCCATGTTTCCACTTTTTCGATTCATTCATTTGAAAGAACATACGAGTGCTTACCCTTTCGCACAAACTTGACAAGTTGAGGTTAAGGAGTTAAGGTAAACTTCATAGAGAAACAAGTGTTTAGATGACTAGAAATTGAAGAAAATAGAAAAAAAAAAGTTGTTTTTCTTTTCTTTTTTTTTTTTTTTTTTTTTTTTTTTTTTTTTT
>KK502443.1:998415-1015687 GCA_000688735.1 Glossina austeni
TATATATATAATATATATATATATATATATATATATATATATATATTTGTCTAGTTGCGCAGTGACATTAATTTTATAACACTCTGTCCATGCTGTAAAGCAAGAAGGACATCTTGCTTTGATCAGATTAAAGCTTCATGATAGTAATAATAACAACAAACAACAACAAATAAATATCAAATTGTTTACCATAAGATTAACCATAAAGAAAGCAAGAAAGGCCTAACATCTTAAGTACGGTAGAACTTTCAATAAAGCCGATAGCCACGTATCCTAGTGATTTAAGATTTTAGTCTTTCAATTTATTTCTCTGCTTGAATTAATTATAATAATAATAATATTTTAAAACTATAGCTTATTCTATATACAAACAAGTAAAAAATCTTTGAATAATTCAAACAAAGAATTTCGATACCGCAACAACAATTCGAAAGGTATAAAAATCTTTTCGATATAGTTAGTAATGGCAGAATAATCGTCACCTTAAAAAACTTGAGGTAAACTGTGATAATATACGACTAAGAATGCTATGAAGTCGGGCAAGGCTTACCATTAAATTCATCATGGAGCGTTCGTTCTGCATCGCGTCGCTGCATGGTCTCTTACTAAAAGGAGGAGAACGAGTGACCCAAGGTACAAATAAATAGGGTTGTCCCTTGTTCACAGGAGGTCGTAATTGAATGCCTGGAAGAGGGAAGACGAAAGAGCAGAGTCTTGTGACACATCGGCACATGTAAATAGCATTCATTTGAAGACTACTTGCAACGATTGCAACTCTAATAGAACGGTCAGCCTTTTTGGGTATGGCTTTCCAGCAAGTTAGCAAAATGCCAGCATAGTAGCACTTGCTCAGTAGATTGCGCAATGGCCTGCCAAGCGTTTTAGTGCACTTTTTTGGAAGGGTGGCTGAAATGCCATCTGACCCTGGAGCTTTGCGAGTGTTGAGATTCGAAAGAGACTTTTTAACAGCCCTCGTTCGTACGAATGATGCAAGCATCGAACACGTCATTCTGGCAAGTGCTGGCAGCGGTTGATTGCGGTCTGGCACGTTCCAGTTTGAATCAAACATGTTAGCCAACATATTAGTCGTTATTAAGAAGAAGAAGAAGAAGAAGAAGCGAAATCGAAGCGGTATAGATTGATTTCCAATTCTTCTCGTGAAGGACCAAAAGCTCTTGCTACTTTTTGGAGCGATGCCTCATTACAAATATTTCTAGACTTAGTTTTCTAGTTATGGTTAAGACACCAAACTTCAAAATGCCTGCTCTCTGGACCTGACTGCATCTTTGCAAGTCTAATTAAACCAACATTTAGCTTTTGGCTTAATCAAAGTAATTTCGAATCGAATGTATGTTCGCATACCATGTTTGATGATGTTTTATATCATTTCTGCAGCGGCATGAGCATAGCTTCGAATTAAAATGCCTGGAAAAATTATTCAGCTTCGCCCAATCCGCCTTATCGTATATGAAAATACCACGTTCCAGGGCTGAAGCAGAAACATGACGAAGGTTGGCATTCGAAAAAGATGCAGAAATTCCACATTGGTCCGAGATACCAATCGGTGCAATGATCTATTTTGTGGCAACCCATCAACGCTAGGAATATGCGTTGACTCATTTATAAGTTGCGTTAAGCAGATCGCTTCCACGCGTCAGTTTTCCTTGTGAACTTTAATATCACCATTTACCACGATTTCGTTATCGGAGTAATTTTGCGCCATTGTTTTCACTTACCTGGCTCTCACAAAGAGCGAGTATATCGCGCCAAAATTTGCGGGTGTGTGCGTAAATCTCGAAAAAACGTATCCACAGCTCGCGCATATTGCAGTGACGAATTTTAAATCTACTCACCTTACCTTACGTTCGAAGACAATTCAAACGCTTCACGCTTTACGGGTGATATTGGGCGTAGTCACCAGGTGCGCAGAGTAGTGCTTTGCTTCTAAGAGAAGACGGACATTTTTATGTGGGAAAAGAGAGAAAACGTTGTTAAAAGAAAACTTTTAAATTAATTAAAGTCTCCATTATTAAGGCAGTCATAACAAACAAACTGTACTAAGTGCATAAAAGTTGTTAAAACATATAAATTCTCAATTAATAAAACAAGTGTAACGCTAATCAATACAAAAAAGACAAAGAAAGCAGAAATAAAGCAAAACTAAATCCCGGTACCGTTAAATTCACGCAATAAAACAATAGCAATAAAGCGGTAAATAGAGGTAGCATAAGAGAAAGATTTATGTGTGAGCAAACACCTGCACAAGAGAAAAAGCTGCAAATAAAATATCAAGCACAGTCCCTGCAGTCGGGTGTATACAGAAAAGGGCCCGAAATAAAAAAGCGCAATAACAACACAACAGTATAACAAATAACATATAACTTCAGGAACGGTGCCATCGTCAAGAACAACAATAGCAACGATAATGCAAACGCAATGAAAACAATAACAACGCCAATAATGACGCAATTAACATAATTACAACAAAAACAGCGGGCGCAGTCGAACAAGCGACAAAGAAATTAAAATAAATACAGTAACAGTAGCAACAACAGTGTCAACATCAAACTACAACAACAATAGTTACAACACAACAACAACCACAACAACAACAACAACAACAACAACGATAAAAAGAACAACAATAAAACCAGCAACAACAGCAGCTACTGAATGAAAAAACGGCAAAAACAACAATAACAACTAAAAATAGCTTTGCCTGCAATACAAACAAAATCGAAACAATAATCAAAGCAAAAACAACAGTATGACCAGTAGCAGTAGTAGTCACAACAAAGACAACTAAGCACAAAACATCCACAACAAATCAATGGCAACAAAGTCTTAAGAGCAACAACTCATGTTATAAAAATGAACCGATTTAAACAACCACTTAGGGCTTTCATGCTCCCACGTCAGCGATAACAATAGTCCCCATTATATTCTATACCTAAAACTCATCGAACCTCACCAGCGCGTACTATCGAAGGATACTCAAAACATCAACATCGCGTGGTCCAAATTTAGAAAATTTAATTGGCTTCTCCAAGAACTTATTATTTTGTTGTTGCATCTGTCATAACATACCATAAATTCGACCTTGTCATTATAAAAGGGTTTGCTGTCATGAGAGCCCCTATATATAGTACGGTCTAAACAATGGGCCTATGTGACCTATATTCCCTACGGTTAATTTACTAAGGACCAATTTTCACCACAAAATGTTAAAAATTAGAACCTTTCGCATAACGGGTTTTTGTCGTTAGAACCCTTATGAGGGTTGGAATCCAAATAGTAGACCTACGTCGTGCAAATTTGGTTTACTTAATTTTTATGTCAAATAATTATTATGAACGAATTTCCATGAAGAAGTATTGAAAATGACGCCTTTTTACCATATAAAGATTACGTTTCCGTAAACAAGGGGTTAACAAAATTGTCCCATTCTATCCAAAATTTTCACACCTATTTGGAATGACGAGCGATTTTTACCGCGAAATTTATTTTTCATATAACGACTTATCAAAATAAGGGGTTATATGGGGAGTGATCGAAAAAGTGGCCTGATTCAAATCATTTTCAAAAGCGTTCGTCTTTGGGCCAAAATACGTCAGTGTACCAAATTTCCTTAAAATATCTGAAAAATTCCCACTTATAAGTTTAATGCAAAAATACATAAATAGACATCAGCGGGACAGACAGACAGACAGACAGGCAGACAGACTAGTTTAGACTAATTCAGAAAATGAATCTGAATCGATCCATATAAAAAAAGGCGGGCATATCTTAAACCTTCTTCTGAGTTCTGAGTTACGTACATCCGCATAAACTTAGTGCACCCTGTACCACAAGTGATGTAGGACATCAATAAGTTATTTTGGTTATTATTTTCCTTTATAAGTACAAATATATTACTTAATGCCAAGCCGTGCAGGTTTTATCAAATACTTGTGCTAGTTATCGTTAAAGAAAATCGAATTTACTAGCACAGAGTCGAAATAGCTTGCTTCCAATCTCTAGTATATATATAAATATTAGAAGTTGTTCATTTTGCCTTCTACCCTTTCCAAGGACCCCTATTGCATGTTAAGAAAAAGATACTCCAAAATATCCACCACCACCATCTTTAATAGCTTTCTGGATGGTGTTTGCACTGAGCGTTCGACTTTTTAGATAGTGTTCCAATTTTTTTAAATCTCTTCCAATTCGGTTAATTTTGACTTATAATCGCTTTCAAGCCTTATAATCGCTGGCAAGCAATAGATTTTCTTGATGTTCGATCTTTATTTAAGTAAATAGGCTTCACTTTCTAGGCTTCACAATTTAGTGGGCTTAGAAATCGTTATTCTGGACAACGTTAATGGAATGGAATTTGCTTACAGTAGTGCTAAGCTAAGTGCTGTGTTCTCAACTAAGAATAAAATTCTTTAATAACAAAATGAACAATTTTTTTAAAAAAAAAAAACTTTCCATTTAAATTTACGCTATTTACGAGTATGTGTCATTGATTGTATATATACATGCATGTCCCTGTCCATCAATATTAGGTTATGTGACGGTGGCAATGTCGTGACTCGAGATAATTATATAAATGCATATATAAGATAATATTAAATAATTACAGTTTATTAAGAGGTTTATACTAATTTTTAATATAAGAATTCCATTATCCAACAAATGGTTACTTTTCGGTCTTTCATTAAAAAACTGTTCAAAATAATTCCATTCGCACATCCGGTACATATTGCATCGACAAAGAATGAAGATTTCATTAATGGAAAGTGCTTCGGGTTTTGTTATTGCTGTACAAGTATTTTAAGAAATATCTTGGCAACCCTATTCGCTTTTCTTTCCTGCATTCCACGAAATATTAAAGAAGTTAATGGTTTTTCTCGGAACATTTTTATGAAACCATATTGTATCGATTTTTTGTTCAATGGGCTTTGTGCCACACACATTTTAGTCCTATTAGGTACTTGGATTCTGTCATATTTATTACTCGCTGCAAGTCTTATCTGCATCTTTTCATTACATTTCTATTCCCCTTTAGTAATTTACGGTTTTACTTAATCTTTTTCTTGCACTCCCTCCTCCTATTGTAATGTTACTTTATTTTACTCCCGAATACTATTTAGTCGGATCATTTTTTCCATTTTTGCCTCTGTCCAAATTAGCATAGTCTTTATTTTAATTGTACCCTACACCATTTGCAGTACAGGGTATATTAAGTTTGTTACGGACGTACGTAACATCCACAAGGATTTAAGATGGACCCATCTTTCATTATACTGATCGATTCAGAATCATTTTCTAAATAGCTCTAAACCTGTCTGTCCCTCTGCCTGTCTGATGACCGCCCATGTATGTATGTGCTCAACCTGCAAGTCGTAATTTTAGAGATGTTTTGATAAAATTTAGTACACCGACATGATTCGACCCAAATTGAATCGATGATTGAAAATAGTGCTGATGGTATCACTTCTCTGACCACTTCTAGACCACATTTTGATAAGTCGTATTAAGCGAAGTGCTGCAGGGTAGTTAATAATGGGCCGTGGCCCACTATAGTATTTCATTTATTTATTTATTGCGTCTTATTCTTCTTTTTCTCTGCGTCATTATAAGCTATGTTTTTTGTTATGATTTTCCCTCAATATTCTCTCTTTCGTTTTCTTACCTTCACAATTGCACAATTAGCATCTTTTGTTTTTTTTTTTTGATTTTTTCCCTGACTTACCTTTTCCTGACAATGCTTACATAACTAAAAGATTAATCAGGCGCCTGGTCGCATGTTTTCTTCAAAATGCTTCGATTTTTTGGTTCCCTGGTTATTATTATCCACCAAATAAATTCTCTGCTTACCTAATCAATTCCCAATACAAACAGCCCTCATTTGTTGCATTGGGTTGGATTGGTATGATCTCCCAGTTCTGAAAACTCTAATGCGTTGATTTATTTATTTAGGCTCTCTTTCCGAACACTTAACTTCATATTTGATCCACTGAATAGCAGAAGTTATTCACCATTCTTACTGTTTATTATGTGAAACTAATTTCAATGTTCCCTGCCGCGGTGCTAGGCGTTGTCACGAATAAGGACACGATTAGGAAGTTCATAAACCGTTTTACGCGCACTATTACAGTCAACTAGTAAACTTAAAGTCTTCCTGTTATGAAATATATAACGTCCTCAAATAAATGGTTGCCAAATTGTTACATGGTTTAGGATAAGTTTTCAATGTTAATTTACATTTATATCAATTAAATCATATTTATACCCTACACCACTTGTTGGTTTTGTGCGGACCTACGTAATACCCAAAAATGTTTAAGATAAATTCACTTTTCATTATGTCGATCGCTAAGCTTGCCTGTTCGCCTGTGGCGTTTGTTCGTCTGTTCGTGTGATGAAGTCACAATTTTTGAGAGATTTTCATGGAATTCAATACACTGACATACTTTGAGCCCAATGTTATTGAAAATGGTTCGCACCACTCTTTCGATCATCCCCCAAATAACGCCTTAATTAGGAAATTACGATCTCCAAACTTTTTCGAACAAAACTCGATGAGTAATAGTACGTCGACATTCTAAATGGGTACAAATAATTTTGTTCGGCTGCAAGAATTTTTTAAACCACCTCTCATATCATCGTTCCTATAAAAACTGAGCCTTTATATAGTAAAAAGATACAATTTTGAATATTTCATAGTGAAAGGTAGTTCATAATAGTAAATTGATATAAAAACCAAACTTAACAAATTTGGACAACGAAAGTCGATTTTTGCGATATCACCGCATATAAGGCTCCCCAAGTTATCTAAAATCCTATATGCCAAAAACTTGCTAACCTTTTACGATGAAAATTCGTATAGTAATTTGACATAAAAAATAAAAGGATTAAATGTGAAATGCCCCGCTCTATATAAGATTTCCCATGAATAGTAAGCTTTTTAGAAAAATGTTTAGTTTTTAATAGTTTGCGCTGAAAACTGGTCCATAGTAGCAGTTTAACAAAAAAGAAAATAAACGCTAAACAATTCAGATTACACATATATCTATTCTTTAGACCTCAAGGTATATGGGAGCTATCATGGAAAACAAGCCTTTATATGGAGAGAAAGTTTAATTCGTAAATTTTTTTAAGACGTAAACTGAAAAACAATAAAATTAAGTAAGAAAAGTACACCTTTCCATGCAACTAAATTACTTAATTTACTTAATTAAATTACGTTTAAAAATTAAAATGTAAATTAAATCCCATGTACTCATACAGAAGGCATCAACAGCGAGTAAATCGTAGAAGTAACAAAATATCTTCTACATCGATATTAAACGGCTGCTTCGAGGAAAAATATTTGAAAATAAACTCACGCACTATACGAACATTGACAACAAGGATTTTACCACCACAGACTTGTGATATTTAGAATGACATAAGTTTCAGTCACGATTCTTTCTCTAGAAAATCTATTTACAAAGGAATTATTTACGAGAATTTCTATTTGCAATGTTTGTAATGCTCCTTCTGGTTTTGTCTGTGCGAATATTGGGATTCAACCGGCTTTGTCTTCCTCAAATACTCTGCTTATTCAAAAGCCAGTCATCAATACCAATTTTTTATTCTTTTACTTGCTAAATATTCTGAGAATTGTCGAAAACATCTTGAATCTGTATTTGACTTTTTACATTTAGGTATTTTCTGTCCTAGAGAATCCTGGATAATTTTCATTTAGATTCATTTTCTCCTTATGTGTAAGTTTCGTAAGAATATATTTTACAAAAAGCATAGAATGGTATTTCTATCAATTCCTAATGGCACCTTAGTGGATGCAGCTTATCAGCTTATAATAAAAAAGGGCTTATTATCCAAACTTGATCTCTCTTTACTTAACTATTTAGGAATATATGTAGTCTGACTCTCTCTCTCTCTCTCTCTCTCTCTCTGATGATGATGACAACATCATCAGCCATCTTCACCGTTTATTTGTAACGATTATTAAAATTAATTTTTCCGCTATATAACGGGGGATGGGTCATCTCATTTCGAGTACGATGATCGATTATGTGTTAATAATCGGAACGCAAAAGGTGTATAAGCAATGACATTACATTTCCGTTTCCTTTATCGTGCCGTATAAGTTCATATTGTTGATGGCTGTTATCGGCCTTAAGAACAAAAAAAGCAAAAACGAATATACTTTAAAATGCCGTTGGATTATGAATTAATGGGCATAAAAATAAAAAGGAAACAAGATGACCATGAAGTTTTAGACACAATTTTTTTTTTTTCTTTCTGTTTAGAACGATTATGACCAGTTATGCCTTAATTTTTATGCCGAGAAGATAGCGAAACCTGTAGTTTTAATCCTCGATACCTATTTAGTGAATTTATATAAAAAAAAAAAAAAAAAAAAAAATAACAAAAAAAAAAAAAAATACTTCAAAAACATTTGCAAGGAACGACTCTAGCAGTTTGTATGTTTATTTTGAAACTCCTTTTTTTGCAATAAACAAATGCTATAGCATTGAGTAATCCATACATATTAATCTATATATATTTATATATATATATATCTATATATGCATAAATATAAGTGTGTGTGTATGTGTGTATGTGTGTGTGTGTATGGGTGTGTGTGTGTGTGTGTGTGTGATATATATATATATGTAGATTTTTTATTCATTCGCACCAATCGAAGTGCGCGCAATTGTCATTGATTGTGCTTACTTCGCCAACAATCTTTACTGGCTTACTGGCTTCTTCACTATCAAAAAATAATAAATCTTTCATTGATCCCCCATAAATCTTGGCAAAGAAATGTGCTGGAATTCAAAGTTCCCTTTGTTGATTTCGTCGCATAAATCAAAATTATCTACTCTTCGCTTGTTAGCTCCTAAAAAGTGTTAAATGCACTTAAATGGTTACTGTGACTATCAAGAAATTTCGCTTAAAAAAGCCATAAAAATATAATAAAAAAAAAAAAAATAAATAAAAAATTCTAATTTTCATTATAATACATATATATAAACTGCAATGATATAAATACGGCAGATAAAATTGCCGGGCAAAGAAAATCAACATTTTCAAGGATACCCTACTCGTAGTGCAAGTGCATTTGTTACCATTTATTGCCGTTGCATCCACGGATACCGAGGCAATAATTCTTTTACAAATAACTGATCGAATTTTTAGAATTAAAATTTTTGCTCTGTTCGATAGTCTTTAGTGAACTCTACTGTTGCCGTTTTTAATCAAAGCTTCTTTATTTGACAAAAACTTTGTTTCCTTATTAGCTAATCGAAGAAAGCATAGCCAACTTGACTGAGTTCGACTGCATATATATTTGTCTGTAGGTTCGCTTCCCCGCAAGTAAACAACTCTGCGTTCACTGTTTGTTACGGAAGTGTTTCTCTGTAAATTGTTCATCGGCATGATATTCAAGATTCACTTACACATATCACAAGCTCTTCTCACTACCTCTTGCTGGGCACCATCCAATTTGCGATATTTTAAATGAAAGCCCTGAAAACGTGATGGGTATAATATAACACAAATGAAAATTGAAAGTAGACCCGAACAATCGGCAACTAATACATCCACAATCTCCTCAAAAATTTCAAAGAAACCATAACGCTTTAAAGGAGTTTCTCAACCAATTCCCTTCAACATTGCCTTTAAATGAGAATATCATGAATTTTAGTAATGGTTGATTTCAGTGACTTCGTCAATTACTTTCACTTAACGCATGTATTACAAATTTTCAAATTACATTACATTAAATAATTAATTGTGGTACATAACCATAACTACATAGTTATGTTGGGTGCTATGTACATTAAAAAAACATATGGAGGATAAATTGAAATTTAAATAAAAGCGATCTACCATTTAAGGAATAAGAAACTAAATGCATCTGTCCTTCCATACAAATTGTCCTAGATGGTATACGTTTCATGTGCACTGTCTTTATACAAGATTTTGGCTTTCTGCTCATCGGTTGTTACCTAAGTACTTGTAATTTTTTTTGACCAAACCAACAAACGTAGATCCTGCAATGCCGTCAAATGCAATACTAATATGTAGCGCAAGAATAACGAGTTAAACTCGGGTATTTAATGAAAGCAAATTTCGTTTATTTGCTTATTAACTAACGACAATATCGCAACCTTGTGCATATATTTAGCTGTAATCACGAAAAAGCCTAATATTACCGAAGTCATCCTTAGTGCCTAAGGCATAAAACCTAATTCGAATTTTTGATCGTAAATTGTAAATGTTTTTAAAAGGTAAGTGTCGCAAACTAAACGATAAATTTAGCATAAGCTTACCATTTGATAGGCACTTAACGGCACTAGAAGGGTGTGTACCAAATTTTTATAATTTAAAAAAACACACATACACTTAGGTAAAAAAAAAAAAAAAAAAAAAATAATAATTATTTTAATGAAAAGTCTTTCCTTGGAACAATGTGATTATTTCGAAATCCTCCCCTTTTATTGACGCCAAATCAAGTTTGAAAATTAGTTAAATTGGCTCACAGGTCTCCCTATAATCAGTAAATCAGTAGAGCTCTTTATGTATGTCGTGTAAACCTTTTTGTATTACACTTTAATGGTTGAGCCAAGTGTTATACTATGGTGTGAGTATGTTCTGTTGTGGCATTAACTTACACATGCCAGACTGTCTAATAATGTGTGATGTTTTACCGGCGCCACAATGTATCACAAGTTGCAATTACACTGTGTGTCATGCTTACGCTTACGAAGAATGTTACATTTACAAGACAGTCTCTCCTTTTTTTTTTTTTTGTTATGCTTAAATATAGGACAACAAAAGTAATTTGAACGCTGATTACCAAAAAGCGTTCAATCCAATTCGGAAGATGATGGTCGCATTTCTTGCATTCATTTCAATATTCCGACGTTCACGTAAAGTTATTATCTTTAAAATGTCAAAATATAAATGAGAGAGAACCGTATTGCGTTCAATATTCAAGAGCGAAATCCAAAAGTATTTAATTAGACGCAATTCTTCATTTGCTCGAAGGAGTCAACTTTTCGTGTAAGCCGACGGCAGTGTTTTTGCGAACAACTTGAAAGCGCTCGAGTTGAGGCTATTGGAAATACAACGTATCAACCTGTCAACCTGTTTTGGGGAAATCCTCATTAAAAGAATTTCAGCATGGAAACTGTAGGCCAAGGATTGGCGATTAGAAATAAATAGAGAATTTCTAGCGAAACATTCACAACTTAATGTTGCAGTCACGTTTTTCCGAAATTATGCTCTTCTATGTGTACCATGTTTATTACGTAATCTATGGGCTTCATATTTCATCTGTAGCCTTATAATAACGCTGACAAATGAAGGACGTCGGGTTCCTTTGATTGGTTCACTTTTTTTTTTGCGTCACCCAAAAGGAAGCTTCAGAGACCTAATAACGTATATATATATATATATATATATATATATATATATATATATATTCTTGAGCAACGTCAAACTATTAACCGATTTAAGCATGTCCGTCTGTCTGTCTGTCTATCCGTGTAATGCTTGTGATCGCAGAAATGCAACAAGCCGCTTCACATCAGGCACATAAATTGGAAGCTCTTGCTCGCAGATTGGCAGCCATTGAAAGTGAGTCAAATCGGACAAAGTACACCAGGACCATAGTACATCATAACCTCAGCTCATCTCTGTTTTCAGAATCAGAAAAATTTGATTCGTTTCTCGTTACTTATAAACCACAACAGATACAACGATAAGAACTGCGAAACTTTTATAAAAATGATAATAATCGGCCACGCCTACTGCACATTATAAAATATTAAAATTGCATTCTTTTATCGAGACGCCTGCAGCACCTAGAAAAAAACTTAAGAGACCGTATAAAGTGCACATATTATTAATTAGTATTAAATCTGAATCGTTCTAGAAATGGTTGCCCGACCCTCTGAAAATTTCGTGATTACAAGATGGCATTAACCCTTAACGTCAACCATTTGCTCAGATATTTAATCGCATGAAAGAGAGAACTTAATGTATCTCCATTACCCATCTCTCAGGGGATGTCCCCTATAAATGTAACACAGTGGCAGTCAGCAATAAGCGATAGGGTAGCCTAGTAGATGAGTGCCTGATCGGCAAGTGTTACGTCTTCACCAACTGTGCGCTCACTTAGCTATCACCAAGTGTGCTCCAACACACTAAGAATTGAACAACAAGTGACATGAGACAGAGAGAGCGAGAAAAAGGGAGGGGAGTTACTTAAATCCACATACACTTGGATTTTATTTATTTACAAACTTAAATAATCTTACGATCAATTTATTGGCGTTCGCTTCTTATACGACATCATTAAACACAAGTCTTTCGCGAGAGGTACTTGCCAAAGTAGTTGGTGTTCAATTTTATTGGTATATAAAATCCATAAACTGTTATTCGGAAGCACTCTTCCATCGGTGAAGAACAGAAGGATAGACAAAAAAAAAACATGCCTAAGCTAATTCCATTAGTCACGTTAGTCGTAAATTTAATGCTTAACAAACTTGAACTTGTCTTCGCAGACATGGTCCTTTTTCATCGGATATTCGATCATTCGAATCACTTGCAAAGTTTAACATCTTTGGCGCCATTGTTGCCATGTGTCATGGCACTTGCATAAGCAAATCAATTTTTGAAGCATCATTTAAAGCAAACGCTTCGCTCAATACTTTTATTCATTTTGAAAACTCGCTGACAACAAATTGCAACAATAGCGAAGGGTTCCAAAAGCTCGATTCTATAAATGAATACACCGAAGAGCATAACACCTCTTTGATATGTTAACAAAACTTGAGCCGACGTAAGAAAATAAAATTTACGCTTGTTTTCGAAGCGCATTTATTTTAGTCGAAGTCGTAGCACGCCGAACGTTTGAGGGTCATTTGAACTTTGAGCGAATGTATGCGATACCCAAAAGGACTTAAGGTCGACTCCACCCTTTATCATAATCAATCGATTTAAGCTTGTGTCTGTCTACGTTTTGTCGTCTCTTTGTGTTGAACTTAGCGAGAGGCATTTTTAAGAAAAAAAATTTCGATGAATGTGCTGTGGACCAGGGACGAACGCCATTGAAAATGGTTCAGATCAGTCCACTTTTTCGTCCACTACCCATATAACGCCCGATTCTGAAAAGTCATTATATGGGAAGAAAATGCAATCTTCAAAATTTCTCGGCAAAAGTGGCTAAATAGTAGTACTTCGGCATTCGAAATTGGCGTGAAAACTTTGGACTGGCTGAGGCATCTTTTTGAACCCGCTCTCATACAATCTTTCCTATGGAAATGAAAGCTCTATGTGATAAAAAGATCGAATTTTCAAAATTTGATGGTGAAAATTACCTCGTAATAGTAAATTGGTAAAGAAATCTGCCTAATCAAATTTGAACCATGTCAGTCTATTTTTTGGATACCATACATATATAGGGGTTCTCATGAAACGTAAACCTTTATAAGCTAAAAAAACCCAATTTGTTAATTTTTTTGTTTATGATAATAAAGAAATTTAATAAAAAAAATGAATTGGACCTAAATGGAACCACATGGATTTACTTCTTGGCCCAATTTTTAATACTTTATGATGAAAATTAAGTCATGGCAAAAAAATGAACGTTAGTGAATTTGGATCACATAGGTATAATTTGTTTGCGCCTCAACATATGTAAGCGCTATTACGAAACGCAAACTCTTATCCAAGATGCGGGCTGTCAAGACAATTATGGCTACGCCTGAGAATAATGCGTACTTCTTGCAGCCATATTATTACCAAGACGGGCGAATAACTGTGCTAGGTGAAGTGATGTAGGGTATGTAATAGCCGGCCTTGCCCCTACTTGTTTTAGCTTTCGGAATTCCTATAAATGATTTTACGAAAAAATTAAAATCAAATTGACAAAAAAAGCATCCGTCAATGACGGTCACCAGCTGACAGATGGTATCACATATTTATTTATATTAGCAGAGTGAAGTTGCGCTTGGCAGCTTAATTTAAATGTGTCCGCTAGTTGTTAAATAGTCCTTGTAGATTTTTTAAATGTTAATAAAAATTTGTTAATTTAATTAATACTTGCGTCAATAGGAATTGTTTTTGTAACATATTTAAAGATCAATTGCAATCGTGCTTTACCGGTTCTTAAATACGAACAGCATGTCCATTATGGCCATTCAGTTTGCATTCAATATGGCCTGTCATGGTCCGTCACATACCAACAAATCTTACGTTTATCGTCAGACCTTTTACTGCATTCCTTATTGAAACAATTCATAATATTACAGAATGCTTTCAATATCGACTAACGAACAATTGCAATTTGTGTTTGCATAATAAAGCATTCTTTTCAATTTTAATTTTACACTTTTATAAGTGATGAAAACAAATTGAAACTAATTTAAAGAAAATTCTACATACACATCCATTAGATATTAGAAAAAAAAAAAATATAAAAAAATTTTAGAAAAAAAAAATATAAAAAAATTACTTTCTATAATTTATATAGCCATTAAAAGGGACTATAATTCATATATATATACACGTTCAATGCCAAAGAGGTAGTGTTCGAAATGAGCAATGTATTAATTTTATCATTCTGCTTGTAACACCCACACATATGAGAGATATCATATCAGAGATATCATGAAAAATATCGATTGTTGACGAACGTCACGTTCGATGTCAACTTGATTGGGTCTCCCTGCTTTTGCACTACTACACGTTCTGCGTCTTTTATATACTCTAAGTCTTCTTCTTTATTGACCAGCCACTTAACGATGAGATCCCTTATACATGCATACTAGACTTAGGAAGGGAAGGGAGGAGATCTCCTTTTTCTGGAAGCTACAAAAAAAGTGTAAGTAGAAATTAGTCCCAAGTGTATGAATTCTTCTGAACAGAGAGAAAGCCGCGTTCGCCTCAGTTGTGTGTTTTTGTGAAAGTCCTTGCAACGAGTAACGAGTAAATTCGCGTTTCAATATTCATTTGTACGTTAAACCATCCAGCAATCTAGTGGGAAAGAAAATTCAAGCGAAAAAAGGACGATTACTGAATCCACTTAGTCCAAGATACGATGAAAGCTTTCACTTTCTCGCTCGGCACTTTCTTTTGTCATTGATTGGTCGGTTAAAAAGACACCACGCAGCAGTGTCTTGAGTTTGAGCGCGCGCCAAAATTGTTGTCTGACGAGCAAGAAAAAAACAAAAAAGTCAATGATACCCAATCGATTTGGACATTAATTGCTGCTTGCTCGATACTGATTACGAATATTACTGCGAGCAATTATAGGAACAAAAATGATGTATGGCTTACTGAGCAACTACCGACGGTAATGGAATTTATTAAAATTCCCATTCACAAGGTTCATTGTTTTTGTCATTGTGTTCTGGAATTGGAAAGATGGAAGGGCTGACATATTGGTCATAATTCAAATCCAGTTAATTCCTTAACAAAGTATTCTTTGTTCATTTTGATAATATTGCTAATGCTGACTTTTAATCAAATGTCTTGCGGGAAAATATCATTTAAATGAATTGCTGGGGGGCTTAACCATTCGCATTATCTGCCCGATGTCGCTCCTTCTAAATATTATTTGTTCGGAAATTTGACGAATGCAAATATTAAAAAGCAAACTTAGAAACACTCATTATGCCTTCGGTCCGTCATACGTATGGCACCACTGTGCACAGGCCCGTATAATTTCTAGATAGTACCAACCTTCAAACGATACGGATCAAAATTTTATGAGATTTGGTGCGATTACTTTGCATGTTGCAATAATTTTAGTGACAATGCAATTGTTCGATTCGTTGATTGATTAAACGTTGCTTGGCTTGAAAGATGTTATAGCGACTTTTAACTATCAAAAGGATTAATTTGCAGGTAGTTTGCTAACTTTAAAGAAAGCCGCATGGACACTAACGATGATCAACACTCTGGTCGACAGTTTTTCTAGAAAACTCATACAAAATCTTTTTGAAAGACAATTAAATCAAATTTTAAAGATAGCAAAAGGCAGCTCATCTACCATTTTGTATCAACATTTATCCATAAGGAAGATCTAGTCAAAGTGGGTGCCGCGTTTGCGGCAAAAAAAACAAAACGCTTTAGGATCGTTTATACGAAATTAAAAGATTTTTTTTGTGCGATATATGAGAATGGATAAAGCATCCAAGCGGCACTACAGTCCGGCAGAAGCCGTCTAAAGCGATCAAAGAGTCGAGAAAATCGACTGGAAGAGGTTATGGCTTTTGCATTTCGAAATGCGCAAGACACAAAATGCATCGGCCATCTTAAAAAGGGACAAAGGATCTATAGTGATTAGGGCAAGTTGAACAGGAGACTCATTGAATTACGTCATACATTTATGGAAGACGTAAGCGATTTTATTTTAAACAAAAGAAATTATGATTCATTTTTATATTAAAAATAAGTGGAGACATTAGTAACCGTATGATCGCGGGACACCGCAGGCTTGCCATTCAACCTCTACTCTTAATGTATGTCGGCAAATTGAATTTGGATATTGAAGTTACAAGCCTATCAAACTAAAGTAAATACACGAGATATACGGAAGAGTCTTTTATAACATTTTTTTTAAATTATATTTTATATGTATATGTAAATATGAATTGCTGAAATACGTATGCACAAATGTGATCCTCTCAAAATTTTTTTAACACATTTTCAACACTATCGTGCGCACATATTCATGCACGAAACTCCCGTGTGCACGCACTTGTGCTTTTCGTTGAACTTCACGCAATGTTCGTGTGCATACATTTGTTTACACCGATAACCGTTAATTTTCATATCATCCTAAGTAAATAAGACGAACACTCCCACTCAAAATTTATCGTTAGGTTAGGGAATGACACTATGGCGTGCTCAACTAAAATTCATAGTGTATAACCGCTTCAAACTAATATAACTGAATGTGAAAATTTAAATAGAATCGTAAGTGAATCGAAGACGGGTTATATCTGTAACTTCGTACTAATTGCGGGAGAAGGCAACAATTTGCAGAATTTTATAACAGAAGCATTCGTACCATGCCTTAATAAGTGGTGTAATATTTACGCGCACACCTTTTATAGTAGTGCAGGTTAAGCGAAATGCCAATACAATCTGAAACACAAAGTCTGTGCTACCGTTACGCTCATCACAGGTAACCTGGAATGTAATCAATATATATATATATATATATATATATATATATATATACATACATTGTGGGAAA
>KK502443.1:1015713-1041185 GCA_000688735.1 Glossina austeni
AATGTAATCAATATATATATATATATATATATATATATATATACATACATTGTGGGAAAGGACAAGTGATTTTACTAATCCATCAAGTTTTTGATTATTCCGAATTGCATCCAGTACCATAGGCAAGCAGTAACGTCGAAGAAAAGCATCTCGTATATGCTTGAGATGATGAGTATCGAAAGTTCAGTCTAAAATCGATTTCTTTCGTACGAATACATCGCTACAAAGTCTAGTATGAGTGAACGTTTGAAGGTCCACTTCTAAGAACCAATGATAACCGATTCATATTTATGTGGGCGTAATCTGATGTACTTCACTACTACTACTACTACTACTACTACTACTACTACTACTACTACTACTACTACTAGTATATAGAGAAGGAATTTTCGCGAACAGATCAATAAAAGGTATTAATTTGTAAACGATTTATATATATGTATATATATATATATATATATATATATATAGTAGTATATATATATAGTATAATGTTATTTTTCAAGTCCAATGATTTGCAATTTTTGCTGCTCTAAATATGCAAAAGATTTAGTTGAAACAATTATTTACATATCTGCACGCATGTGTATATAAAAATTTATATATTCATATAAACGTACATACATATGTTGTACATGTAGCAAAAAGTCACACCTTTTCCGGTATGTTGGTTACCAATTGTTAAATTTGTACAAGTTTCTCCTTTAGCAACGATTTTTAAAAGAAATTAACTTTTGATACCGTTCCCAAAGCTTAGATTGTTATTTCTTCTTCACTGACATGCCTTCTGACTTTTACTCGTGCATACCTACTTAAAGTTTTTTTGTTTTTTTTGTTTTTATTTTTGTTTTTGTTCCATTACATACCTAAGGAAGTA
Source organism: Glossina austeni (assembly GCA_000688735.1). Taxonomy (NCBI): domain Eukaryota; kingdom Metazoa; phylum Arthropoda; class Insecta; order Diptera; family Glossinidae; genus Glossina; species Glossina austeni. Next base: position 1,016,591 of record KK502443.1, read on the forward strand.
CTTACATGTGAACATTTATATCGACAAAAACGCGCAGTTGAACTAGATACGATGCATATGTTTAGTTGTATGTGTGTCCCTTTGGGTTTGTAAATACTGACTGATGCTTCGTTAATATGTTATATGTCGGAAACTTTACTAGGTATACTTAATACTGTATATACTGTATATATATATATATATATATATATATATATATGATTATATACGTATGCATTTGTGAGAGTAATTATCTAAGTAACTGTATATTAAGGTAATATTTTTGAAAACAACGAAAATAGTAAAAACACTTAAAAACGTTTTTTTCTTCACTTTACGCTCAAGATTCGGGTGACTTGAGACGTTTAGCGGCATTTATATGTAAATTTTCAACTATAGAAAAATTTCTTGCCTTAACTTTGACTCCACGTTATAATTATACGGTACGAGCATTGTACTTGCTACATATACATATTTACACCCCGTCTGTCTACTCTATACTCTATCCATAATTACATGCTATCGTTACCAATTGTGATCAACTGCACAAAAAGTGCACGTTTCTGCTACTTTTGTTCACTTAACGAAAGAATTGCTTATACAAAATTTTTCACTTCAAAAAAAAAAAATTTAATTAAATAAATCTCATTTAGGCCCCTCACTATACATCAAAATATTCTACTTACTTGAAACCTGAAACTATCTGAAGTTATTTATAAAGCTTAAGACGCTAACTAACGATTATGCATATAATTTACTACTTACAACAATAAAAGCAAGCAGTTCAATAATATACCGAACAAATTATACTCGAATGCTTTATTGCCCATGAATGAGATTTCGAAACGGTCAAGTATTTTATTTAACAATCAAAAACCAATGGTTAGATTACAAGTGATTTTGAACCTGCTGCAAATAGAAAGACAGACGGATTAAATTTTCTTAAATGAAAGCTCTCTTCATCAGTACATTTCTTCAATTACGTTGAATACTTCCCTAATTATTTGTAATATGTAAGGAGGGCTTCGTCTCGCTAGATCTAAGCATTTTATTTAAATAACATATATAAGTACCCGATATGGAAGGACGAGAATCAGCTAATCTCGTTTCAGTGTTTTTAATAGGCAAAAAAAAAAGAAAGAAAAGTGATCTGACAGAAGATCCGTCACAAAACAAAGATACCTTTCCAAATTTTTTTCTAGTTCTTGTTTATGAAAAGGAGAAATGAGCTGTTCTTTCAGTTACACTTTAACTGCTATAATAATGCCGCAGAGATGGCTAGTAATGATAATAGGTTGACGAAGGGGGAAAGGCAGTAGTCTTGGTGTTCGTTTACCGAAGAATTATTGCCTATGACTTACGAACGAGCTACCGCGGTATTGTGTCGTGCGGTATGCTGGCGACTCCAAAACGGGTGGGTACAAACGATGGAAGCGAGGAAGCTAAGTAATGTTATGAAAGGACGTGATTGATGGACAAATTTTCTTTGGCGACAGTGGAAAAGGTCCAATACAGAGGTGCTTTACTGCGCATAACATAACATAGCTCCAGAAAGGCGTATGAATTTATTTCACTGGAACAGTTAAAAAAAAAAAAAAAAATCGAAATTACATCTACCATGTTAACCGATATAACAATAGCAAAGAAGCGAATGCATTAAATGCGCCATAGGTTCCGTAGAATGCTAACCAAATGCCGGGGCTATATACATTTTGTCAAACCGTTTTCAAGAAGCAGCAGGAAGCTTCAAAGGTTTTATAAAGTATATATTTCCTTGATCGCTATAGCAAATTCGAAATCGATATAAACATGTCCGTATGTCTGAGTGCTTTTTTGCCCGTCTGCCTGTCCATCTATTTATTATTTGTGAAAAATATATTCTCGGTCGCATAATTTGGCACAAATATTAAAAGTTCCTCCTAAAAGCTAAATTGGCTAAAGGACACGCCCACAGTCTAATATGACCAGCAAAATTGAGTTACCTTGCTTATTATTTATAAACGGACGTATCTATAACGATGAAAATTTCTACATATATTCTATGAATGATCGAATACAAAAATAGAAAAATACAAAAATACGACTACGTACACCCTACACCCTATGGAATAAAAATTAAATTTTTTTTGCTTCGTAAAATACGAAACATAGCTGACTATAATTTTCTTACTTGTTTGTTTTTTCAACGATAACTAAAGAGGTTGTAAAATAATCGAAAGTCCTACAGCAATAACAGAAAATCAAAATTTTGCAAATTTCTCAAATTATCTCCCTTTGGAGAAAGATAATTAAAAAAATTATTTCAACATGCATTTCCAAGTAACAATTACTTGTAATAGGTTTTTATATACTAAAGTGTTTGCGGAATGTTTACGAGAAAAGTTTGTCTAAATATTTTTGTAAATAAAATGCAATGAAATATTTCGAGTTATGCGCTAATTTCAATTTAATTATGTATAATAATTTTTTTTTTTTTTTTTTTTTTTTTTTTTTAGTAAAATTATAAAGTAAATTAAAATTTGTGCGCTCAGTGAATTAAATTTTGTCTCTGTTTGACTTGTGAATTGCACTGGATAACGTGATCAAAATATCTCTTTACGACATGTTGATGATGTCCAAATACGCACATGTTTACTTAATATACAAATCCTTCTATATAAATATATATATATATATATATATATATATATATATATATATATATATGAATACATATGTGCGCATCTGAAAATGTAACGAACGAATGACTTGCTAAGCAAACAAGGTGAATAACAACGTGTGATATGTATGCGTACGTATGCGAGCCATTGCTGAAAGCAAGTTCAACAACGCAGAAATATCGTTTTAATCGGTTCACAGCAGGACAATCGAAGACACTTCGCACGGTGTTAACATCAGAGAAAACATCCAATAATAGTGTTTAAAAATCCTATTAATCGGTTTCTGTAAAACTTAACACTATAAAACCGATTTTTTATAATCATCACTGTGAACTCACACTATTATACAACAGCGATAGGATTTTTAATTCCTTGCGCTATGCCACCACACCACATATCACTTTTTCATATTCTAATTATTAAACGCATCTGATTTTTGCCAAAGTATTGAGAAAATAATTTTGCCATTTGATCGAATTCGAATAACCTGTTTTAAAGCTATAACAATTTGGAAGCACTAACCAAATACTGATCACAATATTTCCATACAATGAATGAACTTTCGTATATACTGTATTTCAAGCATGCCAGGAAGAATACGTAAGCCATGCAAAAAGAACTAAAAGTGAACGTTTGACAATTTCGCAAGAGTTTATTTGAATTCTTTTTTTTTTGTTATTTTTTTATTTTTTATTTTATTGGCTATTGCTCTCTCCTCTTAGACTACCTCTCAAATCCAAAGGAAATAGAAAGAATTATATATGAAAAGATAATATTATGAGAACATTGAAGAAAAACGAAAAAAAATAAAATGCAAACAAAAAAAAAAAAAAAAAAAGAGGAGAACAATCTCGGACCGCATGTGATATCCAACACCAATGAATCACTTTGAAAAAAATAAAAAAATAAAAAGAAAAGAAAACAAGCCTGTAAAGTATACGAAAAGCACGAATTCAGTGTATATTCGAAATCGTTTCAGGTATAGATTATATAAAGCATACGAGAACTACGAATTTAATGTATATTCAAAATTGTTTCAGGTGTAGATTATATTTTCCAGATGGATCTCTTTACATCTATACATGCGTAAAAAGATGCAACATTTATAACGAGAAACAAAAGACAATATTTCCCAATTTGAAGAGAAAGTGCATAAAATATCGGTTTTCAAAATATTCATTTCACTTCATCTCATTTATTTGACATACAAAAATAAAAAGTCTTAGAGGCCTACCTACTATCAAGGTTAAATTACAATGTCGTCTCCCACTTGATGCAAAACAATTTGAACAAGGAAATCGTTCTTCTCAATTTTAGGGAGCTTTTTTCATTTACTTGCTTCACCTTTCCTTTCGACTAAAATATGAAAGGATTTTTTGACGAAAGGGAAGCTTTGAACTCGCGAAGAATCGCATTATGATCATCAACATCATAGCTGAACTGTATTACAAAATTTGACCAGAGAAGCTATGATCGGAAAACATCGTGTTTTGTCTTGAGGAGGAGGAGGGAAGAGTCACAAAACGCCAGAACGCAGCTATCAGAATGATGATAGAAATTGTGACGACATGCGTAGCTTTTTCTTCGGCCGCAGTCAAATTGAAAATTTCGTAAATTTTAATCTCGAATAATTGTCACAGATAGTAAAGAAAAGTATTCAATTCACTCTATGCCAACTGGAATATTGAAGAAAATTACCTATCTCCCTCTCCCACCTTCTGATTTGAAAGGCGAATTTACAAAAAGCCAAAGGCTTCAGGCAGAATAACAGAAGAAAAGAAACTCCCAGCCTACCATTATTTCCGCGTACATTTGTCGTAATACTTATCGATTATCTGCGTCATTCAAGGACAATAACAAAAAAAAAAAAGAAAAGAAAATTACCTCACATTAGGAAAAAAAACTTATTCAGGGCCACATCTTACTATCATCGAAGGAGTGCTTTGTACTGCAATCGCTCCTTCCAGCCCAATGCGTTGCGATGAAATGTTTTTCCAAAATTCGAAACTATTGGTAAGCGAATGATATTTTGAATTTTTTTGTAATTTATTTTCCAATATTTTGAAGGCGTTCGCATGTATAAAACCATCATTAAATAATCGGACGGACAGATTAACTTACGACTTTTATGACATGTCTGCGACATATTGTAATGATAAAATCAATTCCATATGAAAATGTGCACACCATTCACCCTTCACAACAAGTAGCGTGAAGATGTTCTGCAAAATTTAGAACAACTTTAAAATTTCGCTTTCGAAAATTTTGATTCATAAAATAAATGTTTGTTCAAAAAATTTAAGTCTCAAAGTGTGAATATTTCATTAATCTAGTCAACGACATGCAGCGTTACCCTCAAATTGGAATTTCCCGACTAATTATGAATAATTCGTTATCACCTTTACCTTTTCATTTAAATGTGCGTTGCGTTAATTTCAATAAGCGGACACAAATAACTGCATCGACAATAAGACTCGTCGCAGTTAAGAGTTAATAGTTTGCAGGATTTGCTCAATGTATTGCAGAAATCGAAAGATGTGAAAAAATATCTGCATTATTAATAATAACCATATCACCTATTATTAATACACATTTGCAATTCAAATCGAAACTAGTTGTTGTAATTGAGACTCGCGACGCGTGATCATTAGTTCTCGAAAATGTCTGTGATTAAGAATTTTATATTTTTATTAGCGAATCCCTGAAGCGTGTGAATTGTGATAATTAGTTAGTTCATCGATTTTCTGTTATTAGCTTTATTAAAAATAACAACAACAACAACAACAACAACAACAACAAAGAAAAAAATTTTAAACTTGATACACAAATGAGTCCCCAAAAATGTGCTTTGAAATGTGCTCCACGGAATATCTTCTAGTCGGGATATAATCAATCTCCACCATAGAAGATAGCAGTGAGCAGTAAAATCGCTTCGAAGAAACCGTTAGTTTTACCATTTACTGCTTATAATAATAATAGCAGTTGATCTGAAGATTCAGATTAAAGTTGCTTTGATCAATCTAACTACCATATAATTCCCATCAAAATGATTTCATTTAATGCGAATGTTTATACACAGACTTGCACCAAATCGCGTTTTTCTTCGTGGGTATCTGCTTAAGAGGGCGAAACTCAAAAGATATTCTTCGTAAGGCAAATACTCGCAAAATGAATTTTCCTTTTTGGAACGAAACGAAACGAAACGAAACGAAATGAAGATGGGAAGAGGCCGCGTTATTCAAGTCTTGCCTGTAGTGCATTTAAGTAAAGCAAAAAATCAAATTAAAAGAGTTCATTTTAGCCAATAAGAAGACTACGGGCAAATAATCGCTTGATGTTGCGTGTTTATTGATATTTCCGTGTTTCTCGAAACGTAGAAATGAACTACCCTTACCAGCGAAGATACGAGGGAATATTCATTCCAATTAAGTTTTATATTATATAGTAAATGTTTAGTGCTCACATTTACTGATCTCGTACAACGTGAATCATTATTAACCGACCGCAACGAATGCAAGGCATAATAACAATCAGAGCAACAGCAGCAGCAGCAGCAGCAGCAGCAGCAGCAGCAGCAGTAGTAGTAGTGGATGTGAAATGCGTGGCAAGGTTACCGCAAGCCGTCGAAAAGTTGCGTGCCTATAGGTATTCTGTGTAATTGGCCACCAATTGTATATTGAATGTAGATGCAGTGGCAACTAGATTGTAGTGTACATCATTTTGTGAAACGCACTTCTCAAAATGATGCATCCTGATTGACGCAAATGTGCTTCTTAAATTATTACAAACATGCAACTACGGCAGTTTTGATTTTTACTCACATTGTCTTTTACACGTTCAGTCTGTAGCAGACTGACTCACGCACATATATACACAAACACACACACAAACACACACACATACATGCACACACACACACACACACACACACACACACACACACACACACACACACATTCAAATTTAATCAATACCCAACAAACATTTTTAATATCATTTCGCGTATATAAAAAGAAACTTTACACGATTATTGGCCTTTTCCGGCCTTTTCTTATAAATTCATTACATTTGCAATTATAAATAAATAAATTTACATTCATATCATCTCTTTAGCTTATTATACGGGCTTAACTCAAATTCCAATTCAATGCCTATACTTAGGATAATTGCATTTATATATGTGAAGAATATCTGCGAAGATCACGTGATATCGATTTCAATGTTTACGATTTTTACAATCCCAATAATATACAGGCATACATATGAAGAGTTTGACGAGACAGTGTGACTCCGAAAGTAACGCTATTTTTTAAGTAGATCTCTAATGAGAGAAATGTTTATAATGATACATAGAAATATTAGTAAATATGTAAAGCTTAGCATAAAAGCAAGTAAAAGGACTATAGTGGATTCCAGCAACCTATTAAATACCCTACATCACCATAAAGTAATTCTTATTATAAAAACTTTTTTAAATGAGGAATTGGTGTATGGAAAATGGCTGAAAAAGTGGTTATAACAGAATTTTATCCAAAAATAAATTAAAATCGAAAACATTTTATTTTAAATCGAATTTTTTTTTAAAAAAAAGGGTCATATTTTTCCCGAAATATTTTGCCAATTGATTGCAAAATGATTTCTTGTTCTAGATGAAAAATTATTATCTGTAGCGGTGCGGCAAGAGAGGTTATTATAGTTATGTATTCATTCTTAACGATTTATATTTTGATATATAATAACCTAAATATTAATCCATCTTTTAATTATTAAGAAAACATATTTGAAAAATGAACTAATTATTAATGGACAGAAGATGATATTACGCTCTAAGGCAACAAACTGCTTCTACGTGCTTAACACTAACTGACAGTCAGTTTCGAAACGCGGTAGACTTTATAAACAAAATATGACGTATTTGCGGCATAATTATTATTCTGGTACGTGCCTTACTTCTTGAATTTCATCGCCAACCGTCTGACCGGAAACTTATTGAGTGATCTATTACTCTAAATATTTATGTAAGCATGCACTTAAACTTGTTTTTTTTCGTCTGTTTATTACGATATCTTAGCACTTGGATCAATAATGAAAGCAAAATGAGATGAACGTGATGTACGATACATTCGGTATTTAATATAAAAATTTTTATATCGGTTTGAATCCACGAATACTGACTGACTTGTTAGTCGCCGTTCTTACCTACTTGGCGAATCTAGCGGACGGAGCCACTAGAGTGGTAAGAGCCTTTACTAACGCTTTCATCAGGTCATACGATTTGTGTGTAAAAGTCCATAGTCAAGAAAAAAAAAAAAAAACGTTATCTTGCGTTTCGAAAATGAGCCAAAATTCTCTAAAAAAATTGCCTTATTTTACAATATCATCCCCCACTCAGGTGAAAACTCCTGGTAGACAGACAAAATATTCGAAAGGGCTAACCAAAATTAGCAGGTTACGGATGGCGGCTCGTTTCCGTTTTCAATATTGCGATGTTAACGGCGCAAGACGTTCTAGTTCACCAAGCCTAACGGAGTTTTGCAGAACATTAAGAAAGACTGGAAAATTTCATCTTAGAACATCGATGCGAAACAAAACGTTGACCAAACGTTCCAATTTGGAACCAATTGTATAAATGTGAATATAACAAAAAATCTTCTATTTGCATACCCCACGAATTAAAAGTGTGAAAAGTGTGTGCGTTTCCAGTAGCGAATTGAAACAAAATGAAGTCATTTTTAAATAGATTGGTTACGTGTGATGAAAATCGTTCGACATGCGACAATTACATGCATGGATCGTCCACATAAGATGTACATTGCATTTAATAAGTCCTCCATGACGCCAGACCATACCTATTTTTAATGACTTGGCCAAATTTGAAAGATCTTCGCCTGTGCATATGAAAATTGCGGAAGCACTGGCCAAAATAGAAAGATAAAATTCACCTTAATGTGGATGAAACTGTGACATTGAATTAAATACCGTTGATCCACAATTTTTATTATCAAGACATTCTCCTTTTTGCCAAACGATCACGATTTCGGATTAACAGAACTGGTAATCTGGAAAACTAATTCCTTACATATGCCCCAAAATTACTGCAATAGTTTTATCAAACGAATAAAGATTTATATCAAATTGATTAGTAATTCGTTTCCATTACTAACAAAAAACTGATACAACCGTTTAAGTAATTGTCATAAGATTTGATTAATTTTGCAAATGAAACGAGTTCCTTTAACTATAAACAAATGGACTTGTATGTATGATGTGCGAGTGTGTGTGTACACGATAAGATTTTTTAGTTCAATTAAATTTGAATTTAAAAAAGAGGTTTAAATTAAAATTTGAACAATAAATTGTAATCGATTATACATTTGTGTATATATAAATGGATAGGAGATAATAATAAAATGTACAGCGCAAGAGACACCTTTAATTAAGGAAAAATTGTTTATAAATTCAGATTAAATCAGATATTTTACATATAATCAATTACACGTAAATATATGTCTGCCAAAGAATACGATAAACGACATCCGAATATTAGCTCGTGTTTGTTCAGCTATAATTTCACAGCCATTAAATTTTTATGTAACATGGTGGAAATATATTTATTCTTGCATTATACATAACATTGCATTGGTTTCATCAAATTAAAACACGTACAGTTCTGTAATTGGTCGACTCTTATCGGTAAGTGCTCTGTAAGAGAAAACGAGCCAACTCTATTTACCCATTCTTTCATGTAAAAAGGGTGGCGCTGCACTCAAATAACGCTCTCATTCATATTTTGTGAGTCACTCAGTGCGATGAGCGCAACTCATTGCTTGTCGTTTACTAGTCATCTTCAAACAACAGTGAAACACTTCTAAGCAAACAAGACAGGGCCGCTAATAGAAGGTATTCGTCGCTTCATACAAAATTAGATATAACATATATATATATATAGGGTATATAGGGATATATATATATATATATTGATATATATATATATATATTTTTTTTTTTTTTTAAATTCTGTACAATTCATTTTAAATTTATTATATAAATAATACAGTATTAAATATTCATTTATCTGCTAAGTCTGCTAAGCAAAACAGAAAACATTTAAATTTTAATTCAATCGAATGAAATTTTCATCTAAGGGAAACGTAATGAAAGTTTTTTTGATCCAGAAATGCGTTCATTATTATTGAGTGGAAATTCTATTTAAATGAAACTTCACTGTATTTTGCTTCAATTTATATTAGGTGATGAAAAAATTACTTGCCGATATCTATTATAGCATATATATATATATATATATATATATATATATATATATATATATATATATATAAAACACATCTGTTACATGAAATATGAATGAAATTTAATTGAATAGCTTTTTCTAAATAAGAACCTTATCTAAGAAAACATTTTCGGCAATTAATTTCGCATTACCTAATAATACATTTTTTTCATATTTTTTTTTTATTAAATTTCCAATTTTATAAGCATTTTACTAAAGCATTTAATAATAAAAACAATTAGTTGAGCAAAACCAAATCGAAATATTTTCTCAGAAATTTCAGAAATTTAAAACATTTTTATAAACCAAGTTTTATGAATCCGTTAACCGGTTTGATATGAAAACTTTGACTATAGAGCACGGAAAATGTATAGTTAGGATGAATAAAATGAAAAGTTTTAGCAAAGAATCTGTCTCTGCCATGTCATGATAACTTAATACAGTTAACTATACATTATTGCTCATCATCTCAGCTAAATTTTGATCGCAGAATCATCAGTCTCGTGCATAACATAAACATAACATAAACATAAAAATTTGTGATTTGATGAACCCCGCAAATCTTAAACTCAATAGCAAATCGATCTCGGATTGATTATATAAATCAGCCGAATGCTCTCTGTACGCAGATTACAAATCCTAAAATTGATCGAACACTAAAGTATGTGGGATGAGAGTGCCGCAAATTTTCGATAAGATTTTTATAAAAGTGATCCAGTGAGAGCTTGACGCACTTTACATAATAAATAATTTTATTATAATATAATGTTTCGAAGATATCGCATTGCGATCGCGTTATATAATTTCGCTGTAACCGTTGACTCACAAATCGCTTTCACCAATATGTTGTCTAAGCAGGCTAAGAAGTTGAATTATCGGAATCTTCAGCAACAGTAGTTAAAGCGATAGACAACACAATAAATACCAATAAGTTCTAATGCAACTAAATTCGCTTATATGCGCTTTATCGTGAAACCAAGCACTTCCCTAACGTCTATAATAAACTTTTCAAGTAAGGCAGAAATATTGAACTTGAAACGAACGTTCGCTACCCACTCATCGGTCAAGTTCATAACTTAAATATGGAGCAATATGTGTTATGGAATTTTTTGAAGCAAACTATCGTTATTTGTATTTTGATTTCAATAAACGGACTTGGATATAGTTACTCGATGATTTAACTGAAAATTGTGATCTATTGACTTAACTCGAAATATTATTAAGATTGACAGAAGGACTACTGTGATTGAAAGTGTTGAAAGTCCGTTTATTAATTATCTACAACTTATCCATTGTCAGTCCTCCACTGTAATACTGTTTGGAAAATATTGGGCTCAATCTGGGGAATATGACTATAAATTGCTAATAGTAAATGCATTGAAAAGAATCCGCACTATTTCACGACTTTAGGGGATAGGAATTAAATTGAAATTTTCTAAGATCATCAACGATCTTCTCGGGCAAATGAATGCATTTAAGCGATAATTGATTTTGTGTTATTAATGAAAAGTGAACGCACCATTTGTTAGTGTAATAGTAGGCTATAGCTATTAGTAAAATTTCATTCAAATTGACCATCAATTTGACCATCATTGGTGATTGGCGTCCACAAATGGTACCGTAATGACGTCATAACTGCATAGGAAAGGAATCCGGAACTTGAATTGTAAACGAATATCGTTCTGAAATGTGAAATTTAATTTCCAACTTTTCTTTCCCTTGATCATATGTTTAAACAACTGATAAATATTAAGTGTTAATAGCTTGATCGAAATCGTAATAGATAGAGTATATATGTATGTAATATGTATATTTGTACGTTTCACATCATTCATCAGTCGTCTACTTTATTACTATATAAAAAGTTATTCATATAAACTATTGAAATTCAGAAATTTTCTATGTTGATTAAAAACGAGACGTACGTGTGTATGCCTTTGTCCGAACAAAGGAAGTTGGTAAAGATTTCTTGTTACCAACGATAGCTAACTTGGACTTTTCTAACTGCTGTTTCATGTTACACGGAAGAACATGAAGCTGCCGGCGCTTCCCAAGGTTACAAGCGGAATAACGAAATTAGTGCACTATACCTTCAACATGCGGTTGCGCATAAGAATATAAAAAAAAAAAAAAAAAAAAGTACGTAAGTGAACGCAAAAAAAAATCTTTAATTTGAAAGTGATACCTCTCATCCAAGGAAAAAAACATCTCGTTTGCTCATGCAGATCAGTCATGATAGAAATTACACTCTTCGAGGTCCACATGCTCACTGCTGAAATCAGGCTGCATTCATAAATGAATATAAAAAGCTACTCAAATACTCGGAGCAAAACTAGTTGCTCTCTCTCTTAGTGCTTTGCCTGAAATTATATCTAAGTTTATATATATATATATATATGTATATATATGCTTGTATATATATATACATATTTGTATAAAGTACTTATATACTTCCATTAGCACATTCGTGCGTCCTTTAATGTCATCATGTTCGGATAAATGAACAAACAACTCATAGATAAACTAACTGGAGCAACTGACTAACTACCTCTCTCTCCAATGGCCATGTTTCATTTCCATTCATTTCGAAGAACAGAAAAAAACAAAACATTGCGCTTAACGTCTGCCTGTTCACTTTATTCGTAAACGAATTTGTTTTATTAAATAGTGCGAAAACAAGGCACCTAAATAGGCTTCTCTTTGCACATCCGAGCGTACATGAATGTTTACGTACATATGCATACATGTATGTACACGGAATAGGATTTTAATATGCAACAAACATAGTCATAAATACATGGATGGCATCACCGAGCATAATTGCTTACCTATGTTCGCGATCGGCATAAATACGTAATCGATAAATCGGGTATTTAGAAACGTATGCGGTTTTCAAGCAAAAAACTACAACTTGTTTCATTACTGCGTTTCATTTCATTTCGCAGATACACGGAAAATTCCTATCTGAATTATGCAGACTTCCGTCCGTTCATCAAATCAAATATATATACTATATACGATAGTATATAGCCATTTGAGGCTAGCAATAATTATAATTCTTTGCAAATAGTTGCAAATACTTTAAAACGAAAACATCCGCTAGAGATATATTAATAATTTAATATACATATTAGGAGGACCCATAACTAATTAATTATTTTATTTCAATTATAACGACGCCTTAAAATCTCTAGTGGAGTCCGATCCAAGGTTAACTATAAAGGAACTATGAAGAAGCCTTGGGTCTATCTGGTCCACCGTACAAAGGTATTTAAAAGAAATTGGCAAGGTACATAGACAAGGTAAATGGATTCCACACCTGTTGTCTGAGGCCAATACATAAAGGCCATGCAGCGAAGATTACTCAAGAGAAAATTGAACAGTTAGGCTGGGAAACTTCTACCGCACCCTCCATATTCTCCAGACCTAGCACCGTCGGATTACGATCTGTTCAGGTTAGTGGAGCATTCGTTACGAAATAAAATTTTTAATTTCTTATCCGATGTCCAAACGCACCTTGAGTTATATTTTAAGTCACGCCCACCCTACTTTTTCAAGACGGTGGTTGAACTTTTGCAGGAACGATGGCAACAAGTCATCGCAAACGACGGTGATTACATAAACGATAAAAAAAGAATTCAGAATTCATTTCAAAAAAACATTTACGAATGTAAAATAATTGATTAGTTATGCTAAGAGATCAAACTGTGTGTTCTTAAGGCGTCTTCTTTTTCCAATAAAATTAAAAACCTATTTTTCTTATATGTTAACTTCAAGTTTATTTATCGTCTTCGTTTGCATGGTATTGTAAAATAGAGCGAATTTTCGCAGAAATCTGGCTTATTTTCAGAACGCATTTAATTATCAATCGACTCTCTCTCTCTCTCTCTCTCTCTCTCTCTCTCTCTCTCTTTCTCTCTCTGTCTCTCTCTCTGTCTCTCTCTCTCTCTCTCTCTCNTCTCTCTCTCTCTCTCTCTCTCTCTCTCTCTCTCTCTCTCTCTCTCTCTCTCTCTCTTTCTCTCTCTGTCTCTCTCTCCTTGTCTGTACGTCTGCTGACCGAGCATTCCTACGCAGGTACAACTGTAGTAAGGAAATTCTACGTTAGCCGTTTATACCAAAAGGAAAATGTTTCGTTGCATTCGTTGCAACTTCTCACTCGTGCCTCTACGCCTTCTTTAGGCATATAAATCCCATAAAGTCAAGAACCCTCGGCTCGGATAGCACAGAAGTTGTTAGCTTTTCCTAGGCAAGAGGAGTGGCAACATCATACATAACTAAGCCTTTAAAAATTTTTTTTGTGATTTGGGTGCAGTGATGGCCAAGGAAGTAAAATCATGGGTACAAGGTGGGCAGAGTTGACAGAGTTGGCATCGATTACATACCCACTCATTTCTACTGCTGATTGAATTGTCCTATAAGGTCGCTGAAATGGGTTTTATGGTTTACGAATTTTTCACAACTATTTACTGGACTTCATTAGGGGAATTGGGAGTTCTAATCCTTTATGAGTACGTTTGTTAAAGACATTAGTTAGTCAGTGGATGGAGAAAGACCTTTATAACTATTGAGGATTGAAGCATGTTACCTTAGAAATAATTTCAAAAGAGATACAGAACTGCTTATAATAGATAGGAAATTGAGATAAACACCTCGTAACTACATGGGAAGACTTCTCTTCAATAAATCTCTTCAATAAGCCATAACAATGAAAATGAAAGGGAAGACAACGGCATAAGAAGAGTCTTTCCATTGTTTTTTTTTTTCTACGAACCTATTACTTATTTCATAATGTAACGGGTGGGCGCCATAACAAAGCTTGGCCTCGACGTGGATTGCCAAAACAAGGAGTGCCAATATTCTCTGATTTGTGATTTCTCTCTTTCTCTTATTTTACATGTCTATACAGTACTACTGTAACGCAAGTTACTCTACTTGAAGGCCATCTATTGGGGAAAACACTTCAAAGGACTTTCTGATTAATTTAATCTATTGTTTATAAGCACGAAATTCCAACTCGATTTAATTGTGTTTAACGTCCTATTGACAAACTCATACAATTTGAGCTTAAGTAAGCTTGCATTTGTTGCGTGTATTCTTAGTTTAATGGGAAACCGCTCGACACTGAAGCGAGCTAAAAAAACGGCAAAACACTTGAAAAAGTTATTTGTGAATGTTATGTTATGGCGTTGAAGTGCTATCTTTATTACGTTGGCTATAATTAATGCAGTTTTTACTATACACTGAGTTATCTAATACGCCCGAACTGAAGAATGGAACTGAATTGGCTTGGAATTAGAACAGCTAGATATTGGAAAGCAAGAGATATCTAAAAAAAAAACAAATTTTTTCATTTTAATACAAACTAAACAAATTTCAACTTGTTTTCTGTTTAATAAAAAATAATAGAAAATTTAAACTATACGCCTCGTTTGCCAAATCGATTAAGTCCATGAAATCAAAAAAAAAAAAAAAATCAAAAAAAGAAGCGATAAAATTGTTTATTTACATTCCGTTATACCGAGTCTTTAGTAGCGATAATAAACGCTTTTCACATTTATTTAACTCATGATTGCTTTCTTAGAAAGCGTTTCAAACACATCTTTATTACGATTTATCTCTGAAAATAAATTATCTATTATCTAATAGTTAGAACATATTTTCTCATTTATTATTCTTGATACTTATTATACGTTACACGACTTATGGTTCAAGTGTATGCTAAGCTTGTACGGATATATGCAACAACCAGATAGATTTGAGATAGACTTACTTGTCTGTCCGTCTGTCCGCATTTTGACGAAATTTGACATGTTTGCATCGAAGAACAAACGCTATTGAAAATGATTCGCATCGGACCACCTTTTCAACCACTTTTATTATATGAGGCCTTATCTTCTAACGTCGTATTAAGTGAGCTGGTGTAAGGTGACGATTAGTGGCGAACCGTCTTCCACCCTAGTGTTTTTACTTGTTGCTGGAGAAATATGTATTGAATGCATACCGTTAGGAGTTGAATCCAAAAAAAAATGTGCACAGAAATTGTGTTTACCTAATATCCGGATATGATAATTGTTCACAGTTACTGACTTGTATTAAAAGCGATATAAATAATAAAAAAAAGTTGGTCAAATATATTTTCGATGATTTCACTGTCACGCTATTCCCGATTACAGCAACACTTTTCAAAGATTTTCTAATTAAAATTAAACAAATAAGAAAATTATTTTGACCGAATCTTTAATACCCGGTATCTCTTCTCCAGAAAAAAGCGAACGAAATTAACTTTCAATACTCTTCGACATGGGGCAGGTATAATCGGTTTTTTTTTTCCAGGCGCTATAGGATAGGATTGATGAGATTGAGAGATGTGCTCATGCTTATGTAGTACTGTCCGTGTCCTTTGATCGATTTGATTTATTTTCAATACCAACTTGCGTACAAGGACTTCGAATGTTTCTACATAACTCAAAGTCGATATTTCAGTTTTTCGCGACTGGGCGTATCCATTGTTTGCCACAATCATTATGCAGAGGTATCGATTCAAATTTTATTACCGATGAAGAATGACATGCAACCTATGCATTCTAGATAGGGTGCCTGAAGTCTCTCTCTCTCTCTGGATGCTGCAAACGTTTTGCCAAAATGAATATACTCGCATCCTTCGCATTATGGGTACAAAAAAAATAAAAACAAGCCTGTCCTATCTCAGATTTCTATTACAACGAAAAGTTATTTCCCAGTGAAGCAAAAAAAAGAAAAAAAAAAAAAGGAAAGAAAAGATGGTAATTAATACTAATATGGATTAATTTTTTTTTTTTTTTTTTTGGATGTTGCTTCTTAAAAACGAACATTATGGCACAGATTATCTTCGTTTCTTATGTTTTGCCTTAAATATTGTGAAAATGATGAAATTTAAAATTGTTTGCTTCTTTTTTTACATTTCAAAGGAATCAATCGGAAAGCACTACGACAAAGCTTGTCTACTAAAGCAAAACCAATCGATGAGAATTGAATGGAAATGATAAATTTTTTTTTTTGTTTACCCTTTAACAGAACTTGGAAGCATATAACTAAACTAATTCTTTCCCATGCAAACTATTCTTTACGTAAAGTCTTCACAAAATGTGTAAAGACTACACATTATCTTAGTCGGGAAAAAGATACTGACAGCGTCTACATACAACAGTAATCGGATGTTAATTTTGACAATCGTATATAGTTTTCAATTATTAAATAATTATCGGGTTGATTATTGAATTGTGATCAATTTCAGGCCAAAGTTTCTCATAGAGTTAGACTGATTAAAGAACTGAACTGAAGACCATATATATGTGTTCCGAATTTATTTTTTACTTTTTTTTTTTTTTTGTCGCATTTTCCGCAAATCATGAAAAAACGTAGTTGACAAAGGTGAAGAGAAAAAACTTGGATCCATATGTGTTCTTCTTCTTCTTGTTAAACTTTTAAATAGTGATCTCAAGGCACTAAGAATACATGGGCATGTTTTAAACAGTTCTGCTATTTACCCTAAGCCACTGTTTACATTTTAAGTCTCGACAACAGTAGGTGTTATTAGGCGGAATTTCATGTTTCTACTGGAAAGTTTAAAATCTTTACTCGAATCTCGTTCTTCGGAACTTTTTTTTTTGTTTGATTTGCGCTTGGTGTTGTTAACGGTGACCTGAAATTTGTGTCTTATATGAAGAAGAAATGAAATTAACTTATGAAAGTTTTCGCGCGATGATTTATTAGACGTAGACTATGACGTTGACAAGAGTGCATCGATCAACCTAATTCCATTTTTCGTAATGAAGCGTCATCCTTTGTTACTGTGAAACGCTGGTGTAACGTTTTTGATCGTGGCAGCCGTTCGCCCGTCAAAGAAAGTCGTAAGATCGACATTCGACATACTATGCGATTAAGGCAACCTAAGCCTTTAAATCCACCAATGCATATATAAAATATTGCTTGACCATTCAACCGTGGAAAAGGTCTGTTCTCCGTTGGTTTCTATCTAATTTAAAAAATTCTCAAAAACGCATCCATGTCGATTGGTGCAAACAAATGCTTAAGAAATGCAAACGACGATGCTTCAAACGAATGTTGACTGCAGGATGACCCGAATCTAACAAAAGTAGTTTTTGACAGCATTGAGAGCATTTAGAGGCGCATAAAACGATCAATTCCGAAAGGTACACAACCTTTCGTTTGCCGAAAATCTTTAGTAAAATAAGAGAAAGACCCAGACACTGAGACATTTCATACAAATCTCTCGTAACTCCCGATTACAAATTCATATAACTTGGACATCGATTATCATCGGTAGAAGAAGTCGATGATGTTCTCAAAAATAATGTTTTCAAAATCACTCAAGCGGAATGCAAAAAAAAAACTTTGGCAAATAGTTTGAATTTACGCGGCAACGTGCATAGATCATCAAAGAGAATACATTGAAAAATATTAAAGCGATTTTTAATAACAATTTACTGATTTTTTTTTTCTTTCATCAAATTTAATGATAAAATAAAATACAAATATTGCTCCAAGTATTGCCAAGCAGTACAAAAATTTCGTAAATCTAATTTAATAGCTTAAGACTCCTTTAAACAAACTTCCCTTCCATTAGTACGCCTGCATGTTCCCTCTGCAAAATCCAAGAGGAAACAAAACGGAATGAAACGCTTCATTCATTCGATATATAGATCGCACACCGTATCGTACATATTTCCAACCATATTTTGATATGATTGAACAGCATTTATAGGGTACATAGGGACTTTACATAATCTTTCATTAATATTGCCGTGCGGTTTAACTAATGCTTCAGCTCATTTTGGCGATTGAATTTTGTGAACATAGTGTAGGAAGAAAAAAGGAAATATGGAAAAATAGGCAAAGATCGTAATCAATAGGGTGATCGAAAATTATGTATGCTTTACATTTCTTATAATTGATGCGACTCATCGAATACATCGTCAATACAGGCACCAAAGCAATCTTCCAATTTCGGCGAGAACGGCGGGAGTTTCGTGTTGGCTCGCAGAAAAATTAAATATTTGAGGTGTCTGGTGGTCCGGGTCTTGGTTCGAGGGAAGGACACGCCATATACATGTTCTTATTCTGAAATTGCAAGGCAAGCAACTTGCTTCCTGTATGACGTAAATAACGTTACATTACTCCCTGTGCCATCGGGTACAGTAGGATTAGGCCTTCGCGGCCGTAACCGATCATCTACGCATGATATCTACAATAGATCTTAGAACCGTAACATTGTGTAAAATACTTGTTAAATATGCTATGTTATTAAATAGATTTTTGTTTATTAGTTGGTTTTATACTTCGGCAATTATGTACCGGAGAGCATATAAAATAATTATATTCTTTGTTAAGAAAAAGATTATGTTTTCTGTACAAAATCTCGCGATAGCATACTTAAGACGTAAGAAATGAGGTAAACAGCAAAGGGGACCCAAGGTCTCAGCATGTTTTTAAATAAAAATCAATATCAGTCTGAATTCGTATCTCAACACGTATATATATAATATGTAAGAATTGATTAGGAATTCAGATGCGACATAATGGGCAATATCGGCTTTTAATTTCTTTCTCAAAATTGGTCAAAGAGAAGAGATGGCTTTTTTCAAATTTTGTAAAGATAATCTACTTATAGGAGGAAAAAAAGGTTTATCGAAAAGCGTGATCGTAAATAGTATCGTGTATCGTAATCGTAATCGGTTCATTCATAGGCTCTATAGGCTCTATAGGCTCTATCTGTAATAGACAAACGAAGGCTCTACCATAGCTCAAGCAAAACTCAACTCAAACGAAGTCAAACGAAGGAAAATAAAAAAGTAATTTTTTAATAACAAATATTTATATAATTTATATTTGATTAAGCAAGTGTTCCTAATTGTTCGATAATGAGATGCAGGCTTCTCCTTTCATGAAATAGAAAACGAGATTGAGGAAATTTTTTGTAAAATGAGAAGATGAGCTCTTAAGATTCTATCTAAGCTGAATATGTATAATAATTTTCTTTTAAATATATTTTTTTATTTTGTTATTCAATTGTGAGGCAGTAGCAAGATGCGGTCATGGCCACGAATGGTTGCTTATGTAATATCAATTAATATCCTAACTGCACGAGGCCTTAATTTTGAGTTTAAGTTTAAGTTTAAAATCGTATTTGCGGGCCGCATATTAGATGCTTTGACATACCTGATAATGTTTTTTGTCTCAACGTAACTTTTCTCTTGTTTAACGGGAACCCAAGCGTACACACATGTGTAATGTTTACTGGAATCACAAACTTTGAAATTCACCTTTTTCCAATTCTTAGAAGGTAACAAAATGAAATTTGAGCCGAAAAGTGTAGTTTCACATTGGCTTCTTTGCCTCTGTTCTCTTCTCTGTTTCTGATTCTGTTTCACTAAATATTACTTATGACGTTATAATTTGTTATTTATTTATTGTGCAACTTTCAACACCTTTTAGAGCAGCCATCTAGATTCGCGGACTACTAAATTTTTATTTGCACATATTCACATTAAATACATACATATACATATATGCAAACATAATTACATTTGTATACATATATACATACTATATATATATATATTATATAATACATATATATACAAACAATATATATATATATGTATATATATATATATATATATATATATATGTGTGTGTGTGTGTGTGTGTGTGTGTGTGTGTGTGTGTGTGTTTCTTTGTATATTTGTATATACATATGTGTATGTATGTGCATGCAAGCAATAATGTTTGCGAGTAAATAATCTCCCCACCAATGATGGCTGCAAGGTGAGGACAGTAAATTAATTTTATTTGACAGCACATACTTGTGCAAAACAAATTGCCACTGATGTGAGAATTGCACCAGCACTAAACTCGTTGTGTCGTCTTACAGTTTCCAAATCATTGCGCTTCAAAATCCGGGAACATTTTTGAACGCCGAACATGTTTTAACAAAAAAAAAAAAAAAAAAAAAAAAAAAAAAAAAAAAAAAAAAAAAGCACTCAACATACATTTATACATACATATTTATTTGCATAGATGCATGGCTATATAAACATGTATTTCAAAATTTCTAATTATGTAATTAACAGCGGAAGACTGGTAGCTGGTATAATCGTTATTCACCAAATACATGCATACACTTGAGGTATTTGAAGACATTATCTGTAATAAACATGTTTTAACGTTATTTGATCAGTTCTTTAATCCTACGCATTCACACACACGCGTACATGTACACGAAATCTCCAAGAGAGATTTAATAAATAATCGGTGGAGAGTTCTACGAGCTGGAGCAGATGTCTCCAATAGTTTAACGTAGATTCCTGCCGTGCGGACTTACTACCTCCACGGTCCCCGCTGACACACGGAATGAAAACACGCTGTTCAACACCTTGAGAGTAATTAGTGCCTGGATGTCAAATGGAGACATCTATATGGATATATTCTACCCTCACCTTTGAGTTAGCAAGCGGAACGTTAATCTGAAATATTTGCTTTTCTATGGATCAAGCATTCAGCTGTAAAGCACTTCGCGCTCGGGCCGAGACATGGGGATGCTTCCGCAGTTTCAGTGATATCCGTTTCTGATATCAACAAGAGCACAAAAGAAAACAAGTCTCTAGTCAGACTTTGCGGTTGCCGCATACAGCCTACAAGATGCTACAACGTCGTGATATAAAAAGCTACCACGCACAACTGCGTTAGACGAAAGCAGTCTATGTTTCGCGCATAGGCAAATAGCATGCAGAGAGATGGGCAAAACGAGGGGACAGCCGTGCATATAGGGGGGTTACGGACGATGTTGCAACTAGAAAGAAACGAAAGAAGAGAATAAGGGCGTCCGCCCAAGATCGTTCATCTTTAAGCGCAAAAAAATAACATATAACGGCAAGCTCGCAAAGAGGAGGGCTCGAAGGGTGTCTGGGAAATAGGTTTATCACATAGGCGCCATTTATAGGCGAAAAGGAAAAGACATTCACGCAAAACTCTACGAGCCATGGTATGGCTCTGTAAAATTACTTTGACCGGAGTTCGATCCATTAATTGACGATCGAGTTAAAAAGTCGATAGCCCTATGACAAGGATACGAGTCAACACTAATTCTCGAATGGCAAAAGGGATCGCACAGTTTATCTTAAGACAGGCGAGCCCGTGTACTACTATTGTCGCGCCTACCTTCAGGCGAAACGTAACACATTAGGCTCTTCCTAAACGACTTTAGTTGCTTTAATTCATATTTCTATAGCTTTACGTTTACTCATAGGAATAATCGATTTCTTAATGACGATATTAAAGGTAAAGACTAGCAATCACTTATCTGTCCGAGATATTAAGAAAATGTGTGAAAAGTGTCGCTATCAAGCAACTGTTTGACTTTAACTGTATCTTTTCCCATCCAAAGACAATCTTTAATCAAAGAAAGCAAATTCGGATTCTTCCTATAAACTAATAGTCAGAGGGTTGATATTATTCAAAAATCGTGTTGGACAAACTACATTACAAGATTTAGCTCTGGCAACGCCTACACAAACTATCGGCCTGAGATTATTTTTACAACTACTCGTTCAGTAAAGTATTGCACTTCGGACATATAAGCCACACATTTATTGGCTTAGTCCAACTTTGCTCAACAACCCAAAAAAAATACAACTACTCGTGAGTGCAATCACTGTTCATGGAACGGAGCCATTGAGTAGCACTGCATCTAATGCAAGGTAGAACTGACTTGTGAACTTTTGACTTTATCATCACCGTCAACTTATTTCGGGATTAACTAGCAGAAAATTGCATAATCATATTGTCGTGAAGGTTTTTAAATAACGACCGATTCTGTTGCGAGCGACAAACTGCATATCTGGAAGCGTATCTATCTAGTTTGCACATGCCTTGCATACTGCATGTAAACGCACGTTTCTCTTGCCAGCACTTTTCCTACTTTTTCGAATAGACGTATGAGTAACACGTAGTTCGTTTTCCTCTTGTGGCATTCTTAAGAATGAAAGAAAGTGCATGGCAAGTAATCTCAGTATCGCACAGTCAAACATTACAGCCATCAGAAATGTGACAGTAAACAAACGATTTGAAAAACTTTAAACATAAAAATACCATAGTTCAGGTAATCACCAACCAGGACGAGCAAGATATTTCATTACAGAAGCATTGACACCAAAGTCGATCACGTTATAGTTCTCATTATATTGTTCCCACAATCTTCGTATAGAATCATCGTTACCTAGTTACCTATTCGCTAGTAATGCATATTAAGGATTCGAAAATGCTTACGCGCTCGCTGTGCCATTCAGAAGCTTATGAACATTTAACATAATACGTCCGCTTGCAAGAGTGGACGTCTTCACAACCGCTAAACCATTCCTATACAATGGGAAGCGTATGCTTAGGATTCCAGGTCAAATACCGCAGTAGACAATGTTTGCGTTAAAGAACATATTGTGAGTGGATATCCAGAGTGGATTCGAGACGAGGCTTCACCAGCCACATATATACTGCAAGCGAGGTAGTGTAGGGATCGCAAAACTCTGTTACTCAGCGCTTAATAAAGCCAAATGTGCTCTCGGCCTTACTGACGGTAATATTTATATGAGCATTGGAGGACAGTTTTCGATTAAACACAACTCCGAGGTCAGTAACTGAAACTGGTTATTGATTTTATACGCATTGACGCGGTTAAAAGCCCGTGTACTCACACTTGTTAATATTTGGGGACATTAAATTAGCGAAGGATAATTTGTATGTTCATCGCACTACTACTAAACTGCGTATTTATGATATTTACTAAGGCATTTTATCCGTTGTTATGGTAAACCTTAACTTTATTACTAGCTTTGTTACTATGGATAATTTTACTAATAAAAATCGTATTGCTTTTGAAAATGAATCCATTTGTCCTATGATTTTTTATATTCAATCTGACTACGATTTGAATCGTTAAACCATGCACGACCCTGACCAAATAATTTCAAATATATTTCAGGGTATTGTGTGTATTATGATGGTATACATATAAGCCGATTTGTAGTATGTAGTATGAATATTGCACGTACGCATTTACGCGTATGGTTACCAGCTATAACACGTAAATGCATAACTATCTACTAATGTATATATATATATATATATATACCTATGTGGATAAATCATTGTTAATATTAACTTGACATCCGTACCATAAGCCAAACCGTCCAAGAAGCGAACACTTTCATGGCTGACGATTTAACAAAACCAATCGTCCGACCGACATGGCCATAAATCAGGCAATACTTATAAACAACAATTGACCAAACACGATGTAGCTACAAATTATTTCAAAAGTATTTAAAGATGTGAACAAAAACCAACAAAAATAAAACTCTTGCATTTGATGGAAAAAAAAGAGCACTTAAACATGTTTTGCGAATTAACCCTCTTGAGACCGAATACCTTCTTGCATTGCACGTAACCATACAGTTTCTAAGTCGCGGTGCGAAGAAGTACGAAATACGCTAGCGTAGAGAGAAGACGTTATATATATCCCAATAAATATATATATATGGATACCCACACATACACACACACACACACATATATATATATATATATATATATATATATATATATATATATA
>KK502443.1:1047699-1069451 GCA_000688735.1 Glossina austeni
CACTACTTTTTCACTTCACAATAACGCTATCATTTCGTTTGATAAATACACTCCGATATATAAACATTTCCATTTTCCCCGATCATCTAACATTTTCTAATATATATATATATATATATATACAAAGAAGAAGAAGAGATTAAAGGGCCTTCGATGAAAGGAGTTGTTGCTTACGTGATAATTGCAAGGACACACAATTGTGAATTTATAAAAGTTGAGATAAATCGTCTGAACGAATTCCCCTTATCCCTCCCACCTGTATAAAAAATCAATAAACAAACAAACAAATAAATAAAAAACTAATAATTTCAAGCAGTCGAATAAAATTTGAAAAAAAAAAAAAACAAAACGATTACCAACAATTTCCTAACTGTCAGAGAGATCGTGTCCCTGCCGAGTAATATTTTTTACCTACCTACCACAAAACATTGAAGTCAGCCTAAGCCCTATTTCTTTCTTATATACCCTTTAGTCGGTCCATTAGCTTGCTCACAATCAACATAAAACTGCGACATTTTGATAGGCTGCGTAAGCTTCCGATTTCTTCTTTGTGCTAACTGAACTTAATGGCGATTAATTTGAAAGCAAATTTCAAATCTAATGAACAAACTGCCATGCTCTGCTCGAAGCTAGCGTCCTGATATATTTAGTGCAAAATTAAAATGCATCTACGTTATCGTAATTGAGTCCAAGGGATTCTTACAATCTCACAGCCAGATATGATGGATGGTTAATGGGCAAAAACGAGCAAAGATTCTCAAGCGCTTACGATAATTTGTTTTAGATCTTGTCATGCCATTGGTCGTCTGTTGTTGGATTTCTCGAAATTTGCGAACATTACGCACGGTTCATGTAATCTTAGCTGAATTCTCTAAATTATAAGGAACGGTATACGGTAGCGAAATTCGGAACATGCACTGATCTAAATATCATTGAAAACATTTGCATTCACAGTTACATCTGCAATGAAAGGTTAGTGTCAGCTTTCTGCGTTGAGTGCATTCAGTTCATTGGAGTTGAAGCGCGTAATAATTTTCTCAATAAACTAATAAAAGGCGATCGATGAATGCGAAATTCACAATTCACACAGACTTATGAAACTGTTTTAATGAATCGCATCTTATTCAAAGGTCTTGAAATATTTTCACTGTGAGGAGAGAGGAGAGAGGAGTCTGAAGAGAGTTTTTTTTGTTTTTTTTAAACTACTACTAAATAAAATTATTCTTTTAATATCGTCTAAGCGAAAACTGACTGTTAAACATATATTATTATTATTATTATTATTATTATTATTATATTTTCAAGGCCGAGAAACCCAAAAAATGTATTTATAACCGTAAGCAAGTTGACAACGAAGCCTATGTTACTTTGAAAACTCGGACAAACCTGATTCCCCATTATGAATATAAGCGGATTAATTATTCAATTTGTAAATTTAAATAGTTTAAAATAGTTTACTTTTCGCAATTGCAATGAAAAAATATTTTCTTCTCTTTTGTAGTGGATATCATAAATTCACTCTGAACGGAATGTAATTTCTCACTTATTATAAATATTTGCTGTCATATTGTGAATTCGAAATAACGCATCGCGAATTAATGATAATGGGTGTTGACAACCCGGATTATATTTTTTAAATAATTACAGTAGGTGTTGTAAATGTATTGCTTAATGCTCCCGGGCACTTTACCCAAATAAAATCTCTGGATATTTATTTCATCTGGCGAATTGTGCAAACTGCTTAAGCCAAAGTAATTGCAGGTGTTCTCAAATACAACAACGTAGGTGATGACTATTAAAAGATCCGCCTTCTGCGAGCAGCACTTTTCAATGCATAAATTGCATGAATGTTCACATTTACGCAAAAAGATGTGTAGGTAAAACGCCCTATTTGAATGGATAAACTTAAAAAGCAGTTTCACCGATTAGCTGAATGCAATTAATATTCGAACGTATTTTTTTTTTGGTCTTAAAGTTATCGTCCATGAATGAATAAATGAATGAATGAATGAATGAATGAATGAATGAATGAACGAACGGAACCATTTAAAATCTCGCAAGCATTCAAGAAGCTCAATGAATTGCCAATGGTTAGAATTAAACTTTACCCATTTTAATAACCGCTTATGCTTATGCTTTCGTTCATATGATGCCATATGATGCATATATCTACACACATATACATTCATAAATTAAAGTATTTTCGCTATAACAGTTGGCTCACAGCAGACATGGTGGTCTTATCAATATCATTGTCATCATTTAAATGTTTTTAGGAGTTGAAGTGTTGGTTTATCCCTAAAGCACTTTCTTTGCAGTTTAAAATTCAGTTTAAATATTATTTAGTAAGATCGCGAATAATGTAACAACGCCCCATTTATATGCTGCATATACTGCAATAAAGAAGCGTTTCTCAAACTGTTCGCAAAATAGCTCGATTTTTGCACTTGTCATCATGCGGTAAAATGCCATTTTTAAGTTGACTCTGCTTTTCGACCACCAAGCACCCAAGTTGCTAAAGAATAAAGAAAATGTTAAAATTTGAGGAACGATTTTCGATTTCGCCAAGGTCGCCAATTTTCCTTTTAGATTTACAAGTTAGAAGAAGAAGTAGAAAGTTGAAATTGAATTGAAGTCAAGTAGGAAAACTAACTTTGTTCCGGCAATAAAAAAATACCCATAAGCATCCTCTACTAATAGCGAAGATCACCACATCATAAGCATTAGCACAATTTGCTAAAAACTTCCTCTCGAAATCATATAAACCGAATAGTGAAATAGCTACTATCAACCCAGCGTACCCGTGTCCGTGTCTCACACTTTAATTAGCCATCTAGTGATGAGTACTCGATCGGTGAAGAAGTAGGTGAAGATAACACTCACCGGTCGGGCACACAGTTGCCAGACAGCGGCCACTTTCTATCCCCACCTGCCTACCTCTCCCCCCCCCTCTCTCTTCCTCTTTCTCTCACTTCACTTATTCTACGCCTTCACTCTATTGCACATACAGAGGACATCCCTTCAGCGCTTGCTTATAAGATAAAAAAAAAAAAAAAAAATTTAATTTATTTATTTGAATTTCCCGAATATCTAACGCGTATTCATGAAAATAGTTACGAGACAAACACACTGTTTCAAACACACTATAAACATATTTTGTAGGTTTTTTGCGCTTCAACTCGGCGACGCTAGTTCAACTTTTTTAAGTTTTTCAAAGAAAAATACATCTTGCTGAGTTGATTTCCTTTCTCTCACCTTTCTATTTGCTAGCGAACTCTACAATGAATCGAAATCGAAATCGATATCCTTTTCTGGCGATATATTATTAAATATTTTTGAATGGGATAATTTCTCAGGAGGATAAGCCAGGATATTAGCAAATGCTTGCAAAGGTCATCTAACCGACCCTACTACTATATTTAGTCCAAACTATTAATTTTCACAGATTATGACAGATTTCATTGAGAGGATTGCAATTCGGCACTAATATCATTTAGTATAACATATTGTCTTGTCATCGTGACAAGAGGATTCTTTCAATATTGTATTATATGGCAATTTATCAATATAAAGAATGTTTCATCTTTTCCATTCACTATTCACTACTTGTTCCCAGCTTCTTCTACCCAGCTCACTTCTTTCAGGTTCGCTCTTGGACAGATGCCAAATCACTTCTTGCAAATATTCTAATCAACTTCGCCTCTGCAAAACAATTTAATCAATCATAAAAATATTCTAATCCGCAATGTTTTTCTTTATTCAACTCTTTTCACGGTGCACAAGGAAGTTTTCAGTTCAGCAGACAAGTCGGCATCTTACCTAATTTCCCAGGAGCCAATTCTACGCTTTTGAAGAATAATATCTAATTGTTGATAATTTCATTCGATTATTTAAACCTCAAAGCAAACTTTATTGGTAGCTGTATGTGTAGCACAAGTTGGGAACGTCCAAATATGCGAAATTTTGTATAATTGCCTTATATGTGTTACAAGTAAACGTGATCCGCATGAGTAGCCGAATAGGTCTCAGTGCGGTAGAATTAACTTCGGCCGTCTAACTATAATGAGCACCCAGTCAGTTGGCCGCCCACCTACAAAGATTGTGGCCACCATGTCCGCATTTCTCTCTTTGTTCCTCTTTCCTCACTTGCTTTCGACCGTCCCCGCGTTATGCGAATAGAGGGCGTCCCCTAAGTGATTGGTCGAAAAAAAAACAGAAAAAAAATGAAATTTTCAACCTTTTTTTCAAAGTTCTTTTACTTCCTTGACTATTGTCAGCATAGTCACGGAAGGACCAATTGCCATTTTTTTCTTTTTAATCCATTTTAAGCATTTATTCTAAACTGCAATTGCAAAATTTTAACTTATTACGCGACCTAAAGGAACTCCAAAGGGCTTTTGTAGCTTTTCTTAATAAAGTTAAATAAAAATTGAAATAAAAATAAATAAACGACAAATACACCAAACATGGCAAAATTGTAGTTGGAAACTTGGAGAAAACAAGTAAGAAATTTATATTCGGCGGGGCCGCATCTCGCATACCGACAACTATGCTTTCCGCATTCTACTCTTGAAGTTCTTTTATTTGATACCCATATCACTGATATTATTAAGAAAAAAGTAATCGCTATGTCTACCGAAGTCATTTTAGAATTAACCCATTGTTAGGCGGACAATATATCTTCATTGTTCTTGAGGAATGTACCAAATCGTTGTAAGCATTCCGTCTTGTTTGACTCATGATAAATAAGCAAAAATCTCAAATAAGTGAAAAAGTGAAAATTTAATCATTTGCAACTTTGTATGGGCATGGCCGATGTTTCCATTTTTGCACGTAAAGGGTAGAAGGCTTCGTAAAGCAAATGGGGACAATTTCAGCCTTTTAAGTCGCATAAATTCCGAGTAACGAGCAAAAACCCACAAATTTTTATTAAGAAAAACAAAGTTGCGTTCAGTTTATGCTTCACTGCGGGCTTCTGCTCTTGTCAATAGCTGCCTGCGTGCGAAGCCTTCCAACGTTTCTATCAAATTTGAAGTTGATTTTTTCATTTTTGCGACCAGAAAAGTATCAACAACAAATACCACAGACAGACAGGCGGACATACATGGCTAAATCAATTCAGAATTTCACGCTTATCAAGAGTATATATTCTTTATACGCAGATTATGAAAAGAAAGCAAAATGAGTACCCCCCCCCCCCCCCCTACAATCTTGCAGTGGTGGATATAAAAAAAATAGTTTCTTATTATTCGTGTTACGACACGTATTCTAAGCATTTTTTTAAACCTTTACTGCATCCTTGACACTTCTTGTGTAGTAAACGTGGCAGATGGTGAACAGTTCCGATTATCAGAGCATTTAAAAATTTGTTTAAAAAAGTTTGACGTCACAACTTTTATGGCTTAATTTCATGTCTTTATTTTATATTATAAATATTGAAAAATTTTACACAAAACCAAAAGGAAGTTTAGCATGTATCAATACATTTACATTAGTAGATAAGTAGTTTTTTTTTGTTTTTTTTTTTTGTTTTTTTTTTTTTTTTTTTTATAGATATATTTATAGATAGTACACAAGTGCAGCGTAATTAGACTTAAAATCAAAATTAAGGTAAACAAAAATAAGACGTTGTTGTATTCGGGTGTGACCGAACCTTTTCAATACCCACCATATAGCTATAGAAAGTATAAAGCCATATATATATATATATATATATATATATATGAAAATGTATGTTCATCACTAAGTCAAATTTATTGTTCTTTCAGATAATTGTATTTTCGTAAGATTTTAATTTAAAATTGTTAATTATTAAGGTTTTTTCCTTACTTTAAACATGTAAAGCTTCACATTGTCTCTAAAATGTTCCTTACAAAATCAAAATGTTTGCTCAGAATATTAGATGTACTAAGGTAACGTGACATTCGCGTTCCGCAATGGTGAAAGTGATCAGGAACACGCGGAGACTATTTAAATATAAAAGAAACTTGAAAGACTTGAAAAAAAAAAAACTTGTGGTCGCCTCCGATAACAATATGGCTTTTAACTTTAACGGCCTGCATGCAAGCGTCGATTTGCTGGATCGTGTAAAGCGGTATTTGGTATTACTTAAAACACTTTTTTTTTTTGTGTATTTATGTAAACGCCATAAAAACAATTAAAAATGAAAACAATGAGAAAAAATATGGTGGATATAATATGGATTAAGAATAAGGATTACTTAAATATAAGCTGAAATGTTGAATTGTTTTTATTTACACCTCAGTCGACCGTCCACTTTCCTCCGACCGCGACAATTTACGCTCTCGCCCCGTTATCCGTCCGACGGTAGTTAATGATTGCTGCAGATTCTGCTGGTTATGTATCACATTAATGGGTGACTGCTGATGCTGAGCAATATTAATATTGCTGAAGGTTTGGATACAAGGTGATACATAAACACCACTAACCGCAGACGGAGCCTGAACGAATCGCATTTTAGCTGCAGCTGAGTTAACTGCTACGGCAACGACAGCTGCATTTTCACGAGAAGCATTACTGGTTGTTGTTGACTGAAATGAAATTGACATACCACTGTCCAAAGATCCTACGCTACCTCGACGTTGGGGTTTGTCGCTACCAACTATAAAAAAAAACAAAAAACCAAAATAAAATACAAAAATACAAAAATACAAAATTACAAAAATAATAACAGTAGTATAGAGTAATAAGGCCCGCTTTAAGACTACTAGAGCAAAAGGAGAAGGCAATTTTGAAAGAAATATATAGAGGTTTCAACAGATCCGATAACCGTAGTGCAACGATATTCCAACATTTTCAAATCATCAATCCATGTAGATGATGATGCTTTCGCTGTGTCAAGAATTGTCGTCGCGAAACTGTAGAAAAGTTAATTATCGAACTCTCAAAGATAAAAACTTTAGTTTGTTCACATTTTCACAATTCCAAAAAGCCGGGTAAAACCTTGCAAATTTGCTCAGTCGTTCACGTAATATCCACTCATTATCCCTAATCGTTACTCATTGATCTGCCAATACGGCGACATAATGAATTCCTGTGTGACTTCAATTCAAAATTCGTAAACAGTGTTTACGATTTTCTCACAAGAATTTTGCATGTTATCAAAAAAAACCCGTGAATTGTGCACCCCGACTACGAGGTTACGCTTTCTTATGTTCGCTACGTTCAATAAAATCGGACCAATTACTTAACATTATGCAACGTTATGGTGCATTATATTTAACATATAACGCTGCGATCAATCTATTGACTTGAATCGCTTTAATCGTGCTTGAATAAATTACTTATAAAACTACTGGATGTGACTAAAATTCGGTACTTGATGCAATATAAATATTTTACAGGAAAGGATGGAAATTGTTATAGATTTTCTGTGCACGGCAAATTTCAATTTAAAAGTAAAGTATGCACACAATGACTTGATGAATCGATTACTTACATTGCTCGTGTATATCTAGCAAACTATTGCTTAGTGCACTACGTTTGAGTTGTGCGGTTTCCGATGAATTGGGCGGCAATTCACTCTGTTGAGGTACCTGGAATGGGCACGGACAAATCTCTACATCACCAACACCGCTGTCTCTGTTCTCGGACGTACCAGATGGTCGTGTCCGCGATGATTTTTGGCGTTCTAGCTCTGCCTCAATCCGTAATGCTTCCATCTCATCCATTTCACAAATAGATTCCTTAAGATCCTCTGCAAATTTGCATCGATCGTGTTCGTTGCGGGCGTTAAAAGTAAATAAAATTTTTCCATCAACTTTCTGCGACAGCTGAATACAACATGAATAATTGGGTACATCTAATAGAGTCACAACCATACCGCACAACGGAAAACTGTGTCGGAACGTATATGTGACAGACGACTTCTTTTTGCTGAAAATTTTCGTTATGACTAGTAAGTCGTTAAAGAGGAATACCTCACGCTGATGAACACCTGGCCGCTCTTTTTTATTAATGTCGGGAATTTCATATAAGCGACAATAGCATACCAATCTTCGATGGGGTAAAGCCAAGTTTGGCTTCTTTCCAACGATGGTAGCCTGTACCTTCATTACTTGTGTAACGTGATCACTTCCCGGCTTAAATTCATTTGTTTTGACGCGTTCATATATCCCGGCAAGCATATTCCTATCAATATCGTGACAATCGTCTATGCCACGTAAATTCTTAATGAAGTCGTCAACGCGCATCCGCCTTTCCGGTTTTAAATTTGGTGTGTGCAAGTCAGTATTTAGCATTATAATAGCAAATGCCAATACAAAAATCTAAAGGTTCAATAATTACAATAATTGAACACAATAATTGAACATATGGGAATAGAAAAATTAAATAAAAATTAACGTACCGTATCAGAAGAGCGCAAACGTCCGACAATATCTTGGTTACATTGGCAGTAACGTTGTGAAAACACTTCCATAAGTCTTTCAATTTTTTGTGCTTCGCCTGGCATTCGAAAATACGTCTGAAATTTCCTGAGAGCCACGTCTACCTGCATGCCGGAAAGATCAAGTTCCATTGCAAAGCAATTAAGTACGGCCATATTAAATGGACTTTGAAGATTGCCCAAATATTCTCCAATCATTTGGCGCGATAAGCCTTTGCGAGTTATCAAAAATCGCGCGACACCTTGCGGCGTATTTTCAAGAAAACCACGACGTATGAGGTATATAATACCTTTTTCAGGTCTCTTATTAAACAAATTTAAGCCTACTCTGTACTGGCGCTTTCGGAGAGTTTCAGAAACCTTATAGTTGGTAGTTGGTATTGAAGCCTCTATTTGATTTTCCTGTTGCTCACACTGGACAGTGCTTGAATGGGAAGGCAGTGTCTTTTCTTCGCAGGAAGAAATGCCAGTAGCATTAGATGTGCCTGTAACTGCAACATTGTTTGGAGTGTGTGCGCAGGACTGATCTGATACGTGCAAAAACTGTTGTAGACTGTTAATGTTAGCACCGCGTTTCCACGAGTTGGGCGAATTAGAACGATCTGAACCCAAGTCGCTGATAACATTGCGTTCTACAGATATTGCACTAGAATCACTGCCCGAACTTTGCACCGATGTAAGGCTGCCATTCTCAGCTGTTTTGTTTAGGCCATTTGAACGCATTATTGAAGACGGCGATTGTGTTTGACGTATTATTGCCATTTGCTGATTCGTATGGAGCTGCTGATGTTGAGACGCAATGTGCTGCCCATGTTGCTGAGCAGTCATTGAGGAGGTTCTTTTCGGAACTTCGGGGGGCACCTTCTTGCGTTCCTGCGACGAAGACGACCCACGGGGACGCATATAAATTTGAGCTGCGGAATAATAAGGTGTATGTGGAGACGATACGCTAGTATTCACCCATGATATATTTAATGAAGAATCCAAATTGGAACTATTAGCTGAACTGGCAAAACTTGCGTCATGATGTAAAGAATGATAACTACCGCAATGTGCTGGCGTGTGCCCACCACCAATATTTTGCACACTATAATAATGCGCTTCGGCGGCGTGCAACAAATTGACATGAGGATGATTAGAACCGGTAGAAGATGATGAACAGATCGCAGAAATGCTATGAGCTCCTTTAAAAAAAAAAAAAAAACACAAAAAGCAAACGATAGCCAAATAGAAACTTCAATTGTTACAACTTCAATATTAGTGAATTAACAAACAAGTCTTCTTGCCTTCCTCTTTATTCTTTTGCCAATAAGAATTGTTCATTCTTTACCTGATTGACTTCGTGGTAAACTGTCATCAGCATTACGCCGTTCACGCATGGACATGGATCTAGTCGGTGGAGTACGGGTACCCGACATACTTTGATGATTGTTAGCGCCAGCTGGTCCAGCTAATATTGTTACACGAGGTTGTTGTTGTTGTTGTTGTTGTTGCTGGGTTTTCGCAGACATTACACTTGCTGTGACATCTAATTGGGATTCAGTTGCATTATCAGAGTCGGTTGTTTTAGTTATTGGCGCACTAATTGTCGTTTCATCTTTGGCCCCGACTAGCAATGTACGTCGACTGGTTCGTTTTTCTGCTTTGGCCATAGCTGTAATTGAGGCAAACTTCTTTACCATCATATAGTGACGAAATGCTCTTTGAATCGTTATAGCTGCGTTGCGGGCGCGTACTCCACCGTATTTACGTTCGAGCAATTCAATCTGTTTTTCAAGTAAATCTTGCGAAAGTTCATACCTAAAATCAAGGCAAAAGTTTAAGTTAACCAAAACTTTTCCACATTAAATATTAGCATAAAAAGGAGAACAATTTTATTTTTATTATGCACACCAGCAATCAAAACGTAAACATATCAAAATTACTTAAAAATCAAATAAATTTTTACTCTTTCTTAAGTGATACTCGTTACTTCTTTTTCAAAATTGTCTCTGTTCAGTAACTATGGATTAATTATCTCATTTTTAATTTGTACTATTAACGCGCTTAATTAATTTATTACGACTCTGTCGTTTATTCAACATTTTTCTATCGTGATTGACCAGAGTTTAATTAAGCACCGACTTAAAGTCTTCGTATTCATTAATAGGGGGTATACCCTCATCGCCTTATTTTAGATACCCGGATTGGTATTTGAATAAAAAAAAAATAATGCATATGAACTATTTGAAGCATGTTTGTGTGTCGCATATATTTACAAGTAAATAAATTAAGTGGTCTCGCCCGAGAAAGAACTGCCTCCTGGTTTTACTAAACTATTACGAAAGGTGAACGATCCTATACTAAAGGGTTAGGTACAATTCAAACGCCATATTCAGGTGCCGCGCCCTATCCCTTATGGAAAACTAATTTTGCTTCCCCAATAAAAGATGAGACCGATTTTACGTAGACAACAGTATCTTTATCTAGGTATTTACTTTACTTCTTTTTCCTAAAACAAATTTTTGCTTTTTTAAAGAAACACAGACAACTATTAGATTGCAAATCGCTTTGACGAATTACATTATCGCTATCAGTTACACAATAACGGATTAAGTCCATTGCAACTGGTACGACTTAAACCAACAACTATTGTCCAAGTTCGTGTGAAAAATACGCAACCGCTTTGAAAAGGCGAACGACCCACCCAAAACTATAGCGTACAACTCATGGCAGATATTGATTGAAATGAGCTTGAACCTCCCTAAATCAATCCAATGCGTTTTAAAATAAAAAAAAAATACAAAAAAAAAAAAACGATTTTTCAAATTATGTAACATTGTATGTATGACGCCGCCTATTGATGGCTGCCTGATCTCGAAACACACATCCTTATTGAAGCTGTAAGGCAATTTGCCATGTACAGGCAGAGTTATGTGCGTGACAGTAAGTGCAAGTGCGCGATAACAGTTCAATTTCACCGACAAGTACAGCTCGCGAATAGCGAGAAATCAAATCACGATTAAACAGCCGAAGACAGTAAGCGATTTTTATGAGACTGGTCTTTGATGAATGCATAAGCAAAGCATAGTCTTCTAACAGCGTCTTCAAATATCATGTCTTTTCATTTACGTATCATTTACGCTTTCATGATCACCTCTGAAGCGCGTATATATCACTCGGGGTAAACATTCATCGGCGTTTCGGAGAATGTTTTCCAAAATTGCAAATATTGACTGCTTGTTGGATAGTAATCTTTACAGCGATGCGGCAAACACTCTATCACTTACAATGCAATTATACTCGTCTTCGGCAGGCCCGATTGCCAGACGCATTTATTAGGCATTTAGATGTCCAAGCGAGGCAGCCATCAATTGGTGGCGGCACCAGAATTTCTAATTTTCTTCCTATCTTGTAAAATATGATTGATGGACTTACACAAACGCTTGCGATTTTCTTCCTGCAAAGGTTTTTCATAATAACGAATCAAAAGACAGAAAGTTTTATTTCTATTTTGGGGTAAATCGTTATCGTTCTTCCGTCTAAATCGGAAGTCTAACGTTGACGTGGGATGCAATAAATTGGCTTTAGTTGAAGGAATCCCTTGTCGCTATGCTTGAAGATACTTACACTGATTGAGTTCGAGACCGTTTCAACATGTCACCGCTGTTCCGAATCGAATGCTTCTTATGCATATTTTGCTGATGTAAATTTGAAGGCGACGTTCCGCCACTACCCATGCTTGTATTTACATTGTTTGCGGATACAACAATCGCTCCACCATGATAATGGTATTGAGGATGACCGTGCAGTTGATAACTTCTGTGACCGTGCTCATGCACATTCGTGTGTTGCATATATTGCATATCATCTAAAAAAAATCATTATTATTATTATTATTATATATTCATTTAATTAATATATTCAATATGCGCTTGACGCGTACCTGTGCAAAGTATTCCGGATATCGGATGTTGATGGCACGACGAGTTTTGCTGTGGATAATTTTGGAAGATCATATTAGGCTGGGCTTCTGAATAATATGCAGTAGAGCTAGAATTGGAAGGAATCGATGACGGAACATAATGCTGCTGCAAATATAGATAGCCTCCACTTTCCGAACTCGAAGTATTCGATCCAGGCAATGCATTGGTACAACATTGAGCTGCAGCACTGCGCTCAACAGACTTCTGAGGAAAGCTGAAATTCCGAAACATAAATATTAAAATGAATATTTTAATCAAAAATTCTATTACGAAAAAAATATTCTTTGAAATGAAGAATTTGTGTTTAAAAGTCGGTAGAGTACTTCATCTTCATACGTAATTAATGCGCTCATTTTAAAACTTTAACGAGAACTTTGGTAAAGCAAACAACTCATCGGCATAGTTGTCTTTGACAAAAACTTGCTAAAGTGTTTCGAGATTGAAAACAAAATTTTTCCCTTTCCCTTTCTTTTTCTTGCTTCTCCCTTTTCGAAATTAAATTAAGCGCAACCACTTCTCCAGGATCTGCACTAAGTCACGTTGCCTTGATGCCTTCATCTCTCGATGAAAGTGATATTTACACGTTGCATTAACTTGGTTACACGGAACAAATCAACAAACAACTCGCAAATCAACAAATTGTTAATATATCTGATCATCTATTAAATAAATATAAAATAAAAATTAATTGCGGGAGGAGAGACGCTCGCAGTTCGTGTGCTTTGTGATGTGACTTTTCATTATAAGTTATTTTGGGAGTCACACTCAAGTGTATATCTATATAAAGATTTACTTTCCGCGATCATGTTCGGCATATCAAAAGTAAAAACACTACAACATTCGCGTGGAAACTCTACACTCATTGGTAAACAGAAATTCCAAATTGCGCACTACGAAAAAAATGCACTATTCTATGTGTGTGTGTGTTAGCCCAGCATGGGCTAACTGTGCATTAACCCACACTGAAAACTTGTGAATAAATTATTGAAAATAATGCTGTACTTGTCTCTAGAGGGTTTTCTGCTACAAACGCTATCACAATATTGCAAATATGGATTAATTACAAATACCAATTTTTTATTTACAAATAAATTTTAATTATTTAATAATACTATCACAAGCCAACTCTGATGATAAATCCTATTCATTCATTATATTATCGATTTTTTTATTGATTTGTACTTTGATTTTCAATTTTAATTAAGTCAAAGTCTGAAATATTCTTAATTGCATATATTAGCTCATTCATTAGTTCATTTTCTACTTCTGCAATAGAACGAGTAAAGACGTTATAAACAAGCAAAGGCGACCGCTAAATGCCAAAAATCGATCTATGTTGTTCAAGCTGAACGCGATATATTTATACGTTAAAGTCATTATTTTAGACCGATTTTGGGCATAAAATACTACAAAACAGACATTTTTGTTATATCAGTTGTTTTTGTTTAGCTTGAGATGAGCGCAAAATACTACTTTTCATCGATTTTCATCAAAAAAAAAAAATATTAAAACTCACAAATTTCATTTGTATAAAGGATTCTTCAAAAAAGTTCACTTTATAAAGACTAGACGTATTGATTCAATTGATTCAATTCAATTCAATTCAATTCATTTCACTTCAATATCAACTTTAATCAAAATATTCCCAAAATTCTGACACATAAAAGTCCAACAGAAGAATCGGACATAGGGACAGACATGCTTAAATTGATTGAAGCTTTGCTAGGTAGATGATCCAAATAAACTTATTAATATATATATACAGAAGAACCGGACAGGGGGACAGACATATTTAAATTGATTGAAGCTTTGCTAGGTAGGTGATCCGAATAAACTTATTAATATACTCTTACTACCCCAACACGGTAGAGTATAACTAAACGAGAGTTCACATTATAATGATTAGACGTAGAAATGATTCAATTCAGTTCCAATTCATTTCCAATAGCATTCGGGTGTATCAACTACAACATCAAAATATTCCCAAAATTCTGACACATAAAAGTCGGACAGACGGACAAACATGCTTAAATTGATTGAAGCTTTTCTTCGGTAGATGATCCAAATAAACTTATTAAATATACTCTTACTACCCCAGCAGTGTGCGATATAACTAAACGAAATTAAATGAAGGCTAACTAAGGCATGCATACATACCTACGTACATAGCCTTGCCTATCTACTTAGTTGTGAAGGTTTTCAACTTGAAAGAGTATTGCTATTATTTGATTACTTTATGAATTGTAAGCAGAGATGAAACCCGCTAATAAAGAGAGTCTTCTGGTTTGAAAAATAATAGTATTACTCTTAGTCTACTCCGATCTGAAATGCATAAGAAAAAAAAAGATCGCAGAATTCGTTTCGTTCTATATATAAAAAAAAATGATTTATTACAAAACAGTTGCGATTACAATTAAATTGTGAAATTTAAACGTTGAGAACAGTCAGCAATCTATAGGGGACATTAATGTCGATAAGCGATTGCTCTGCTCTCTTCTCGTCAGCAAGAATTATACCAATAAAGGGCAAAACGGTCTTATGCGACACATTATAACTATCGTCTGTCTTTGGAAGTCCGGAAGACGTATTCGTATTATCTAATGCTATGTAATGCATCAATATTATATTATATTTGGAGTAACCGATTTCATACACACACACACAAACACACACAAACACACACACACGCGCACACACACACACAAGTTGATTTTCAACTATTTAATTAACAATGTCAAAAAGAATATTAACCCTTTTGTTTACACTTGGACGACACATTAGCCGTTTGTATTGTTGTCACTTTTTCAAATTTGTTTTTTTTTTTTTTTTTTTACGATAGTCGTAAATTTTCGTTCCTATATGAGGAGGGAAAAAGAAGAGATTTAAAATTTCAGAGAAAACTACAAAAAATACTATTAAATTGATATTAATATTGATGTTGAGGATTTTATAAACCGCCGTAAGGTATAGGGTGCACAGGGGCTCTCAATATTATCGAATTTAATTATATATATACATATATATCATATTCTATCATATTATATCATATTCGTTTTAATTGCCAAGGAAGACTCATAAATGAACACATGAACTCGGATGCAAATGTACGGCGGTAATGACCTGAATCGCGTTTTCACATTCAACATTAAGCGTTAAATTTAGTTTAATAGATAGATCAAATTTTCTACTCTTAAAAGAAAAAGCAGCAGCAGCAGGAAAAAAATATTTTTGAGAAAAATAATTGTTTTTTTTTTTGTTTGTTACCTGTCTCCGATTACAAAGCCGGATATGCAAATAATCATAATAACTTATTAAATGAAATTGCGAAAATCGTGGAAAATATCGTACGACAATTATCTTCTAATTAAATTTATTGTAGCATTTATTTAAATGTTAGCTGAACGATGAATCAAAACATACTAAAACCGTTCATCACATTTGAACTTAAAGGAGCGAGGACTAATAAATGAATGTATATATGTATGTATGTATGTATGTATGTCGATTCACTTACACGAACACAAACAAGCTCGGAATGATACCTATACACTTACAATTGCCAAAAAGGGAAAAAATAATTGAGAAAAAGGTACAAGACACGGAACATGTGTGTGGGGGGTTATGCCAAGTTGTTGATGTAATAATGTAATAATATTTGAATTTTAATGATCTCGAACGAAATATCAAAGAAGAGATTATCGTAATGAACGGTCTTTCCAAAAAGGTAAGGTGGTAGTGGTAGTAGTAGTATAGCAAGCAACTTTGCAACGATACCATCTGGCTATAAAAGCAGGTCTCTCGCTCTCGCTATACCTCTCTCTCTCTCTCTCTCTCTGTCTCCTTCTTTCTCTCTCTCTTTATATTCCTCACTATCTCTTTCCGAAATCTGAGTTAAAGGTGTTTAAAGATGCACATGTATTGGCGCATACATGAATTATTCTTCTTATCAGCGTGCGTGTGTGTGTTTGTGTGTGTGTGTGGATGTGAATGGGAATGTGGATGTGTGTGTGTAAATAAAAATAATAATAGATGAAAATCTTTTGAAGCCTTGTGCGTGTATAAGTAGAGACAGGATTGAGGTAAAACAGGTAAAGCTAAGAAACAAAATCGTTCAACAGGATACAAGAGCAAAGCGAAACAGATTTCATTATTGCAAGTGTATGAAAGAATTTATTACCGGAAGGTACGTTAACATTTTCATATCATTTGGAATCGGACGGCACATATAAGAAATAACTGATAAAAGTCATCAACATCTCATCATTTATATCCACGGAGTAACAAAATTTCCAATCATCTCAAAACCAACTAACTATACATACATAGAAGAAGAAGAATATTTTTTCAAGCCTAGAGTTAAACTTTTTGATACAAACTTCTAGTCCAAATATCTATTTTTTAAATTAAAGTCTATTGTCTATTATGTATGTGTTTGCGGATAGGTCCGCCCACTCTCCCATTAAAGTCTTAATTCGATCCAAGTTTCGGACTAATTTCGTCTATCGACTGGAAGTAATCTTTTCGCAAATATTTACGAGCTACTCACCGCCCCTTTTACTTGTCACTTTTAGATTAATTCCTGTACTTACGTACATTTTTGCTGTAAACTGACAATTGTTTTTTTTTTTTTTGCCTTTTGCTGACGAATCAAATCGACTTTCAGCCACAATCTGTGGCCAACGAGTACCATTATTTCGATCGAAGGTAGATATAAGAGGACTGACCTTTACTTTTCCTCATTCCTCGGTCCATAATTTAAACATAACTCTTTTTATTATTTTATATAAATTTTCCTGCAAAAATGATGTTCAGAAATATCATGCATAGGCAAAAAATAGGAAAAAATTATGATTAAAAAAAAAAAAAAAAGAAATCGTAAAAGTATGAATTTCAATAAATTTTAGTTTAAGGGGCGAAACTGAAGTGATATAATCGGATCGGAACTACACTTCGAAGCAAGTTCGTTCGTATTATTTGATTTTCGTGCACCAAAGCGGATAAGAAGGCTGCAATTGCCGTGAACGATACATACATACACATTACCCTATTGTCCGCTATGCGCACGAAAAATTTGCCGATCGAGTTTAATTGTGCCATGAACGTTAAGCAGGGCTCTGGTACACAAATCAATATCAAATAGTTGGTGGTTGCAAGCCATGACTAACTAAAAATGTTATACTTCGAAAAGTTGCTATTATTTTGCTCAGAACTGTGCTGTTTTTATATATCCACAT
The DNA here is from genome assembly GCA_000688735.1 of Glossina austeni. NCBI lineage: Eukaryota > Metazoa > Arthropoda > Insecta > Diptera > Glossinidae > Glossina > Glossina austeni. The sequence continues at coordinate 1,065,306 of KK502443.1, forward strand.
TGATATGAGTGCACAAAAATCGAATACAAAAAGTAATGCTAGATAGATGATTACATATGCGCACATAAGGATTCCTTCAAATATACGTTTAAAAGAAAAGAAAAGAAAAAAGAAAAAAAAACATCTGCCGGTTATATATGTACATTTATATGTGTATACCTTACTTGCGGCGCACATCTTGCCGATATAGCCAGGCGGCAGATGTTTCGAAATTTTACTTAAAAAAAAAAAAAACTCAAAATGGTTTCAATTGCACATGCATCGATATTCTACAGGTTCGTTTAACTGCCAAGATTACACAGTGTGCAGCATTTAAAGAACTTTGTTGCAAATCATTTTTAAAGGACATCTCCGAGAATAAATTCGATTTCATATTCATATTCATTCTTTAATTGTTTCCAGTATCGTTTTAAAGGTAATTTCAAATGTTACCTCATCATAACGCGCATTAGAAGTCCGACTTAATATCTGACCATTTTTTTTTTTAATAAAATTGAACGGATAATATAAGGAGATAAGAATGAATATATATATATATATATATATATATATCCTTGAAAATATTATTCATCGCTAGTGGGGAGAATATGAATTTCATGGCGAAATAATAATCCGACATTTAAAGCTATTCACAAAATGCTCCCCATTTTGAGTATCGCCATAGAAATGGTAGCCCTGCCCGTGTAGACAATAACTTAGCGAATTTTAATCGGAAGAAGCAATGTCTGCTAATAACAGTGGCGAATGTAGAGTATTCCAGGATAGTGCTTGGACCAGACTTTCAACTGCAACAACTGCAAAGTTGATTGCTTTTCCTAGTACAATGCTTTGGAAATAGGTCCGCGCCATGAATACTGAACTTGATCATCGTTCACCTACTCTGCTTTGCTTTATGATTATATTTTCTCTTTGAATATCGCAGCGCATCCTCTGTTCGCCACCTTTCACCTTTCAAGTCAACAGTACTATCTTTTCAAATAAGCAAAACAAAGGGATTTTTTCCTTGGGCAAAGAAATCGATGGATTCAAACCCCTAAAAAAGCTAGGTCAGGATTTATAATGGAACAGCTTTTTAAAGATAATACCTTTTCGATGGAGAACTCTTAAGTTATATTCCACCATTCTATAATTGTAGCGCCACTAAAAAGTTACCGGTCGTGTGTCTTGTGAAGTCTTGAAATATTGACACGCACGTTACGTTTGAAGAACGATGCTCAAGTCAATAGTCATCCTAGATCTGCATATTATCCCGCTACTTTTCATTGAGCGATATACGCGCGAGTCATGTACAAGTTAAGTAAACCTTTGGCCCTCCCTACCTTTTCTAAGATCCACATAGCCCCACACTGACAATACTAGCGTTTAAAATTCCAACAATTGATATGTAAACCTTAGCTTCGATAACGAAAAAGGCCTACTTTCACTGACGCGAACTAAGCACACCTCGACCGGCTTGGCTGGTTTTCAAAAGCAAATCATCATCTTTATGAATAGAGAGGTGAATAACAAAGGAATTGTATGCGAGTTAAGATGAATATTTTTTATAACCAACAGGCAGCTGCTTACCTTTTCGTCTTTTTACACATGTACACCTTTCGGAATTGAAGTAAATATGTTTGTTAAAAAGCGTCGCGTTTCTTTTGATGATTTTTCAAAATAAATGAATTTTAAACAAAAAACGAAAAAAAAATTAGGCGAATTTTTATTTGAAAAATACGGATACTTTGAATATCAATATAAACTTTTTATATCCTGTACCGCCGGCAAGTGGTGAAGGGTATATATCAAGTTTGGGCGGACGACGTGCATGCAACATCCAGAAGGACTTGAGATGTACTCAATATACCGATTGATTCAAAACTGCTTCACTTTCTGCGTCGATCTAAGATTAACTGTCCGTCCACCCGTCTAATGTCTGTCATTCAACCTACAGGTCGAGATTTTTGAAATATTTTGATGAAATTCGGTACATTAACCTGATTGGACCTAACCCCTGCACTATTTTTAAAAACCCTAACATATATAGGGTTTGGGTTATCATCAAAAGCAAGCCCTTATATGGAAAGAAGGTACAATTTCTAGTTTTCTATAGCGGTAACTGAAAAATAGTACAATTTTATGCCCTTCAGTGCAAAGTATGCCCTCGCATACGCGAAAACGATGTGTACTTTTTGTTGTATTATTGTAAAAACCAGTGAATGACTTTACTAGGCGACGTGGTGGAGGTATATATATATATATATAAAGGAGGTCGGCCTTGCCCGACTATAATGCTCTTGCTTGTTTTGCTTTTAAACTAAGTTATTAAAACTATTATCGACAGCTGCCAAAAATTTCACATCATTGACGTTATAATTTATTTTGTGCGCACAATATTCGCAACGCAAGAGAAAACTGTATTAGATACGAATGATAATTTGAAAATTTTACTTTGTTTCAAAGCGTGTGAATTTATATTTAAATATAACTAGCAAAGACACAAACCAATTTTTTTTTACAGAACTCTGTTAAGCCCTTAACAGAATGGTATAAAACGAAGTCTCGGAGGGATTTAAGTCAAAATTCAGTTAAAATACAACTTTTGGAAAATTTTTTTACAAAATATAATAAACAAAACATGTATTTATGTAAATTAATTAATATTTGTAAAGTCAGTATTTTTACACTAAGTCATAAATGAGGTGGATTTAGCGAAAGTTTGCTTAGCTACTGTGGGCAAGCCACGCTGTGTGAAAAAATGAAACTGGCACAGCGTGATACCCTTTCCAATGATGTGCAGGTTATATTAAGTTTTGCCCGGAGAATTTTTTTATGGGACTTTGAAAATTGCCATACTTAACACAATACAGGCTAACATGTAAGCAAATTTTGATAGGTCACTGTGGGCAAATTATGTCTAGTGAAAAAATGAAACTAGGATAGAGTGAATCCTCTATTAATAGCCTTTCCAACGATGTACAGGTTATATTCAGGTTTGCCCGGAGAACTTTTTTATGGGACTTTGAAAATTTCCATACTTAGCAATTTTTGAAAGGTCACTGTGGGCAAACCACGTCCTGTGAAAAAATGAAACTAGCACAGCATGAATCCTCTGTCCCTCCGTGCAAGAACTCTGAATATTTTTGCCAAATTTGAAATAGATAGCTTCATTTTTGCGGCCAGAAGGATGTTTACAACGGACATTACACAGACGAACGGACTGATGGATATGGCTTAATCAGCTGACAATTTCATACCGATCGAAAGCGTACACTTTGTGGCGTCTTCGATGCTTCCTTCTGGGCGTTGCAAACATTTTAATAAAATTAATATATCCCTCATCAATCGCCGATGGGTATAAAATATCATGAAAGTAAAATAAAATTATAATGAAAGTAAAATAAAAGTATCATGAGAGTAAAATAAAAATATCACGAAAGTAATCTCTGAAAATGTTTTTATCGGACTTTGAAAATTGCTTTTCATAACATAGGCTGCTGCAGAAACGATGCTCACAATCAAAGCGGAGAAGACCGAAATGGTTCTCTCTCATTGCGCAGTACATTGTACTCTTGCGTGGATTTGTGCGTAAACAAATGTAAACAGGAGCATTTTTTCCTCTTGCAAATATTAAATAGTTTTTTTTCTTCTTCTATGTATGTTGATCTAATATTTTTTTTTTAAGGAATTGGGAGAGAGAGAGAGAGAGAGGGCGAAACAGAGAATGCGTAAATAACGAACTTTTAGGAAAGCGGCATTGAGAAAAACACGTGGTGTACAAATTAGATTTGCGTGGGAATTTGCGCGAAAAATAAAAATTAGCAATGTATGTAACACTCAAAAGGAAGTTTCAGAGATCCGGAAGTGAAGAAAAATGGAAACAAATCAGCCATGCCCACACAAGGTTACAAATGATGATATAAGTACTTGCAACGGTGTAAGTACTTGCAACGGTGTAAGTACTTGCAACGGTATAAGTACTTGCAACGGTGTAAGTACTTAAGTAACACTCAAAAGGAAGTTTCAGAGATCCTGAAGTGAAGAAAAATAGGAACAAATTAGCCATGCCCACACAAGGTTACAAATGATGATATAAGTACTTGCAACGGTGTAAGTACTTGCAACGGTGTAAGTACTTGCAACGGTATAAGTACTTGCAACGGTGTA
>KK502443.1:1069592-1139153 GCA_000688735.1 Glossina austeni
GTAAAAAAATTTTCCAAAAGTTGTATTTTAACTGAATTTTCACTTAAATCCCTCCGAGACTTCGTTTTATACCATTCTGTTAAGGGCTTAACAGAGTTCTGTAAAAAAAAATTGGTTTGTGTCTTTGCTAGTTATATTTAAATATAAATTCACACCCTTTTTATTACATTAAAAGCAAGTAAAAACACTATAGCAGGACACGAGCCACTTAATAAAATACCCTACATCACTTTGTTGCTTGTTTGCAGTTATTCATGTCACCGGTTTTCAAAGAAAAGCCGGTATATGGAAAGTGGTCGGAAAGGTGGTCCTACGCGAATCATAGAAGAGTGTTGGTGTTTGCGTCAAAAAATGTCGGTCTGCTAAATTTCATGAAGATATGTCAAAAATTATCACCGGTAGGTGCCTGAACACAGGCAAACAAAACGAACAGACGGGACAGACAAGTTTAGTGATACGAAATCGAGCGGCATAATAAAAGGTGAGTTTATCGCAATCTTTCTGGCTGTTGCAGGCAGCCGCACAAAGTAACTATGCCCTTGTATCACAAGATAAATGATGAAGTATTATGTAGTTTGTTAGCTGTGAACGTGTCTGTCTATCAGTTGAGCGGAATTTTCTACATTAACCTTAGAAATGAAAGTTTTAGCTCAATGTCGCTTATGATTCGTAACTTGAAACGTTTTGGCTGCTGCGGACGTGCTTGCATAAAAATTTGAAAGCCTTTTCACAAACACATACTCAAATATATTAAATTAATTCCTTCTATGAACTGTAAGTTACAGGTTTTCTTGCTTAGTAGCGGTCGGCATTTTTCGTAATGATCGTTCTCTACAAGGATCAAATTTACTGAAATCTTCATAATAGTTATTTCACGTAAAGATTAAGCGGAAGGAATTTGGGTGAGCTGGTTGGGCGGAGGGACTCTCAGCTTGACCCAGCTCGCATTGTCGTGAAAATGACAGAATAATTTTATTAAACAAAGTGGGGTAGTGGGGTATTTAATAGACAACATTGCGCTATTACAGGGTTCTTAGTTGCTTTTTTAATTTGGAATTGGATGGAGACGGTGTTAAAGTGCGTTAGAATAGATTGGAAATAAATTGGAATTAAAATTTTATCCTCAACTTTGGACGTATTAGTAAATCGATCGGGTACATCTTTCGACTGAACGTAAAGGCGATCCTCGCGGAAAGCTCAAAAGCACAAAAACATGAACAAAATGCCGGCATTTTCCGACGTTTCTTATATATTGTGGGCGTGCACGTATACACATCACTACCATTTATCAACTTCACATTCCTAATCGATCAAGGAATGCTTATGCCAAGTTTCAGGTCTCTATCCTCGTTGTTGCGACCACAGCGATTTCATAATTACTATGGAACAAACTGATCCATAACGGCGAAGATAGGTATATAACATCATGAGTATCTCGAAAACTAAACCGCTTGGAGAAAAACTGAAAAGGCCCTTAAACTGGGGCGTTTAAATCATAAAATAATTTTGGAACTTTACAGTCTTTACGCCTAAAAGTTCAAAAAAGTCACATTGAGCAACGCAGTGGTTCTGGTGTTGAGGCGTAAACGAAATTCCGGTAAATTCCGGTTCGAAAAGCAAACAACGGCTTTTGTTCACTCATCATCCTATCATTTGAAAGCACTGGCTGTGAGTGAGCAAGACTCTTTAATACATGTGTGTGCGTGCAAGATGATCGATCGATCGATCGATCTTGGGTATTGTTGCTTGCATCTCATGTGGTGCATAGCTGCGACTAATATTTATATTAAAATGTATTGACAACAATATCTCGGAAAACTTAATTTTATTTAAGAATTTTAAACTGCTCAGTCCCATTACATAATAATAAATGACGAGCCCTAGAAATTGAAAGTTCTTACTTGGTTTTCGTTTTATTTTTCCAATTGTTTTATTATTTGAACAGTTTGAATTTATTGTACATTTTATATTTCGTTATTATTTAAGTAACAAGAACAACAACAAAAAAGTTGCATAATTAATGAATGAGAGAAGAGAGTTACAGGCGAATTAGTCAAACCATTTGATCCGCATTTGATTTATAAAAAAGTTCTTCACGCAATTCATTGAAAATATGGTAACAAGAGAACCGAAAACATACGAGTGTGTTTTGTAATTTCAATACATATTTTTTTAAGTGTTTTGTTAAGCATGCGTTTTGAAAAATGATGCATACAACACACTTTATATCTCTTTCACCTAAATGACGCATATTTTTAAGATTTTCAAATTTTTTGAGAAAATTCTTTTTTTCTTTTTCCATTAACATTAAAATTTTTATAGAATGTATCCCACCACTCTGCCATACTGAAGAAGCTCTGGGTAGCTCTGCTAGCTGATAACAGAAATCTCTGGCGCTTCTTACACCCTACACCACATGTAATTTGTGCGGATGTACGTAGCACTCAAAAAGGCTTAAAATAGACTTACTTTTTGCTAGACCGATCGATTCATCTGTCTGTCCGTCCGATGTCTGCCCATGTATTTTTGCGTGCACAATCTACAGAGCGTAATTTTTGAGATATTTTTGTAAAATTTGTCACTTTCTCCCTAACGCTTTATGTTGAGAAACGATTATATGACGAAAATGTCAATTTTGAAAATTTTTCAACAGAACGCTCTGAACAATAGGCACTTCAACGTTCTAAATGAATACGAAAAATTGGCAATTTTTTAAACTCTCTCTTACTCTCTCTTTCTCTCTCTCTCTCTCCCTCTCCCTCTCATATAACCGTTCCTACGAAAAATGCATTTTTATATGCTAAAAAGATATAATTTTCAATATTTCAAAGTGAAAATTACTTCATATTGATAAATTGACAAATTTGACCTATTTGTCCTTGCCGAATTTGGATCACATAGGTCTATTTTTTATTATGCGGATTCTAAGGAAATGTAAATCCTTACATGCCAAAAAGGCATAATTGTTAATATATTGTGATGAAAATTTGTTCATGGCAGTAATTTGACATGAAAATTAAGCGGACCAAATTTGATCCACATGAGTGTACTACTTGTTAGACCTCACTCCCCATGTTAAGACTCCCTTCCGAGAAAAGCTTAATTTTTAATATTTTACAATGAAAATTTTTTACTGCAAGGAATTTGGACCGCACGTAGGTATATTATTCAGATCTTAACATATATAGGAGTTATCACGAAAAGCCAGCCATTTTGTGAGGAGAAAGTCTAATTTGTCTGGTTGCCTATGAACGAAACGGAAAAGTAATAAAATTTTTAGGCAATAAATTAAACGAAGCGAAATTTGGATCACGTCATGTGAGAAATGTTTTGTCCCTCCCTCCCGTTGGGAAGTATGTCTGCATTAAAGTAATATTTCATTGTTGGCTTTTTTATTATCAAAACGAATAAAGTAACTGTATCATGGGAATTTGTGTAGGGTATCTTATGATCGGCCTTGCCCGATTATAATATTCGTACTTGTTTTATAAATTTACCAAACAAATTCTATTAAAAACACGGCAGAAATTGCATTTATCTTGAATCTTGAATCAAACGAACGAAAGCGTGCAAAGCTGCTTATCTGCCTGCATTATTAGAAATGAAAAAATAGCACTTCTTTCATAACATATATCGAGACATTCATTATTATTTCTACTTTTAAAATAAACTGTGTCCCTAATCGCACCGCGGTGAACATTTGAGTCTTATTTGAACTTTGCACTTACATACATACGCTTTGATTATTTTACATTGTACTTCCTAAAATTATTCTTTTACTTGACTTTAACGAATGATACTAAAAGGAAAAAAAAAGCATATTTAAAATTAAATTTACTTTTAAAGTAAATTTACTGCTCTGCTCATCTATGATCTCAAATTTTAACCCCTTTTCGTTTTTCTAGCTAATTTTACCACGTTGAGCCTCATAGGCTCACAGTACATTGCTACGTTACGTTGCGCTGTGCGCATTCATCATAGGAACTAACGTTATATGTCATTATAATTTTATACCTTAAATGCCGTTATAGTTTGTTTCATTTTGAAATGGGAGATGTACGCACAGACTAAAAGATATCGTCACCGAACATTGGATGGAATCAATCTGCATGGAAACTATTCGTTTTCAAGGAAACGAAATTCTTAGAATTCATTACAATCATACCTGCCGATGCCGATGAAGTTGGCGATTGGCGAAAAGATTACCAACGATTCCCAGAAAAGGGGATCGACATGAAAATGTCTTACAACGACATTGTAATGGGTATACATATATAAAGCAAGATGAAGTCAAGAGAGTTGAATATTGACTTTCGAAGCAAAAGATCGAGGATTGACTTGTGAAGACATCTTTGAAAAATTTTAAATAAAGTCTACGCTCTCCTAAAATCGCAATTCAGCGCTAGAAACTTACTCTCCGAAAGGTTCGGCCAAAGAGACATTCGACGTAACAATCTATTCAATTAATGCAACACTGTGTTCAATTGATATTCAAAGTGATTTCTTGTCTGTCTTGATTTATGCTGTTTTCCTCTTTTATTGAGTAGAAATGATTAAATGAAAGAATACTTTTTTTCATTGAAAAAGCGAGTTTGTCGTGCTATGGATGAGCCCAATGACACTAATGTTAATAAATGGGATTTAAAAGACAATGAAAGCGATTGTTCAGAACGCGGAGTGAATATAATCAAAGTCAATTCAGATATTGACGATGAAACTTCTTTTTGAGTACCAGTCATCAATATGATTAAGAAGAGGCTGAGCGTCCTACAATCTTGCAATAGTTGCATCGATATTAATACGGAATTCACCCTACCCTACTTTCATGATTTCACTGGACATGGTTTGCCCACAGTGACCCATCAAAATTTGCTTATATTTTAGTCTATAGTATGGCGATTTTCAAAGTCCCATAGAAATATTCTCCGTGCAAAACTTAATATAACCTGTATATCGTTGGAAAGGCTATTAATAACGGATTCACCCTGCCCTAGTTTCGTTTTTCGCTTTATCAACCTCATTTATGACATAGTGTAAAAATACTGACTTTTCAAATATTAATTAATTTACGTAAATACACGTTTTGTTTATTATATTTTGTAAAAAAAATTTTCAAAAGTTTTATTTTAACTAAACTTTAACTTAAATCCCTCCGACATTTCGTTTTATAGAATTCTGTTAAGGGCTTAACAGAGTTCTGTAAAAAAAAATTTTGGTTCGTGTCTTTGCTAGTGATATTTAAATATCACTTCACACCCTTTACATCGACTGAAAACGACATTCGGCGCAGCTGGGGCATGTGTCCGCCCAAAAGAAAAAAGATTTGTTGTAAAAACACGTGGTCCGACTAGGGTTAATCATTTCAGATGATGTTGCCGACTTTACGAAACATGTTAAATTTGGTTTTTGCAACAACAACAAAAATGTTAAGGAAAAAGCAGCTTTTTTTCATCATATATCACCGAAGAACGTAGCAGGCGGAACCCCATAGGTCTATATAGAATCGAAGTTTGTCGCAACCCAGAAATTCTTCCATCAATCAATTCATAAAATGTATACATTTAATGTATATAATATTCTGTGTTAACGTATCGGTGTCTGTCTGTCGTGTCTTGTTGGAACGTTTGCAGTCAATCGATGGCCACATATGTAGAGTTTGCAAGTGACCCGAGTCCGCTAAAAAAAAAAAACAGCGACCTAAACACCAAAATGGAAAAATATCGATGATACGCAAACTGTAAAATATTATGTAAGGTATTTATCTAAAATATAATCTAAATTTATCCTAATGGTGAACCGTGATTTCCGGTCAACGGAACGGACTAAGAAACCTTTATCTGACTAAATATTTTGTAATTCGAATCCATCTGGCTACAGGTGCCGTATTAAAGAATCACCGTAAGGTGAATATAACTTTCATACGTGCTTTTATTACAAATCCAACTACACAACTTTCGTTTAAAAAAATTATAAAAAATTATAATAAAATATTAAGTGTTTTTTTTTTTGGAATTTGACTTTTCTCTTCTCTTTTTTAATGTACAAAATAATTGTAAAGAAGAGATATACACGCACGAACACGAAGAGTAGTTTTTTAACATTTAATTTTAATTACATTATAAACATTATAAACAAGAACATATATATAAAAAAAACTATAAAAAAGCAATTAAATTTGCTACGAAAACGAAATATAGCAAACATACAGGGTGTCCCAAAATTCATGCAACATTTCGAATTTTGCAAAATTTTTGCGTTCAAGTCGTGTCAACCCAAAAAAAAAAAGAACGTAACAATGAGACGCTAAAAAGCGATTAGAATCCGTTCAATGGGTTCAGGCCGATGATATTTCGAAGACAATTACCCTCACATTTGGTATGCAGAAGGCCCACGACTGATTGATTCACTAAACGACGAATGTATCCATAACATGTCCCTGCTAGAAGGGCTAGCTATGAGTTCGAGGCGCCATCAGGTTATTCTTGCTCGAAAATGCGACTAGTTAGGCGATAATAGGGAATAGTGGTAGTGCCGTCCGCATACCATACGGTTCAAAGAAAAATATCCAATCACAGCATAAGTCTTTCGCATATCCCACGACTTTATGCGACAATTCCGTTTTGACGTTTGACGTTTAATTAATTGAATTGATCGTCATATGACAGAAATAGACTTTTAATTTCAAATACAACTGAAACGGTGTAAGGTGACAGTGTCATTTTTCAATTTTAGATATTCTATTCCCAATATTTTCATTTGAAAGCCGTTTTACGGAAATGACTATCTCTCTCGACTTGTTGCATAATGCGACACAATGCGTAACTTCCATTGAGGCACTTGAATCACGATTGGCACGCGGCCGTAGCTACAGTAAAGGCTCGATCTGTAAACACATAGATAGCACTTAACGATTGGATGTACACTTCCCAAACTGTGGCTGCACCTTATCCATCTTTCCCTACATCCTTCTCCCTGACCATCACCGTGTACATACACACAGATATATGTATAAAATATATACAAGCGATATCTCTTAACAGAAATGACATAAATGTATCGCTTTCTAGAAAAAAGTTCAAAGTAATTGCATCGTCAATTTACATCGGCGTTTATGGAGAATATATAGTCAATGCATGTTACGTCATACGTCAATAAATTCATTGCGTCACGACATGCATAAATAAAAATTGTTATACGCATACGTAAAGTATACCTTCAAGTTACTGCGACATCGCGTCGCCAAAAAAAGAGGGAACCACTTTCGGACCAAAAAGAAAATTGAGTGTGTATGATAGTTGAGAAAAAGAATAAAAGCCGCGAGATATATTCACTCAGCTTTCGCGCGCGACATGAGCTTGGTCCTGGTACATTATTTACGTACCGAGACCAAATTCGACAGAGATTCGAAAATTTGTTAATGTTTGACTTCCAGGAAAAAGTAAATGATTGCCTTGAAATGAAACATAAAACAATTTTACTGATGTTGTTAGATCATCTTTTCTCACACTATGACTATGACAAGAAAATATTATAACAAGTTTGCGACGATATGTTTAGTACCAACCCACAGCTTGCATACGATATTTGATTATAAGACAGAACGCAGCTGCATTTACTCGATATGCATACGTCATATATCGTCTCGTCTAGCACTTAATTGTGCAAAAGTTTGTATAATCCGACTCCGAAGAAAGCCTTCAACCAATTTTAACGGGGACTTAAATAAGGAAAACTCCAGACTACTTTGAGCGCTTAAACCAGTTGTTATGTTAACTTCTAATACCAACACTTTAACACCAATACTTTTTTTACCCAACACAGAGTACATAGAAAATCCGCTAATCGTAGTAACCCACAGATATGCACATAGGGAAACCCGTACATACATACCATATATATACTTATGTATGTGAAAAAAGTGGACCAAGTGATTTTTGTGACTTTCTTTTTTCTTTTGAAGCCAGCTTTGGCTACATACATTATTGATAGTAGCCGGACATGGCAGGGCCTGAACAGTAACCTAGCTCTCTTGGCCAAATCAGTATAAATATTTATCGTCTTACATTATGGAGACGGAAGACGATGCCTTTTTTTCATTTATCAACTGTGGCTGCTGTCTTTGTCTTATCAATTCTTGACATAAGGGGAGTCGAAGAAACCATCTAGCCTCACGATTTACGAGTCCGTTCCGCAATCCCACCACACGCAAAGTATTACCAATCCTGGCTTCGAAATCGTCCTCTTCGGACATTATCTTCCCATAGAAAGTCTTTTTTATCGCATGTTATGAACCTCATCAAGAGTGGCTCAGCTTCCTTCCGCGTCTATTGAACAATAAGTTGCGGGTGGAATTAAGATTCATTAAAGAAATTCTTCCCTGTGTGTGTAGTGTAGGTATCCAAATATCGACCCCCTTCTTATATCACGCCTTACGCAAATAGATTGCAACTATCTTCTTGTCGATGTTTGCTTCCGCACCGATGTCATGACGTGAATCGTGCCGGTCCTTTTTTAATTTTCGTAAGATTTTCATTGACTTCGTCTTTAGCATCGGAATTCCCAAAACGAAAATGAGTAAGCAAGTCGGGTGCTGCTGATTTGATTTTTTTCATTTTTTTCATAAGCGTGCGAAGGTTAGTCGTCCTGCACTATTGCTGCACTTTGGCTAATATTCAAAACGATAATACCCACGTCATTATGTCTTCTTCTTTTTTATCATCTACCGACTGTCATTTTTCGTACAAGCTAGTTATAGCATGACTTGACAGGGTTAGAGCAAAGAGACCACGAACTTTTCGCTTGACTCAATGATTTCATGATTTATCTCATTAACTATGTAATTGTACAACTCAAGGCGAAAGTTTTCAAATCAAATTTATGTCCTTCATAATAGTGACACAAGTCATAAAATTACTTCAATTACTTTATTCAAGGCAAACTTTTTCATAAAATCCAAAGGGAACTTTTTCCTAGAACATTAAAGGTGGACCTCGAAGGCGCTTTTCCACCGCTAGACAATCTTAGATGGGACAAAAGAGTTGGACATATGTATAACGTCGTCTCGTTGGATAAAAAGAATTACGTGATTTTCATATGGGCGAAGTGTGTTCTTATCTATGCTACCTTGGGGAAGAAGCGGTCAAAGAAAAGATGAACAGAAAAATGGACTACAGATTCAATGCGGAATGGATAGCATGAGATGAAAAGCATCGTTAAGTGATGCTTTTGAAAAAATGCTTCAGGTCTTTACAAGACAAGCGAATATATAAAAAGTCATAATTCAAGATAATTACATTTTATAAGACGTGAAACTATCTGGAAGTGATGACATTTTATAACTAAAATAGAAACTAAAAAAGAAAAAAATACTGCGACTGCTTCAATGCAAACTCGAAAAAAGTTTAGCATCGCTTGTTGCGGCGCAAAAGCTAAACTTATAAAGGAAGGAGAATAAGAGGGCAACAATTTTAATAAAGAAAAAAAATACCATAAAGAAGTGTGTCTGCTACAACTGCAAAGAGTAAATATTGATAGCGTTGCAACACGTCAGTTATGTAATGATCGGCACATATTAGCAAAATTTGAAAAGTTGCGAGAGAATTCCGCTTAATGTTCACAATTTACTGGGACTACAGGGCAAAACAGTAATTGCCTTAGAACGGTAGAAAGGTAATCTGTATTCTCCTGCACCCGAAAGAAAATCTCGAAAATATCGATAAATGTGAAGTGATCGAAAGCAATCTTTCCGCTCAATTTGACATTAGATGTGAAAAGTAATTTATTTTGCTTAAAATACCAAGGAAATCAATCTGTTCACAGTAAAAGAAAAGGTTCGCCTCTGCTTAAATGCCGGAGACGAGAATTGCATGCCTTAACATTCGCAATTACATCATTTAAAATTTTAACACCTTTATAAAGCTAAAAATGAGATGCTAAGAAACTTCAAAACCGTGCAGAAGCCAATACACTGATAAAGAAATTGCTTGATCGCTATGTCTCATGGTATGAGATAATAAGAAAGAAAGAGTCACTTAACTCAGATAGTGATCACACACTACCCATGGCCGACATATGAGTGCGTTATTACTTAGTGCCTAATAAGACTGAAGTGTTGTTAGCAAGATCAGCTCATATATATAGATATATATATATAAAAGTATGGTTTGAAAGAATAAGAATAAGTGACATATCCGATGAATTTGATCTCTTGCGATTGGCTTTAGCACAAGCTGTAAAGGAAAATTTCCCTCAATGGCTAAAGAATACCACGGGATTTTCAGGAGATCTCGCAAGATTCGCGAAGGTATCGAACGAAATAAGATAATAGATGTTTGCATATATTCTGATCAGTGGCATCTTGAATCAATGTACATAACCTTTCTCTACATAAGCTAAGAGTTTTCCTTCCTTTCAGTATTATTGAGTTATTCAGTGTATGCAGACACTAATCATGGCATGCTTCAAATTGCATTTCCGACGTTCATCACTTTTGTTGTGCGATTTGAAGAAATCTATTGCCGAAGCCCATCAAACACTCTGAGTTTCCGCTTCAGTTTCAACGGTTTAAAAATGTTGATATTGATGCCAATGACAACGAGCGGTCAACAAGGAGCGGAGGACAAAAAAAAAAGTTAAAAGAGAGTAATTTTTCGTAAGACTTATTGGACGAAAACCCAGCTAAAGCTATCAAAGAAGTCTCGAAACTTGCTTAGCAATTGAGTTTTCTGTGGCCTATTGTAACTGGCGATGAGAAGGGCATCTATTAAGACAATGCCAAGGACAAAAAGTCATGGGTTAGTATAGGGAAGCCATCTACATCGACACCGGACGGAAACGGAATATTCACGGCCATAAAGTTTTGCTATGCATATGGTGGGACCAGTAACGTATAGTGTATTACGAACTGCGAAAGCCGAACGAAACTATTGCGCCAGATGTCTACCATTGTCAATGGAACAAATTGAACGACCAGCAATAGTCGTTAGCAGACGCAAAGTCATCCTCCTGCATGATCACCCATTGCAAAAGTAGTCAAGAATACACTGTTGCAGGTCTGTTGCAGGGAAGTTCTACCGCACTCAACGCCCCCCACCAGACATAGCGCGTTCTGATGACTATTTGGGCCACTTGATAGGGCATGGCTCAGCTGACGACACGCTGTTTCGAAATGCTAAAGGAGTACGAAGACGGATCGATCAGTAAATGGCTGGCAAACCAATATCGTTCAAGTCGCCGCCAGAAAGATGGACAAAAGTTGTAGAATATGATGCAAACTATTTTGATGATGATGTGCACTGTTTCAATTTCTCTCAATAAATGTCTCTTGCAAGTGAAAAAATTATCAAAATACATGCAATTATAAGAGTGATAATACTTTTCAAGATTGCGTAATAGGCATACCATATAAAATAATATTGGATGATACTAAGGCTAAGCAAGAGCTAAGCAAGTTTAGATTTCAATATGAAAAACAAAATCGTTTGTGATTTCTCATCTGTTGCAAGTTAATTCTGCAGAAGACTCTGAAAATGAAGTTGTTAAGATTACAAAGATTGCGTGATGCTCATGCATTTAGAGCAAACGGCATTTTAATGTGTTAGGCTAATCTAACTGCTGAACGTTCAAATCCCATAAGGTATTTCAAGTATACCACTCTTGTCCCCAGCCTTAAAGCAAAGCGCAAACGAACGATGTACGGAGAATGAATAACAACAAGACATCTGTGTTCTAAGCGGTTAATCAAAAGGCAGGATAGCATGATTTGAAAAACTTTTTTTTTTGTTTAACAGGTTCATCTATGAATAGTTTGAACCTTCTAAGAAGGTATGGGGAAAAGTTATTTACTTGAAAGAAATGGTTTTACTTAAAATGTCAAGCCTCTCCTTAAGTCTTCCGAAACAACTACCTGTGGCAAACAACTGAAGCCGTACTGAAAGGATATAAGCTAAGGTCTTTCACATGATGATTTCCAACTTTTCTAAAGGACTAACAGATGGCTTTGGAAAAGTGTTTATCGTCATTTAAAAGAATTTTGAAACGAATTGTTGTAGCGTGATTTCATCAAGACAACCATTGAATGGAGAGCGATTCGAAAGGAGTCAGTCCTTCTGTCAATAAAGCCTAGGTTTAGAATAACGTTTTTTATGTTATTTATAAATTCGACTGCACAACTATAAATTTTGTTTCTCTCTTTCTCCGTCATTTAGCAGTACGTTAGTCTTGCAGTTCTGCCGTTCGCTAAACTCCAGAATAAAATGTTTGAGGAAAGAGAATCAAATCAGAAAGAATTTTGATGAACAAGATAAATATTTTTAAAATCCTGTCCGTTGTTGCAATTGTGCTGCTTCGACTTTTCAAAAAGCGTAGCTCAAGAAAAACGAATTTTAATTTCCGCGTTTCCATTTTGAAGAAGCGTTGTTTTTAAGCCGTTGTTTTAAGCCTACACCATTGAAATGGTTTAATAGTTTTAACAAGTTTATGCTTAAGCATTTATATACATCCACATGGACCCATCTTTTATTATACCATTTGCTTCGGAATCTAAACGCCCTAACAAAGCTCTGCCAGAATAAAGATATGATTCGGCTTGGAAGCCTCCTCCGCAACGCAAAATAAATTAATGGGCGGCACGTAATGATTCTATATAAAAATATCTTTCAAATAAGCAAAAACAAATTTAAGTTCGGCTTTCCAGAACTATGTTTACCTGATTTTTTAAATTAAGTATTTTAGCAAACAGCGATTGTGGGAAAATGGTCAACTTCGAGGTGCTGCCGCATCCAAGCCACAAAATGCGAACGATATTCATCCTATATCATGTGAATCTATATGAAAAATATCTTTCCCATCAACAGAAAAGTTTCATCCCCTTTTTACCAAATTCAAATTCTTCTTCTTTTACACATGGTGGTAGATGGTAGACGTCAACGCAACTTAAATTCGTAGCTACCTTTTGTATCCTTTAAACATTTTTGTAGACCTATGTAGATTATTATACACACCACAAATTTCTATTCACGTAGTCCGCCTCTTTTTACGTACATGCCTTTTGAATTGATGTGAAAACTCCTGATCGGTATTTCTTGATCGGTGATATTTGATTGGGGAAATATTGAAGAGCACAAATTGAAGCTCTCAACGAGAAAATTACAAGATTCAATCCACAACAAACTTAATTGAGAAGGAAGATGAAAATCATTAAGCATTTATGAGCCATGGGCGAATAAGTGACTGATCATTAATTGACTATTTATGTGAGAGAGGTGTGAGACTGACTGTCAGGTTTTTCTTTCCATACCATGGAATTTAATTTTCGATCCGCCCTAGCATATCTCATGTTCAGCCAATAATAATAATATTGTTTTCCTACAAAGTGAAGTAAAAAATGCTTTTATTTAAGAAAAGAAAATTCTGAAAAAAAATATTTACGATATTACGTATATAAGGATATATATGTAAAAGTAAATAATGTAATAATGTTCTCCAAGAGTCCTTCGCCTTTGTAGAAAGTTAAAAATTGAACTTCAATATGACTGATTTTTTATTCGTGACCGAACATTCCTAAGATCCTTAACACTGAATTCTGTACATGTCATAGACATTCGCCTATTAAAGTTTCTTTTTGTTCTTACCTTACTGTTGTTACATGATGAGATGTATGTGTTCTTGTCTCTTTGTGGCGCGTCGAATAACTGACCACCGTGACATGTCGTGTGGCAGTTCGAACCACTTTTCGAACTCGGCTTCGACCATCGCCGACGACAACGACAATAGGTGGCGGCCCCTGCTTATTTGATTCGTATTGCAAAAATGACTCCAAGTTCGATTTCTCATCTAAATCGGTTTCTGACATATTTTGCACACAATTTTTAAACGCGGATTCAATTCAGTTTCCTTTTTTATTTCTTTTTTTTTTTTTTTTTTTTTTTTGGAGACACTCCTCAAGAAGTGCTCATTTCAAACTTTTCTCTTATTAGTGACTTTAATATTTTCTCTTCTCTTCTTCTTTAATCAAAGCAAAACGTTCTTTTTTACTCTTCCGTCACTGTATTATTATTCAAAATGATTTTATTATCTTTGAGATACTTGTTAATATAATTATATTAAAAATCTTTCAAATCTTATACCTTCGGGACATAATGCACACCTAATACGAGTTGCTTTGCAACATTAATTGATTGGCAAAGTCATCGAGAGGATTATAATTGTCCTTTCTCCTATCCTGGAAGATGCTCGTAATCGTTTCCCGTTCTTTGCATTTTAGAATTTACACGATCGCACATCAACGTTGAAAAGTTGAACTAGTACACAAGAATATCTCAAAGGATGCAGAAAATCTATACCTGAATATAATTCATTCACTTATATAAAACTTCCAATCGTTTCAACCGATACAGTTTATGTCGAATAGATACCATCAATGTTATGATTGAATGCGACAAATCGGTAAGTCATGTCCCTAATACAACATAGTTAATTTAATTGGAAGAGAAGAGAAAAACATGTAAGAAATTTATATTCGATTGCCAGCGATTCTCTTATACCCCTCACTGTTATCCTATGAAAGATTGAAAGAAAGGAAAAGGATAAATTTACAGTGTATCGGGTGGACGTGGCTGGCTCATTTTTGCGGCCAGAATTATGATTATTACGCAGACGGACAGACGGACAGACGGACAGGCGGACATGCTTAAAACGAACCAGAAATTGATGCTAATCAAGAATATAAGCACTTTACGGGGTCTCTGAAGCTTATTTCTGGGCGTTGCAAATGTTTTAAGAAAATTAATATATCGCCCAACCCTTATACGTCGGTGATGGGCAAAATAAATAAATAATTAATAAGTAAATAAAAGCATATAAAAAGGGAACTTTCTCGATTAAATGTAAAAAATTACCGATTATAGAAATTGACTTTTAAATAAATGCAAAGTTTATGTAAAACCGGATTTACCAATTGCTGCTTTGCTAGAAACTATCAGTTAAAATATTATAATGTATATATATATGAATTATAAGCGAGTAGTTTTAAGTGCTGCTGATAACATTGCATAGAAATTCGGTGAACGTTGGTTCATTTTGGTCTTATAAATAGCGGTTATATTAAAACTTAATTCACGAATACTGCCCCTCCGTATTAATCAACTCTCACTTCCTCAAATTATATAGAATGAATACTACGAATTTTTCAACAAAAATTTTTTATGCATTGAATTGAGCACTGTTTTCAAGCATTAAATGATTGCGCTTTTGCAAGTACGCAAAACCAAATGTTTACAGTGCCAAGCAATTAAAAATGTGCATCTCGCTTACCGACCCTGTCTTACTAAATCGAATAAATCATATTTCGATAATGATAATTACTTTTTCTTTTTTTTTTTTCTTTTTGCATTTGAATTCTGCTTTACATTGAATTGCTTATGCAAGTTCAATTAAACTACTAAACCAGAGTCCAAAAGGAACCAATAAATAGTGCCTTTTGTAAAATGCAAAGACTTTTAAACAAAGACTCGTAAAATTGTATCAAAATAATTTGAAACTTAATAAAATTGCTTTTAAGATAAACGCCGTGATGAGATATAAAGGGGGAAAAAGGAATTGAAACAAAATTCGTTACTTTTATCATATTATGGGCAGAAAATCGATTACTAACACGAAACTATTAAAAACAAAATTAATATTATTATTCATCATTTGAGAAAGTCAGATGAGTGCGTGTAACGATTAAAAGTTGTCGAACGCAGATTGCAAGTTTCTAACTGATTAGTAAACTGATACGAAAAATTAATTCTTTGAATGATTTGAAAAGCTAAAATTCAAAGCATTTAAGCCACAATTCTAATGATTAGTAATTTCGCTTACGCATAAGCATGCCAAAGGATCCACCAAAAAGCTAATATAGGAAATTCTACATAAGGTAAGGTAAGTCGTCGTCTGCGCTTATAACAATTAGTTTACATTATTTTTAATATCAAACATAATTCGATTACTACCGATATCTTGATATTATTATAGACAAAAGTGATACTCTGAATACAAATACAATTTTCAATTCAAAAAAAAATTTGAAATTAATGAAAAATATGTTCGTTTAGTAAGTGAAATGAAACGAGTTTTTCTAATAAAGTGCATCTATTAAGTTATCCAGTAGTGTTTAATATTTCCTCTTTTTTTTTGTTTTTTTTGTTTTTTTTTTTTTTTTTTTTTTGCTTTATCTAGGTTAAACTGTCTTTCGATGTCACCTTGCTTGCTAATATTGCAAGTATATTTCGGTCTATTCAAAACTAGTTTCAATATCACGTTTACACAAAAGATTTAATTATAAAAATATAGATTTTTTTCGTTTCATTATTTTGTATTAAATAAAAAATTTAAGCTTCAAAGCAACACTTTATTATTTTAGTTAAGTTGCGGAATTATGGTCTTAAAACACGCCCGATCTTAGCTTATAATTAGTTAGATTTACGAGATGTGTGTTGCAAGTGGTATGCTTAAAGCTTAGTTTACTTATACTAAACTAATTGACGATATATACTATGTGTTTTCAAAGCTTCACTTATTCGTCAGAGTGTTTGCGACGGCGAATGCAACACTGTTACTCTTTCTTTCTTTCTAAACACTTTTGAGCAACTTTCACACTTATTTTTGTTATGTACAAAAGAAGTAATTACATACATATATATATATATATATAAAATAAATAAATATATATATATACATTATATATATATAAATAAATAATATATATATATATATATATATATATATATATATAAGTGAGAAATTTTATATGAACACAATTGTCAAAATTACATTTACTCTCCATCACTCATTTATGCACATATTACGCTAATTTAAAGGGCTGAACATATCAAATTTGAATAATTCACAATTTTCATTTTCTATCAAAGATTCATGCTATCGGTGCAACTTGCTTTCGCTCCATTTAGAGAAAACATATTCAAAAAAAGAAAAAAAAAAAAAACACAAAAAAGAAGACTTTTAAATATATGTACTAAAATACATTTATTAAGTTATATAAATATATATATATTTATATTTACACTTATATACATATGTATAGTAATATATGTATATATATATATATGTATGTATATATATATATATGAAATAGTATATGTATGCATATAAAAAAGTCATATATTTTTATTGTACTTAATACTGAACTACAAACTACATGCAGTTTTAACTGTCTGCGGTAGTTTTAGGTGTGAATTAATGAACCGACATATGGCTGATTTCGACAGATTACGTTTTTGTTTTATTTTTACTATTATTTTTTTTACATATATATATATATATATATATATATTTATTTTATGAAAGTTACTCAACCAATAATCTATATATATATATGTATATATTTATATATATATGTAACTTTTTTTTTTTTTCATTTATTTACACAAACACACTCAGGCACACATGACTTCATAGCGATCGTGCCGTTGCACATATACGAGTGCATTTAAACATATACACACACATATATTCTACTTTTATTAATCAGAACTGAAAGCAAATTCAGTGAATAAAATGTACAACTTATGTACACGTACGTAGTGATTAAAGTATAGCCGTTAGTTAGTTAGTTAGTTAGTTAGTTATACATACATATATATACATATATATATATATATATATATATATATGTATATAAATGTATATGTATATTAATATTGCTTTTCGCTTATGCCAAATACACAAAACTCGTAATCATTCCAAAAACGTTAACAATAAAACAATTTATCAGTCGAAAGCATTATCGGCAAGAAAGAAATACAAACTAAATTTGTTACTTCGGTTGAAATCGTGTTTACCCATGTTTAGTATACATTCGTATGTACATGTGTTTAAAACAAATACGTATATATAGGCGAATGTGTGCATGTGTGCAAAGCTATCTTTACTTAAAGCTTGTTCTGTCATATCGAGGCCATGTAAGTGAATAAAAAGTTTATTGCAACTAACCAGGGCTACCAGATCTTTAAATTCTTTAAATTGCTCACTATTACGAGCAACAACATCATAGGCTCGAAACACTACAAAAACAATATAAACAAAGAAAACAGATGTTCCTTTTATATCAACGCTTTACTTCGCTGCCCACTAATAGTAAATTAATTTCACAAAAGACGAAAGCGTTGGTTGACATGACTGCAGTACTTGATCGATGTCTTTTTTTATCTCGAAATTAAATAAAATTTTAATCATCAATGCTTTTAAAACCGTTCAATTGTTTCCTCTAATTGATCGGTCTTTTTTTTTTTTTTTTTTCTTTTTTTTAAGTCTTAAAATATAGGTAGAAGAAAAAGATTTAAACAAAAAAAAACTATCATATGAAAAAATTAAACGTTGAGCTATAATTTCCCAGTTTTGCATATGTATGTATGTAGTGTCAAGCATTTTATATCAATTACAGCCACCCGAACATCTAAATTTATTTTAAAAACAAGTGAGAACATTATAATCGGGCAACGCCGACAATTCGATACCCTACAGCACATCTCGCCTAATAATAGATATATCAAAAATTATATATTAATTTAACGTAAAGATATAATTTTCATGATTAGATCGACCATTAGACCATGGAGAACACACAAAAGATTTATTTGACTATTTTTCAGTTGCATCTGCCATAAGACGTAACGATCTTCATCGTAAAATGATGAACATTAAAAGTTTTTGCTAAAAGTCGTACTATCCCTGAGAAACCTTATATGTTTTAGTTTTTTGTTTGTTCTTTTTTGGCATATATTTGCAATATTTTTTCAAAATAAGACGTTATACGGGGAATGGCTGAAGAATTTATCTGATTCAAATCACTTCGACAGGCCTCTGCTTCTTGGGCCATCCAAAATTGCGACTTGTTAATTGGGCACAAGAATCGATTAACACACATCAGATGGACAGACGGAGAGACATCCTTAGACGATTCTGAATCCTTTTCTGAATCGATTAGTATAACAAACGGTGGAGATCGCTTAAATTCTTCTGAGTTTTACATACATACACACGCACAAACTTAAAACACCCTGCACAATAACTGGCGTACCGGCGAAAAGATAGCGTACATAATACCGCCGCTTAAAGAAAGATTTCCTAATCTAAATGGGCGTGCATTTATATATTTCGGAAACTCTAATACATCCTTAATACGAAAGTGTACGCTCATAACAATACGTGTATAGTCATAACAATTTGCATAAGTAGTCTTGCTTCTTACACCAAATAGTTGCACGGGTAAGCAAATTTTCCCGCCGAGCTGACAAGCGAAATAATATTTTTTATTTTGATATCCATTTTCAAATATTCGAATGTCGAATGTCGAATGTCGAATGTCTGCTAATTCCAATAGGAGATTTGCCTCATTGATCTCTTCAAAACTCCGATCCTAAGAGGAAGATACAGAGATATTTTTCCAAAAATCAATTTGGAAGGAAACATATAAACGCGTACTAACACAATTCACTAATGGATAGATGGATGAGTGCAGCAATTTCGAAACTTTTGCTATATTTTCAATATATAGGAACAATATCAAGATATGCTTGAAATTGTTTTGCATCTCAACTAAGAAAGTGATGTTAGTTTTTACATGACTGCCAGCGATGGTGAGCGTCCCAGACTCTTACCATGAGACATAAAAACACTTTGTTTCCTATTTATTAAACGATTATAGAAAGATGGAAATTTTTTAGTTTTGCCTAATAGACTGTCAGAGATTAGTGTGAATATGTGAAACATCGTAGCAGTGGAAAGCAAAAAAGTAAGTGCGTACACGTTATCTTTGATATTATAGCCTAAGAAATAAAATATTCGGGACATCATAGGGACGTTCTCCAAAAACAAATTTATTAGATCGAAACGTTCATAACAGAGCTTGATGATAGCAATCATAAAGGAAAAATGAAAGGTTTGCCATAAATTTCTTTCCCGTTACTTCTTAGACATGAGTTTTAACATTACGAAAATTAATGAGAATTAATTAACTAAAGACGACAATATTAACAATAATTAAAATAGGAGCGATCAATAACGTTGATATATCATCCAAACTGACATTACTAACATTATCTTTATCGCGCCCTTGATAATGGATTTTGACTGACACTGACAACCATAGTCAACCATAGTAAATGCATAACTGTGATATCTAAATTCGTAACGGGACTCATCAATACCCATTGTTTTAATTTGCTTCAGATATCTTATAAGAAGAATATATTTTTGAAATTGTATCAAATATATAGAATCTTGATGTGGGAACGAAATCCTATCCTATCAAATATATAATCTTCGCTGAGCGAAATGAAGGTCACAAAGATCTATGAAACGAACTGAAGGTTAGTATAGTAAAGACATTCTTTTCAATAAGTCGCTTCTTTACATACCAGACGACGGAGAATATGACTTCTAGAGAGACGTGCGGTTTTTTTCTTTGATAAAATGCAAATTTTCTTTAAGTAAAGACACAACAAGATATCGATCGAGTTCTTATCAAGAACGTAGTTTGTCTTTCGAATCTTTCTTGTTATGGTAATTTTAAGTCAATATCACATTCACTTTCACCTAAGCAATCAATTAAAAAAGAAATTTTTTTTTTTTAATTACATCCCTTTCAGAGAAAATCAACAGCTTATAGTTAAATTAATAAAAATATATGTCAGATCGAAATTTTTAATCAAATTGTCTTTTAAATAATTTTGTTCGTATCCGTCTCTCCGTATCTCCGGACATCTTTTTTCTCACCACGTCTGAAATCGTCTAAATTCAGATTAAGTCTGCTTAGGGACGGAAATAAGAGCGACAATTTCTGTATACTTTCATTCCTAATAAAATCAAAGATATATATTTATTTGATATCTTTGTTCAAGACGAAAGCGTACGCTTTTCAAACCAACACAACACAATATCAACTTTTGTCGTTCAAAATAAGAGGACAATTTTCACCGTTTTCAACTTCCATTGACATTAACTTGATTTGAATCTTATCAAGAGAATAATTTCATTGGTTACGATGATTTTAGTTAGATTCAAGCACGAAAGCGAAGCTATCCATTGCAGTGAAATTAATTTCTACTTCGGTCCATTAGAATGGAGAAAAAGAATTTACTCTTCATTTCTTTTTGTGATAAATTCGTGTATGCTTGCGCGTTTGTTTAAAGCGGCCGTAGCCATGGACAAAACAACACAAGGCAAAATGATTATATGAAAACGCTACAAAGATGATATATAAACTGATTGTTCCTTCCTCAAATGCTTAATAATTTTGTGTTTCTTGTCATATCCACCACTAAAAAATGTAAGCATACCCAGAGCAAGCTTCAGAGACCCCATAAAGTATATTTATTATTGATCAGCGTGAAATTTTGAATTGATGAAGCCATGTCTGTTCGTCTGTGTGGTGTTTGTTGTTGGCACTCTCCTGGCCGCAAAAAAGAAGACTTCAACTTCATATTTGCTAGAAACGTTGAAACTTTTTGCACGCAAGTTGCTATTGAAAATGGGCCAAGTTGGTCAGAGTAGTAGCCCGCAATGAAGAGTGAACTGAACACAACTCCGTTTTTCTTAACAAAAATTTGTGCAATTTTGCTCGTTACTCAGAAGTTTTTAATGTTAGAAGGCTGAAATTTTTCAAATTCACTTTACGGAAAATCTTACTTTTGAAATTATATGAAGAAGAAAGAAAGAAAATGAATCCATTCCGCTACGAAAATTAACTCTTCTTGAGAGCTAAGTACTCATAAAATCAATTAGAAGCTCTTACATAAGAATCTATAGTTCCCTTGTATCGGACTTAGTAGTCGCATATCCATTAGCTGAACAAACGAAGACGAAAAACGGTTGGACTTCTGAATGCCTGGCCTCAAACCACAACAATCACATTTGAGATGTCCATAAATTACCTTAAAGGTGAGGGGAAATATGTAGCAAGCTTGAATATTCATTTTCTTCTATTAGAAAATCTTTTTATTTTTTTTTTTGTTTTTTTTTTTAATAACATACTCACTTATACACGTTTCTAAATTTACCTAAAATCGTCATTGATGTATTAAAATATGCCAAGTTTATTTACTTTTAATATCCAACTTATTTTCGGACTGAAGAAGAAAAAAGGAACATAACTAAAGATAGACATAATAGACAATTTGGTCAATGGATATGTGTATGTTTACATATAATACAAGCACTATGAAGAAATGAGCAAGTGGTAAAGCCTGAGATCTCAAGTGCAGAAATATTTATAAAAAAAATCGATCAAAATAAAAATAAGAAAAGTAAGATAAAACTGCTTATGATAATTAATTATAATATAGACGAATATTAATAAGCGCACTTACCAATAAATTTCATTTGAAGTAAGCATTACTTTTTATGGATTTATTTTTTTGAGTTAATAAAACTTTACAATATGATGGCACTTCCCGAAAATATTATACGTATCGTTTGGCAGACAAAGAGAGCCTATTGCAGATTTAAGACATTAAATTAAAAACATGTTTAATTAATGTTTATTTTCATTCATAAAACACGCGTAATAAAAAAATTTAAATTAAATTTGCAAATCATTAAGCTTTTCCCAATTGCTCCCAATTGCTTGACTCGTACAATTCCAATATACTTTTTATGTATACATACAGGAATGGTTTTATCCTGTATTCACAAATTCCAGTTAATTGAAAGGAAACGTTTTGAGTCATCGCATAAAACTTATTCTTGAAATTTTCAATAAAATTGCAAAACTTCTTCTGCTCCTTATTGCTCTGATTGCCGATAGTGCTATGACTCAGCAAAATTGAAAAATAAATATTTTAAATATATTCACGCAAGTTTATTACAAGTTAGATTAGACATCAACTGATAGAAATTTTTCGTTACTGTCAAACGAACTGGAATAGAGGAAAAAGAAATACATTTTACCCTTAATTGCACAGGGTTGTATTTACATGCGAATAGGAATTCATTGTAAACGCGATATATGTATATACACGCAGGAAAAGCCGATAACGATAGGAAAGAATTATCACATAAAAAAGTTCAAAAATATTTTATATAAAATTTAATAAAAAAAAAATACACTTAATACTGAGCCACAGCAAATATAACAATGAAGAACAAATGAAGATGAATGAATTTATCTGGAAAAACTCTGTCTTATGTTATCGTTTAACTTTCAATTCCACCCTTAATTTAAACGAACATAACGTATATGTATACTAGGCACAGCTTTTACATATACAAACACACAATTCGGTATATATACCTACGTAATCATTGTATATAAACGGCAATATACCGCACGTCACATTTAAACTGACGACAAATATTTGTTTTGCAGAGAGTAATAAGGTAGACAGGGAGAGAGAACATGACACCACGTTCGGTTTTTGACCGAACTTCTTGACATCCAACATATATATATATATATATATATAGAGAGATATGTACATATAAATTGTTGTTTCCCCCAAGTGTTTATAGCAGAATTTTTTTGCCTTTGAAATGAAGTGAATAAAATTCGTCCAAGAAAATGGACATTTTCTTTACATATGCCAAAAAATCAATTTATCATACACTAAAACAAAGATATCCTTCATTTAATCATTCATACGCAATAAGAAACAATGGCCTTACGGTTTCCTTATCACACTGCAAAGGTTGTTTTGGCAAGCAGCTACATCTAAAAATAAGTCATAAGCAGAACAAACTGCAAACAACGTAATCTTTTTTGTAATTTTGAGACCTCCTTATTCTAACACAGGCTGCTAACGCACTTAATGACCAATAAAAGGTTATATCCTTGTAAAACGTGAAATGCCGGCAGGGCAGATCGGATTTATGAAAAGATTGCCGTATGTTTCGGGCTATAAAACACACTTCAGATTTTTAAGACGATTGTTAGAAAAGTGTATTTTAATGTTACCTTCGGATGAAAATTCTTATTTATTGTTAACATAACAATAACAATAAGCAATATTCAGTTCATCTTCACTCTCGGTACTTTCATCTTAACTACTGTTGCCACTCCTTTCAAACCTCAAATTTAGGAACGATTTATAGAAAAAATATTTTCGGACAATAACCCGCAGCGAAAATTTGAATCCCTTTTTCTATGTAAAAAACTTTATTGCCATTAGTCTTGACAAGCAAGGAAAAAAAAAAAAAATACTTGCGTAATAAATCGAAATTAAGTTTTATTCAAATTCCATGAACAACGTCTCTTAGCGACACTTAAAAATTGTCTAGACATTAATGAACGTCACTGAAAAAAGTAGCTTACCGTCAGTTTCATCTAAAAGCTTAATTTCCGGTTTTAGTTGTTAAGCAAAAAGGAGAAGGAACTTAAATTGTTTCAGTTCGATATTTGACCGCAAGATAAGACCAAGACCCACTAATCCGTTATACATTGTACAACGAACATTGTGCACATTTAAAATCACATTTTTATAAACGTACTAAACATCACAGGTCTCATTAAAATTGTTATGTATTTTGGCCACTCTGTGTATGTTCTTAGTAACAAAGAATAAGTGCCTTTTTCCGATTAAGCTCTAACTTTCCGGCTATCGATATTTTATTAAGATTATTGTCTGGTGAATTTTCAATTCGGTCAAACAATGATTATAAGAATAAATCTTGAATCAAATTCGCTCTTTAAAAAAAACATTTTGACGTCAATAGAGGGATCAACGGCAGACACTTACCACGCTGCTAATTATAAAGTACATATTTATGCATTAATAACTTTTAAAATCCTGCATCCTATACCCTGCGATGCGTATAATTAATTAATAACAAAATTTCAAAATAAAAGGATTCACTGAGATTTTAAAACTTTTCAATAAAGAATATATTTTTTATTGAAAATCTTTTATTCTTAAAAAACTGACTTAGAAGGCTGTTCCAAAATAACATTGAAAACGGAATAAACGGCCATATGATTAGTATACCTGTCATTATTGACGTATACAATGTTTACAATATACTATAGCAAAACATAAGGCTACGAATTTGGAACCCTTTATGCCTATACGCCTTTTAACATAAATAGCCTAATTAATTTAACCCCTCGTGTCCATTGAAATCTTTATATTATTTTGGTAACTGCTCTTGTCAAGTTTAGTTGAAAAAGAGCACTACGTTAATGTATAGTATCCTGGCAGCTATACTGTCACGCCCCTGGTTAATTATGTAGAGTATGCCCTTCTTCCACTGTAAGACTCTCGAGAGGTTTGTCCATATACGTTATGATATCGCAAAGTTTTATTTATGGCGGGGAGTTTGCACAATTAGGCCATACGCGGTTTGCGCAGTTGAAATCCATTCTTATTTTTAACATTCTCTTATTAAAAAATAATAAAAATGGATAGGCGGTGTCTGATCAAACAATTCATCAAATGTAATTTCTAGTTTTATTAAAATCTTGGACAATACAATGAAATGAAATGCGTAAATAAACAAATTTTAAGGCAACAGCATTTTCTACCGAAAGTTGTTACACTTGGGATGCCGCTTAGCTCGATTTATACCGATAGCACAATATATATGTAACGCATGGTTGTCATAACTCTTAGCTGAGAAAGTGCCCTTTTTTTCAATTTCAGTTTTACGAGTGTAATAAAGAGCACGATTTAACACTTTCGTATTGCAATTGACTTTCACTTCGTATTTATTTTTGCAACATTTTTGCAACCCCATTTATTATGTAGGGTTGTTGTCACTACACAATGCATGTAAAACTACCACAGAGCAAAACAAACACTGAAAATGTATTAATTTACCTTTCTTCCGGTAGACGTTTTAACTCTGCCATATCCAGCTCTAGCCGAAGATTTGATACTTCGCAGAGTAGACGATCCCGATCAGTGATCACTTCCTTTAATTTTTCTCTAAGAGAACGGTTCTCTATCAAGAGTTCATGAACATTTATGTGCAATACTTTGTTGGTGGCAGCATTCATCATTGCAGCCATTGAAGATTTATTGAAAGATTTCGAAAACCACCCGTTTATAAACTCTGGGTTTCTGGAAGATTCTATGCCCACATATTGCCGATATAAATGATCATATTCACTATTCCCCACATACCTATCGGTTGGTGCTGAACATGTTAGAAGTAAAGGATTTGTGGTTAGTTGCAGTTTTTGATTTGAAGATAAATTGGGATGTTTTGCAGCTTCATCGGAAGCACAAATTTCACCTGACAACTGTTCCTCCCTGTTCTCCATGTCACTATTACAGTTCACGAATAATGATGACTTAAGATCACTAGGCCGTACCAAATAATATTGAATCTTTATAAATCTATATATCACCCAAATCCTCCAATAAGCTTATACATGTTTATATACATATGTTCGCATTTATCTACATACATTTGTATGTGTATTTAAGAATATATATAACCAACGCGAACTATTCTTTGTGTTACTATTGGTGTATATGACAAAATATCTCACAGGGCGAAAGGGAACTCCTTTCGAAGAATTAATCCAAAAGATTCTTCTTCACTTCTTGTATTTTCAATTATAACTATTAGTTAATTGCACATTATTTACACGATATTAACATTACTGAAAAAGATTAAAAGAAGCACATAAGCTTGTATGACAAATCCAATGTTTTTTTCCAACGGCGATGCCAATCCAGAAGAACAAAACATTTTTCATTTATAAACTTTTTTTTAACAAACCGTGGTAACATCTCCTTAATACGTGTTATCAACTCGTAATGAATGACAATTATAAACATTGATTGATTATTGCAATTAAATCATTTTAATATATTTCAGAATTAATTTTCGAAAATTTTTATTTTCATTATTAAAATAATTTTTTCTCTTCAATTTGATTTTTTATTGTATACTTTCTTCTTTTTATTACCGATTAAAGTTACCGGTCATATATATAAACACAATTAAAAGTTGTAGGGGGTATTGTGCGGTATTTGGTTCGTGTCCTGCAGAATTTTGTTAAAAAGAATAATGGAATAGGACAAAATTCCCGCACAAACAAATATAACCCAGAAACGTTACTTTGCATGAGTTATGATTAAAATACAATCCAGAAACGACAACTTGCATGAGTTAATAAAAATTCTTTATTAATTATTGGTATTTTTCTACTTCTATCGCTAAGAATTTTATTTAAACATTTTAAAAATTAGAAAACGGATAAAGCAATCTTAGATATCTTTAAAATAATACATTATTTTAGGAAAAATTAGAAATCATATATCTCTGATATTACAATATCATGCTGTTTGTATGAATGAATGACGAACCACTGTATTCACCGTGTCCATTTCTTTATTTCATCAACTGACTGAATTCGCTATCAATTTCGTGAGGAAATGCATATCTGCTTTGTAGGTATGTAATCTCGGCTTTTTAAATAAACAGCTGAGTCCTACGAAGAATTGGTGTAATTGCATTGTATAACATGTCAAATTTTTGACAAATTCTTACAACCGTACAATGCATTTTGGGGGAATGGCTTTCTGTAGAAGCTCTTCATCTCTGTTCTTAGTTCAACAATATTTGATTAACGTTAAAAAAACAAACCAAAAGAAAACGAGATACAAATTATTCTTAATTCAGCTCGTCAATTCAACGTGTCATCAAAAAAATTCAACGTTAAATACATGTATGCCATGTTACTACGTTAAAACGGGTACAAGAGTCATTAAACTATTGCATAATCAATTTATATATAAATTTGATGTGAATTTGTTTACGAATAAATTCAGAATTTAATAATAAGTAAACCAACACATATATAATGTTTGTGGTTGTAGGAACTCAACAAAAGTGTAAAAATGTTTTTTTTCCTACTATAGAGCCAGTACATGTCCATTCAATATATTCTACTATCTCACACATATATTCATAGTCATACAGATACATGTCGAACAAAAATTTTGCTCTTGCTCTTCTTCATAGCGTTTGTTTACATCACATATCATGGCACTGACTACGAACCTGCTAGTTGACAGCTCCCATTCGGAAGGCGCACCTTGAGAACTATTTGGTTAAGAGTTATGTGCGGCTTTTGCAATTTATATTCTTAACAAAAATATATAAAATTACACATTCTCGGTAACGTAAGATCTAAAGCACCCCGCAGAGCCCTCTGCGTCTCACGCAGATTCCTGTGTCGCCAATCATGGCGTATATATTTTCCTTAACTGTACTTGACTATTTAACAACAGTATTTCCCCGACTTTCTTCTTTTTTTTTTGGTTTGTTTAGTAGAATGGAGTAGGTCTGTTGGCGATAAGCCCAATATATCCAATAAAGTGAAGAGTTTTTATTATTTGTTGATCCTTTGCGCTTTATCGATGGTAGCACACTATATAATGATATATACAAAATATTAATTAGACAATTCGAGTAAGGAGCAAAGAAAACATTTATTTTGATTACCTTTTAAAAAATTTTAAATTTTTATTTTGGTTCAGCTGTTTGTAAGTAAACGATTTTGTTTGGAGTTTAGGTTATTTTCAAGTTACAGATGTTTTCTTTTATAAATGCAACCCTAAATCAGCAAACTAATTCAAAACAACCAAACTAACGCAAAGCGTGAGCTACGCCGGTTTTGACAATTTTGACAGAGCGTCTCTCGCACCTCTTGTGCATACATACAGCTAAAAACATCGAAACTCGCAAATGATACCTAGTTAACGCCATACGTAATCAGTACCCAGGCAGTACCTTATGATAATTTTCTTATTGAAACGTTGCTAGTAAAATATTCCATTTTATATATATATAGGAATTCAAGAATTCAAACTAGCAGGTCTGCCAAGAAAACGAATTTTAATATATATGGTGAAAGATAAGCAAGAATATGTGATGCTCACTTAATTTACACAAGTGAGCGTGGTCTAAGAGTTACCAGTTTCTAGTGTAATTCCATTACCGCATCCTAAACGAAGCTTTAAAGTATCATTATAATATAATTACAATTTTAAAATGAAGGAAGAATAGCATTACAATACCTATGAGTTTAGCGCTCTTGGGCAGAAAATGTCACCTTGCGGTAAGGTAATTCCCAGTAAAAAAGCTGAAAAAACTAACATCATACATTGCTAACCATATACACTTGAGATTTACTAAAACAGGCGAATGTAAGGTGCCCAATTGCCATCTTTTTTCTTATATTTTATATATAACTATGTTAATGAAAATATAAAAAGTTCAAAAACTCCATTGTTTGTCACTTTTTGTTCCATTTTCTCCCACAAGAAGGACAAAATAGATCTTATGAATAGAGACAAGGTTACACATTTCGGGCTTACGATGTTTAAAAATTTTTTTTCTAATAAAACGTAACATTAACACAGCTGATCTGATGTTCTTAGTAGAAACATACTGCAACGTGCCGAACGCACGCTGTAATACGTTAGGTGCTGGCAACTCTACCATTAAGAAAAACAAAAATATTAATACGAAAAATAAATAAAACGAAGTTTTAAGTGAAAAACTTTGTATACATCCATTGGAAAATTGGTTAGAGATGATGTACATTGCTCTAAATTTCCGATTCGGGGCAATGCAAATGTAAATTTCCTGCCCCCGACTTCCGAGGAGGAATTTTGTGGTTTATTTTTTGTTTTGTTCGTTTATTTGCAACATGCAGGATATCAGTATAGATAAGGAAAACATATCTGAATCTGATAGAATCAGTAATACATGTTCGATTCCGAATGAACTAAGTGAAACTTTTTACTCAGCTAAAAAGAAGGGGAGTACCTTTTATGTTCGCCTTAGCAAAGATGGACTTCTTCTTCAGCGGGATGATGCAGAATGTAACAAAGACCATCACTTAATACAAATGTGTGACATAGTTGGTGGTCGATGTGTCTTGCAAAACAAGCAGACACGGTTCAAAAGGAATGTATCATGTGGTGCATGCACCCCGAACACTAAGGAAAGCAAATGTGGATTTGAAGATAACGAAGACGTTTATCTTTATATTTTCGCATATGTACTAAAAAAGAAATTAAGAAGTTCTATCCGAAGGGAACGTAATGTTATTACTTTACGTTTTCGCACATTCGACAGCCGTGACGATAATTTACGTGAGGCGGAGAAATGGTATAAGGCTTTAAAATGTCACCGGGAAAATTACCTTAAAGAATGCGCATGTGAATCGCGTGGGAACCATGTTTTAAAGCGATTGCTTGTATTCTTAAATCCAAAATCTGGGTCAGGAAAAGCACGAGAATTGTTTTTTCAAGAGGTGGTTCCAATGTTAAACGAAGCTGAGCTATCGTATGATGTCTACGTAACAAAGCATGCCAATTATGCCTTTGATTTTGTTAAACAGAGGGACCTAAGTTTGTGGAACGGTGTTGTGGCCGTCGGGGGTGATGGCTTATTTCATGAAATCCTCAATGGCTTGATGCAACGTATTGACTGGAGTAAAACTTCGAAAATATTAGGGGTAATACCATGTGGTTCAGGAAACGGACTAGCTCGTTCCGTTGCTTACTCTTATAAGTAAGAAACATTGTTTATGTTCTGGAGATCACTTGTGATATCCAGAATTTTTTACAGAGAACCCTACGATTCAAAACCTCTGCTTAGCTCGGCCCTTACAATAATAGGGGGACATTCGACACTTATGGATATAATGAAAGTCGAATTAGAAAACAAAGTATGTAAGCTAAAAATTGCTTATATGGTTAAGCTTGGCGAAAAAGGATTTAGAATTTAATACGTTTCCTTATCTTGTTACGTTATTATTTCAGATAATATATTCATTTCTCTCGGTTGGATGGGGCCTCATCTCTGACATCGATATAGAAAGTGAACGCTTGCGAATATTTGGATATAAGCGATTCACGATTTGGACTTTACATCGTTTAATAAACTTACGTACATATCAAGGGAAAATATCGTATCTTCCCAGAGCAGAACCTATTCTTAACATCGACAATTGTTCTCAAGGGGTAAATAAACCGCGTTTGCTTCATAGTGTTAGTTGCAGTACGTTTTCCTACTCAAAGGCATCCAGCAAATTTAATTCGAATGATAATATAACAGATTCAGAGTTTGAAGATATCATTTCATTGCAAACATCGGTCAATTGCTCTTCACGATCTCGCTGTGATAGCTGGTTGTCTTCGTGCTCGCGAAAAAGCATGTACTACTCAATTCCCGAAAGCGTGTATCACAGCATAGCGGAAAATAGTAACAACGAGGGCAACAATTATAACGAATGTAATGAAATCGCCCATACGGAGTATGATTTCTCTCCATCAATTTCTATGCATGAACCTTTGCCATCCACATGGATTGTCGAGGAAGGTGAGTTTGTAATGGTTCATGCCGCCTGCAAAACTCATTTGGGCAGTGATTGTTTGTTTGCTCCGCAATCCCAACTCAACGATGGTCTTATGTATTTGGTGATAATTCGAAGTGGCATAACCCGTCCACAGTTGCTGAATTTTTTGATAAATATGAGCACAGGCACTCATGTTCCAACGGAAAATTCTGAATTCATTAAAGCTTTCCATGTTACTGCATTTCGATTGGAGCCTGGGCAGTCTCAAGGCATCATAACGGTAGACGGCGAGCGTATCGAATTTGGGGCATTACACGCTACAATTTTTCCAAAGGCTGTAAGAATCATGGTTCCAAGCCACAATTCCAGCATAAAGCATTTTTAACTTAAAGTACTAAGTATCATAACAATGATTACATATATTAATAAAGTAAAAGGGAAAATGAAACATATTTACTGAAAAAATACTGCTTTTTGCTGTTTACAACATGCAACATGCAACCACTGCTATGCTTAATAATTTATGTGCCAGTACGACTATAGAGTCTCTTGCGGCACAACAACAATATTATACAATATAAGAAATACAGTCGAGTCAAGAGCTAGATGTCGTCGTAGACTACACGATAGGACTTTGTACCTACTTTACCTTTATTCGGGCTAATAATCATTTTTATATTGAGTGGTAAATAATTCCATAGCTTTACAGCGTCAATAAAGAATTGCCTTGGTGATGTGAAGCACCAGGTCAGGTGGTCAGGTAGGATTAGAGTCATCCGCCGTTCAGATTTTACGAACTGAGCTTTGTCACGTAAATATCTTGGCGTTCGGGAGGAAAAACAGATTTCTAATATTAAGATATGTCGGAGGATCGGAACTCACTGCAACGAAAACTGCCATATTCTATTATATCTCCGCATCTGGTACACTTTTTTTAGGACCACTTGCAATTTTTTGTTAGAAAAATAATCGAATTCAGCATATATATGTGCTCCATACGATTTCTAACTAATCTTAACTTAGGGAAGATTAGGAAATAAGATGAGAACAGCCACAATTTCCTCAACATATTGTGGATACGCATAGTCGCGAAATCCAAGGTTCGTAACCAACTACAACCAAACTCACTATTCACAGTTACGGTTATATTTGTTCGTTGTTTGTTACGGAAGATATTTGTTTAGCTAATACTAATGTTACAATGATTTGGTCTGAAGTCGGGCAAGGGAATTGTAAACTTTGGCTAGCAGTAAAGCGTTAAAAAAAAAAATAATAAAATTTATTGTTATTAACTGTTGTTGGGTGAAAGCTACGGTGTTGAATTTTTATTTAAAGTAGTTACTGACGTAAAAAGGAGACCTTACGATTAGTAGTAAGGCAACAAAACTCAACTGTATTGAGTTCAATATTGGTTGCCTAAGAAGCTTCCAAAAGAAGCTGGAACAATTAACTAACTAAACTACATCAACATAGGCAATGGATTATCGTAACGAACCCTTAACAATTCTTTTAATTGAATAAGAAGTAATGGAATTATATTAAACGATTTATGTGAGCTTTATATCAGTGTTAAGGATCACAATTTCACTAAAGAGGAAAACACGAAACGAAATAAAAACACATTTGTGAGCAAATCGTCTTAATGCATTGTAGAGCAGCAGGAAAATGCTGGGTTTTCGTCGTACAATTCTTTTCATCTATTCAATGAATTCTCGTAATATTTATACATCTTCATTTGTTATAATAAAACATTTAAATTTCTTTTCCGCTTCTTCTTCTGCTTCTTGAATATTCAGCCAGTCAGCAACAGATAATTCGCCGCGTTATAAAAAAAAGGC
Source organism: Glossina austeni (assembly GCA_000688735.1). Lineage (NCBI taxonomy): Eukaryota > Metazoa > Arthropoda > Insecta > Diptera > Glossinidae > Glossina > Glossina austeni. Next base: position 1,102,746 of record KK502443.1, read on the forward strand.
AGAGTGTGAACACAAAGTTATTTATTTGGGTCTTAATAAACTTGATAATGCAATATGTCAGCTCCCCGAGTCGTCATCCTCGTTTTCGGGTTAATAAATCCCAAGTGGAAAAAACAATGAACAGCTGCGCTATCATATTATTTTACAGGGAAAGTGTAAACAAAACCATATGGTTTTAGAAATGAAAATAAAGTAAACGTAAACATAATGAAAAAAACATTTATAAAAAGTAACAATTTTGTTAATCTTCATAATTTGCCCAAATTTTATGACGGCAAAGGGAGTCCTTTTGTGTATTAAGTGATCCACAATTTGGAAATTACCACTTATGACTGTCTAATAGAACAATTTCAACTTTAAGATAAACGGTCTTTATTACTAGTTTTCACTTCTTACAATTTAATCCATGGTGAAAACCAAAATTGAAAACGACTTAATATAATAACAACATATATTAGTATAAGATAAACATAAATTAAGCAAATAACTATAAAATAATAATTTAAAAGAAGCGATCATCATTTCTTCCAGTGCTCCTTTTTGATTTTGTTTTATTTGTATGTGTGAACGAGCAACCATATGATTTGTCAATACCCATAAAAATTTTAAAAAGTTGGCAAATCTTGAATCTCAAAACGCGAATAGGAATAACGCTTCATTGTAACATGCTCCTTTATCTTTTAAGCATTGGCATAAGTTAGTACTTTTGGGATTATGTATACCTTTACACTTTTTCAATAAATTTCGTCAACTTTTTTAAAACATGAATAATTACTAGGTTTTTGAAAAATAATTTAATATCGACCGTTGTACAGACCAACGCATTTCTGCCTTCCTGTCCTAATAATAAAATTTTTAAGATTGTTTTGCAATTTTTATATTTTCATTTTACTTGAACCATTTTGTTATCATCCGAATTTTCTCAATTAAGCCCCAGTAGTGAAAGATTGTTGTGCTTACGTATATGAAAATAAGAATGTTATCAAACGACCGTGAATGCTACGGTTTACGTCAATGGGGAAGCGAAAGCGTTAATTGACTACCGCCTTTGTCACCCTCTTCATCTACATTCAATGCTAATATAGACCCAAAGTAACGCTGTTGTTTACTTTCTTACGATTAAATTTTTAAATTGCATCTCTTGTTTAACAATCGGTGATATCGCATCTTTATTTACCACCACACTAAACTTGCAACTTGCTCGTTTGCTCAATTCTTTGGAAAATGGGATTTGTCGAAGTCGTTTGTGATTTTCAATTAAATACTAGGAGAATTGAAAGAGTTGGCATTGCATATTTAAATTCAAAAACTGAAAATTGTTTAAAACGCGAAGGACTAAGAGAATCCGAGGAGAAATTATTAGTAGAGGATTTTTTCGTTGATCCAAATTTTCTTAAATCATTGGATCCTAAAGAATGGAAAAATCAGGATCATTATGCGGTTTTAGGATTGGATAAATTAAGGTATGCATATAAGTAAACAATTTGCTTTCGAAATAATAATTATAATGGTTTTCAGGTTTAACGCTACAGATGATGATATTCGGCGTGCTTATCGTAAAATGGTTTTACAACATCATCCAGATAAAAGGAAAGCTAAAGGAGAAGAAATAGATACAGATAATGATTATTTCACGTGTATCACAAAAGCCTATGAAATATTAGGTGAGTTATATGTATATAGATTTATCTATGCGTATGAAAAGAACAGAAGATATAGTGATAGTATTTTGTAATGGAACGATCAAGTCAGATCCTCTGATGCCTTAAAAATAAAAAGGCCATATTAAGAATTTCATATTTACATGACACGTGATTTTTTACAAGTAAAAAGGTGTTCAGAGATAATGTAATAATAATAATAATAATGTATGCGTTAAAATGTCTAGGGACTTCCTCTTCGAGGTTAATTAAATTACGCGAGTTTATTTGAAATTTCATCCGAAAGAGAAGAAAAAAATAAAACATTGTTTCTTACAAACAAATTTTGTGAAATGACCGGTTACTTGTAAATTATCGCTTAGGAGACATAATGAACTTAAAATTACCGTAGGTGTCGAATTCCTTAGTTTCTTTCTATTAATAGTAAAAAAGATCAACTAAAAATGCAGAGCGTTCCCGATTTTTTGTGAATCGTGCGAAGACAATGTCCATTCTAGGAAGCCACTGTATCAGATTTGCTTTCCTCTCGAAACTCTCTAAATAAATACAAATTGTATATCTCAATATCAAAAATGGAAGTAAAGGTATTGTTGGTAACGTTGGTGCCAACAAAAGTTACGTATTCAAAGCAGTTATTTATGAAATTTGATCTTAGAATCGTTTTCGAGTCTTCCAATACGCACAATACAGGTAATAGAAAGTTCTCATTAATATATTAACTGTGTAAAATTTAGAAATAAAAAATGAAAGCAAAAAATATAATATAAAATTTTACTTCATCGCCCATTGTTTGTACATAGGTACTTCGAAAACAAGACGCTCATATGATTCTGTTGATCCAAAGTTTGATGATTCTTTTCCCACGCAACACGATATCGAAAACAATTTTTATCCCTCATTCAATCAATGTTTTGATTTAAATGCCAGATGGAGTGAACGCAAAATGGTTCCTTCCTTCGGCGATGAAAACTCGGCACGTGAAGATGTAGATAAATTCTATAGCTTTTGGTATGAATTTAAGTCATGGAGAGAGTATAGTTACTTGGACGAAGAAGATAAAGAACGGGGTCAAGATCGGGACGAGAGACGCTGGATTGAAAAAGAGAATAAAGCAGCCAGAATTAAACTTAAGAAAGAAGAAATGATGCGTATACGTGCTCTCGTTGATTTAGCCTATAATAATGATAAACGTATTCTGAAATTTAAGAATGAAGAAAAAGAAAAGAAACTCGCTGCGAAGAAAGCAAAAATGGATGTTCTACAAGCGCAAAAAGCTGAAAAGGAGCGCGCAATTAAAGAGGCACAATTGGCGAAAGAGCAGGAAGAGAAAGCAAAGAAAATACGCATTGAACAATTACGAGTCGAAAAGGAATTGATGAAAAAATCTCTAAGAAAAGAGCGCAAAGCTTTGCGTGATAAAGTCAAAGAGAATGAATATTTTGCGGAAAATGAAAGAGAGTCACTAAAGAATATGGAAGGAGTTGAGAAAATTTGCGAAACGTTCACATTGGCTGAATTACAAGATTTGAATAAGAATATATTGGACCAATCTGCGAAAGATTCATTCTTGGCCGCCCTAAGTGTAGCGGAATCGAAAATAAAAGCTGACTTGGAAGAGATAAATCAGGCTCAAAACAAAAAGATTGCGAAGAGTGATATTAAAGAAGTGAAGAATAGTGAAATTTGGAGCAATAATAATGTACAACTTCTTATTAAAGCAGTTAATTTATTCCCTGCCGGGACATCGCAACGTTGGGATGTCATAGCGACATTTATAAATCAGCATACGACTGGCGATGTAAAAGTTACTCCACGGGATGTACTTAACAAGGCAAAAGCTTTACAAAATAGTGATTTCTCGAAAAGTTCATTGAAAACTCAAGCCAATGCGAGTGCCTTTGAAAGCTTTAATAAATCGAAAAAAGATGTGGTCACTACGTCCGATATAACCATTAACGATGAGGCTGGCACTGCGGAGGGGAGCAACAAGATAAACCAAATAAATGGTAGCAGCTCAGAGCCACCAAAAAATGTACAAAAACCGACTTCTACATCAACAAAGGCTTGGACAAAAGAAGAGCAGGTGCTGTTAGAGCAAGCTCTTAAGACTTATTCAAATTCAACGCCAGATCGTTGGGATCGCATTGCCGATTGCGTTCCGAATAGAACTAAAAAGGATTGCTTGCGTAGAGTTAAAGAGCTCGTAGAACTAGTAAATTTAAAGAAAGGAGCTCAAGACGCAGTTAAATGATTCGTTAGATAGCTTATTGTGTTTTTATTGCAATAAATCTGTTGAAATAACAAAACTTATAACTGATAAATATTTAAATGAATTAATTATTACATACACGATGTGCATTAATATTCAAGAATTCAGAGTAGAACCAAATAATATAACAAGGAATGCAGAGAAGAAGTAGGCGACATTTTTTGAAAAGCAAAGTAACCTTTGCACCACTTTTCATCCTCTTTCCATTTGTTTCTGTCGTTTTATTCCCCATCTATGCATCGAATTCAATCAATATTTTTCGCCGCCAATTGCTACTACGCCCATGGTAAGAGGACGCAAGTAAGATGCACTCGAGAAGTTTATCAAACTTTCATTTTTTACTTCTGTTTAAATATTTTAATTTTAAATCTTACATGTCATCCATTTTCGTATATATCGATACTGTCCGAAACAAAGTAGCTTTCGCGAAGAAGCATAAGGGCTTTTAACGTAGGAACAGACAATGAGCGCAAAGAAATGAAATAATAATCTTATTTTACGTTTGTTGGAAATTTTCTTGATTGCCGCTCAATTTCAAATCAAAGGCATCTAAATTCAGTAAAGGATCCAAATCAGCAAAAAGTTCTATCCATGGATTATTTGATTTTATTTTTTTCTTTGCCTCATTTCTTGCACTGTTTAGGGGTAGCGCCAACTGAGGTGTCACTTGTTGACCACCGATATTTGGAGTTGGTGTATTTGGATGATTTGGCGATAGAAAGCATGAAGATTCACTTTCCGATCTACAGGTCGGTGGCATCAATGAATTTTTCTCCGTTTCATTGGTTATATCAAGAGCTTCGTATTGATTATTTTCGTTCATTTCTATTAAAGACTCTGAATCAGGCCTGCGGCATAAGCTTTCCTTTGAGTTAGAGCCACCTTTGCTAATTTCACTATTATCCTCATCAGTGTAATTATCCTAAAATTAAACAAAAATAAGACTATATATATATATATATATATATATATATATATATATCAATTCTGATCTGCGGAAATCAAATAGAAAGGTATAACATGCTATGTTGCAGCTTTCTTTTTCAATATTTCTAACAATTTGTGGAAAGTAAGCGTAGCTCTATCCCATCATGAAAATGGTAAAATTGCAACATTGCTGATTGGTCCGTTTTCACAAAAATCATTGTTGCACGTCCCCTAAGATTAAAAACAAAATGCTAGCGCCCATCGTTCACCAATGTATTTGCAATAAGTTCCTTTACTCTTGGAGAAAATTAAAAATGAAATAAACAAGTTAGGAAGCCGAGGAGGCTGGATTGGTTTTTTGCCGCGTTAAGAGTGTCACAGTTGGAATTACACTAATTCCGCAGGAGATCAATATATTGTAGATGATTTTGATTCTCTATATAGAATAGATCTCTTATTTAAAGAATATCCATTTCTTACATCTCTGTCTGCATGTGAGAACAAGCTGACATTTATATATATATATATATATATATTTTTTTTTTTTTTGGTAAATTGCCAAGAATAACTTACTGCGAAAAAAAGCGATTGATCTTTATCGAGTGTAAGCGGTTTCTGATTTTCATTATTTTCCTGCTGCTGACTTTGCTTGTGTGTCAAGTCCTTGAGAATACAGAAGTCATACTTCGGATTGAGCTGTAGAGATTGGGCCAATGCGTCAAATGTGTTGGCCGTTTTTTGGGCAAATTGTTTTAACTCCATCATGTATGATATTAGCACATGTGAAAACATATTACATCTGGCAGCTGCTAGCAGGTCAATCTGAAAAGAGATATTCACAAAAAACATAATAGAATTTTTTCTTTTTTTCAACCTCTTCCTTTCTCTTTCTATTTTACAATTTCTATCTATTCAGCAATTGTGCTTATTAACGAAATATTAGCTTAGAAACTTTAGGAACAAAGTAAGTTAGGAAGTTACTGCAAATCAATATTGAGATGAGTTGGTCTTAGAACGCTATGACACGCTATGTTTTAAGAATTGAGAAAATGAATTTTATTATTTTCATAATTATTGTCGCCGAAAAAGAAAGGGCGATATTCTGTATATCTGAGTTATCTATTCAGTGCTTCTATTTTTCTTTTAATGATTACTTGGGGCAAGTGGCAATCGTTTATATATTGTATATACTAATTAAGTACTAAATTATTGCTGCCAATTGTTATTTGCAACATAGATGAGCCTAGAAAAAAATTAGAATACGATATGGCTGTATTGAGCAAACGCTACATTTATAATTCCATTAATCTTACAAGTTTTTGATTAGCTGGGCTTATAACGGCTACATACCTTTTGAATTGAGTCCAAAGTAAGCTTATCAAAATTTTGCTTCGCTATTCTAACATGTGATTGTGCAGTTCTAAATTTGTCTAATCCTCTTCCAGTATCCGGATCCAGTTCTGAACTAGCGGATTTCATCCATTCAAGAGCAGCACGATAAACTGTACGCTCTTTTTCCATAGAAGTCAATGTACTCTGCATATCACTTATAGCACGAGCTCGAAAAACGTTAACTTCATTTTGGAGTCTCAATAAGGGCACACGCACACACATTCTCTGCTGGCCACTATAGGAAACAGCTTTACCCGTATTTGTTATAAATTGTCCCGTAGTTTTACTGCGTTTACCAGCCTCCTTTAGAAATCGTCCAAACACGCTTTCTTCTTGAGACAATACACATACACGTTCTTGATACAGATCAATAATTTTTCCAAGTTGTACACTGGTTTCATCAATAGATCTGAAAATTTCTATTTTAGCGTCCAGCTCGGCATCGGAGGATATAATATGATTATCTTCCTTTGAACCCAATTTTCTCTGCACCGTTTTTTTTGTTATCCAAAACTGATGTTGCATTTTTGATTTGTAAAAATAAAAGGAACGGCCAATTTATTAATGAAAATATATGTAGTTAAATTCCCACAAAAAAGCGATAACAGCTGCTTTAAATCTAAACATGATTGCCAAGTTTTAAAACTTCTTCCTGCATTGACCTCAATGAGTTGTGTTTAGAAGTTATTTAATTCGCAGCAAATGCGCATATACAGCGAAAGCAAATACCGTTAAGTCAATATAATAAATGTCGCTGACATTGTTCGTTGACTTAAGATAGTAATTTTTCCCAAATATCTAAAAGTGCGAAATCATTCTCTATATGTATTCGTTATCAAATGCGTTATTTTGAAAATCTTGCAAAAGAATAAACGTGTAAAGTGAGTGCTATGAGAATCAAGACGTAAACGGCCAAATGTACATAATGAACACAAAATTAATTTCATTCTAACTGCTGGTTTCGGATGGAGATTTTACATCTGATTGGTCAGGCGTATAGCTATATAAGTGACTTCTTCTCGCGTGGAATATCACTAATAGCAACCTTTACAAGTATTTTAAATTTATACAATGTGCATGTTGTTTGGCTATTTGTCGGACAATACCTATATTAAATGAAGTGAAGTGTTATTAAAATTTTGTTTTTTAACAACATCTGGGCTCCAAGAATTAATATCGAAAATTACTTGAAGATTTTTTAAGCCCTTTAAAGTATGCAACGATTTCTTAATAATTTCAAAGTAATGCTGGGATGGGTAAAACGCGTTTAATGATAAGCTTTGGCAACCCTCGTCGATAATGCCAGCAGTGAGGAATTATCATTAAGTTTTCATCTTAACTATTAATCATTTATTCAATAAAGTTTTGCTTTGTCTGATAATCGTATAAAGTTTAAATATTATTGTGTAGATTTCTATGCAATTTTTTTTCTATTTAAGGCATTTATGGCATGATAAGCAGATCAAGAGATAATTTAAATGTCTTCTTTTGTGAGAGTTTTATATGAATTCGCTGGGGAGGCAGGTTCCACCGAAATCTCAATTTCGGTTGGAGAAATATTGACCGTTACCAGAACTGATGTAGGTGAAGGCTGGTGGGAAGGCAAAAATAGTCGCGGTGATATAGGTCTCTTTCCAGCTGCCTACGTTGAGGTAATGTCTGCGGCGGACGTTAAACAACAGCAACAAAGAACGACGGTAGAAGCGCAGACTGCACCTAATCGATATGACCAAACGGCCGATGAATACAATGATGGCGATGAGTGGGAAGATGATTGGGACGAAGATAACGACACTTATTCAGAAATAGTTCCACATAACCCTTCAAATAATCAAGTGAACTCCGCCTTACATTCCACCAATGATTATGACAACAAATATTTACCAACAATTCCTGGTGATGATACGTCTCAATCACTGGTTTTAAATGCAAATAACAATCCTACGACATTGAAAAAGTCCAGCATGTTTGGTAAGAGTTCCGATTCCTTTATTCTTGGAATGGGCAACAAAGACAGAATACCAGATAATGAGCTCGTATTAATCGTACCTCTGGACAATCTATACCAATGGCAACCAAGTCATCAACATTACACGGTTGTGGTTGCCAGCCCTAAAAAAGAGTCAAAATTTAAAGGAATGAAAACTTTCATAGCCTACCAGCTAACTCCGAGCTTTAACAATATTTCCGTAAGTTAAGATTGTGAAGGAAAAGATAACCCTCGATTATTTCAGTCATAAAAATCTATTCACTTAAATTATGCTAAGCGCAAGAGGTTTCTCCTCGAAAATTTTTTGAAAACAGCTTAAATGGGTTGAAGAATGTAAAAACAACGGTGATCAGCCAGGGCCCACCATTAGATACCCTACACCGTTCTACACCTATTCATATGAAAACTTTTAAAAACTTTTAATACGTTATACAGGAAGTGGTCGAAAAAGTGATCCGATCCGAACAATATTTGATTACTAGAAAAAAAATGCTTAATGCAAGCTTAAATCGATTCAGAAGGTGATTCAAAATCGATCGACATAATGAAAACTGAATCGTATCTTAAGTGTAGCGGCGGCATAATAAAAGCTGTTTCTGGATTTGCATACATGCGCGCTGATTTAATATACCCTTGTAGTACAAATGGTGTAGGGTACAACAACTAACGCTATATGTCAGTTACCAAGCATTTTAGAATAGCATATTTCGTGACATTAATGAAGTGCTTTATAGAAAATGTCTAAGGACTTCTTGTTTTTTGTACAGGAAGTGGGATCTCATCATGATTCCGATTAATTAACATTCTGCAGTAGTTTGCATCAACAACTTTTCAAGTATTATTTTGTACTGGTGCATTGACTATGTATAAGAAAAATGGAATGAAAGTTTCTTATCCGAGAATGCTATGTATCGATCGATGGGAAGTATTTCTTGCACTTTTCCATTTTTCCGCTTCTAGATTATTAGCATTAGTCAACTAAATGAATACGGCATTGATCTGTGCATTATTTATGGGAAATTCCTTACGAAAAGGTGCCTCTTTCCTCGAGTCAAGATCCTTGCAGTAGCATTTTTATTTTTATTGCAGATTTTTTTAATTTAAGGTTAAGTTCAAGATCGTCCACCTAGAAAAAACACTTTTGCATAAAGCACTATTCAATTACATCATCAATATATTAAAACGCAAAGGGATATATAGCGTACGTTCGCGTATATAGCGTTACGTTACTTAAAATATGTGAGTTTGTGTAAATTTGTAAGGAATAACAAGACCTTGTTCGATAAAGGAAATACGTACGTGCAAAGTGTAAGTTTACAATGAAAAATATCTGGAAGAAATAGCGAAGATAATTTCGGAGGCAACAGTTTTGGATTAAAACAAAAAAAAAAAAATTGTTGTCCATTTTTTTTCAAGTTGAAGTTTAATTAATTAATTAATTAATAACACTATTTGCTAATGACAATTTCATTCAACAATTCAACAATAATTGTTACTGTACTGTAATTAATAATTAATATGCCAGTAAGACTATAAAGACTCTTTCGGCACTATCGTGGACAACGGTACAGTCGAGATGTAAATCATAGGTGCGGTTTATAGATTATAAAAGCCCTTTATGGGTACTTGATGGTATGGTAATTTTGTAATTTTACAGCGTTAACGAAGAATAGCTTTGATGACGTTAAGTACATATGGTCAGGTAGGATTAAATTCGTTGTCCGTACAGATTTCGTGAACTGAATTTTTCCATCCATAAATATCTTTGTGTTCGGGAGGAAAGCCAATATCTAATGTTAAGATATGGCGGAAGATCGGAACAAAGCATCTACAACGGAAATTGCGATATTCTATCACATCTCCGCTTGATAGCGGACGTAGCTAGCACACTTATTTATGATAACTTGTAGTTTTTTGGCTAGAAACATAATCTAACACCAGCTGCATATGCTCCGTACGATATGAGGAGCGTCATAGTTTTCTTAAAATATTACGAATATGCATGATTTTGTAATTAACATGTCCCTTCGTCATTTAAACGAGAGTTGAGTTTAAAAGCAAGGTTCGTGATAGCCTGTAGATGATAATACAATGGCTTCAGGTTTGCTTACCGTTAAAATCATACCCGAGAGTAATACGCTCTAAATGCTAATTTAAACCCGGTTTATACCAAGATTTCCTAATAAAATTTTATTCTTTAGGTTTCACGTAGATACAAACATTTTGATTGGCTTCACGAGAGATTGGTTGAGAAGTTTTGCTTGATTCCCATTCCACCATTGCCCGATAAGCAGATATCTGGTAGATATGAAGAGCAATTTGTTGAACATCGTCGTGTTCAACTACAGGAATTTGTCGATTGGGTTTGCCGTCATCCCGTTTTATCAAAATGCGAAGTTTGGTATCATTTTTTAACATGCACGGATGAAAAAATATGGAAATCTGGAAAACGAAAAGCAGAACGTGACACGTATGTGGGAATTACGTATTGTTGGGCTATATCGCCACCAGAAAAGCAACTTTTGCAATCGTATGTGGACACACAAATGGACGGCTGTTCCCAGTTCATTCACGCAATGGATACAGCTATACGGAATTTATTATCAATATCGAACGATGTCGTGAAACGCTATCAAACACAAATTAAAAAGGAATATCAAAGAATAGGAGAAGGTTTATCTGACCTATCGCGAGCACTCTTAATTGATGAGAAGCGTGCTCCATCTAGGAGTGGAAATGCATTATCAGAAAATGTAGCCAGAATCGGAGATATATTCAGCGGGATCGGTGTGCAATTTGGAGAGCAGCCTAAATTAGATTGGATACCATTTTCTGATCGTTTGCATATATATAGGTAATCATACATATTAACTATTCCAATAATGTATTTCTTTTGTTTGGTTGGATGACCGCACCATCTCCATATAATATAGTTACCGTAGTAAATACCAAGACTTTTCTTATGCAATAGGTCTCATCGCGTTCATCGTCTTTGGTATTGTAATCGTATCATAATTCGGACTTTTGCAAGAATAGATACAAGATGTGGAATATCGCTGCCAGTGATTTTTTGCTTCTTTACTTTTATACCCGCCAGATATTTATAACTTAGGTAGCAACGTCTTTCTGAGCCACTATAAATTGCGATTTTAAATGATCTGTCTGTCTGGTTGTCGTTCGTCGGTGTGTTAAAATCCCGATTATAAACTCAAAACTCTGTTTGGAAAAACAAATTTGAATCTGAGATCTGAATGTTTTTTATTGTTCTCCTTACGTTACTTTTGAAGGCAAGCTAAATTGACGCATTAGTTTGCATATAATTATCAAAAAATTATTATTTTTTCCGAAGTTATGAGTCCAGTTTTTAAAATCGGTTAAATTCGACCGATTTCGAAAAATTCGTCTACACCCACCAAAAAATCACGAAATCAAGGTCTAGTAGGTAAACATGCCGAAAAGTATGTTTTAAAATATATACAAAATATAATATATACGCGCTATACTTTAAGATCGACGTATCGGGTAAATGAAAATTTAGTCGTTTTACTTTTTTTTGTCTTTTTCAGGATAACGATGACGGGTATAAAAGATTCGGTCGCAACCGAATATAATTTTCTTACTTGTTTTCTTTGGCGTCAGGTTGCTTAAGTCATTGCAACACTTTACACATCCGTGGCCCAATCTAAGCCCAAGCCCTTTTGATCTTTTCAATTTTTCATTTAATTCATTTAAGAGCAATTTAAAAACAATTGGTAGAAATATTATTTTTCTATTTCTTGGTTTCAACGGACGAATACACGAACGAAGATGAATATATCGTTTCTCTTTGTTCATTGGTTTCGTTTGCACGTGAACGCAATTAATATAATCGGAGCTGTGCGTATGGTCCGCTATCTCTTTCTTTAGATATATTCCATGTCGCTATATCTTCTAAAAGTTGCACTTCGATATGGGTAATGCGTGCAGGGAAGGTGCAAGAGATTTATTGATTGATATTAAAATAAATCGGAGCGAATAAAAAGCAGATTTTTGTTTTTATTAGGACCTGATTATGAAATATCGGTTATATTAGAAAAAGTATATTATCGCGCAGGTTAAAATTTCATACAATCACACAGCTTGGCTGAGAACTAATGAAACGCATTTTGATTTAATTCATTATATTTTTAGAGGTATCCTGAACAGCTTTCCCGATATTCTGACGACTCATAAAGGGGCCATGCAAAAGAAAAAAGATTGCGAACGTTTAGCAGCCGAGCAAAAAATGAGCAATACACAATTGGCTGAGGTGAATAGACGAGTGGACATTGTTTCATATGCCATTATTGCTGAAATTACGCACTTTCGATTCGAACGCGAAACGCATTTGAAGCAAACATTGAAATTGTTAATTGAGGAACAAATCAAATTTTATTCGAGCATTGTCAGCAGGTTGGAAGACGCCTACAAGGAAATTGAATAAAGCGCACACAAGCAGTAACTGGAATTGCAAATTACAAAATATCACCATTTTCAGTCGAACATTCTAAATGTAATAAAATTATTAAGAATTGGCATACGTTAGTGGCATACATAGATGTGTATATGTACAAATATTGATTTATATGTATATAAAGTTATGTGTACATTGTGCATTTTAAACTGCAATAATTATTGGACGGAGAGCTATATATATATGAGACAATTTTGAATAATGAAACCAATCAATCGATATTAATAATCAATATTTTATTTAAAATGTCGAAAAATAAAGTACCACGTGGTTAATATTTGTGACAGCACAAATTTTTCAAACAGGGAAAGAAATACTTTAAGAATTGATTTTCTTTTAGTGGATAGAAATTTTGAAATTTTTAATTATCACCGGTATGCAAATTGAAAAACAAAGATCTATAGCAGAATGTACGCTTTTTGCTAATTGATAAATAAAAAATAGGTCTTAAATTCAAATAACCTGAGAGTAAATGGAGCATGGTTAACGTTTGTATGGATATGTGAACGTAGATAGACTAAGAGATCGATAGCATATATATATATATATACGTATGTTCAACTTTGCATCTAAGTTTAGGCAACTTTGACAATAAACAATGGACACAACAGACAAATCAATCATTTCATAATCTAATATATATACAATTTTGCACATTTCTGATCCAGATGTCTATTATCTCTTACGTATCGAATTGCATAATTAAGTAATCGTATCATCATATTCATCATATTCATATTCAGTAAAAAAATCCATAGAAAATGTTTGCCGTTTCTGTTGTTAAGTTATCTGTTTATTTTCACATAAGTCGTAACTAATTTCGTTTCTATTATTTGAGACAAGTTAACTAATCTTACGGCTTTCGTAAATTTAAGCATTTTATTTGTTTTTTTAATAAGAAAAAGCATTTTATAATAAGAATGCAATTACTGCGTGTACCGTTAGTAGCGATATTTACATTCCAAATAGACCTTTAAGATCATCCAGCGTTAATTTACTGCTCTGAGATGCCTTGGCACCAGTTAATATACTATCGGCTATTGCCAGTTTGTGGTCTTGCAAGGCTTTGATACGTTCCTCCACGGTGTCTTTGCACATGAATTTATAAATTATGACATTTTTTTTCTGACCCACGCGATAAATGCGATCCTGCGCTTGTGCCTCTAGCTGTGGGTTCCAGTGTAAATCAAACAAAAGCAAGTGATTGGCACCAACCAAATTCAAACCTACACCGCCTGCTGTAAGTGAAAGTAGTAAAATGCGTTTGTTAGACGATGGATTATTAAATTCAGAGACAATATCCTGGCGGTTCTTAACAGGTATACGGCCATTCAAAGCGAGGATGGATATACCAGCTTGCTGAAGATGAGTTCCTAGTATTTCTAGAACAGTACTCCATTGTGACACCACAATGCCCTTATCGTTTGAGCTTAGTACACTAGCTTTTATTGTTTGAAGAACTTTTCTCATTTTCGACGACGGTCTTCTTAAGTCAAAAACGGGATTACTCCGTCGCAGTACTTTGGCAGAGGCTTTCGATATAATTTGCTCGTTGTCAAGCAAAATGCTCTCATTACTATGCGAACTATTGTCCAAAATTTCTTTAGCACTTACATCCTTATCATCAATAACTAACTGATTCAATTGTTCTAACAGATCAAGTTCCGACTGCGTAGCTTCGCTTGCTGAACCCATCTGTGGGACATCGTCATTTTCTAACATCTATAGAAAATTCGGAAATTAAGATAACTGTACTTTAAAAATATGCAAAGACAAAACTCACAGAATCTATTAAACCAGGATGACAACAAATTTGTCTTAGCCGTAAGAGTAAAACCAATATTTCGTAAGATTTGATGTCTTCTTGGTTACGATGTAATTTCGTGAATTTTTGATGCATTTTGTAGTAAGCGTCGTTAGGATTTTTTGTCTGCATAAAAGTCGGACGAGAACTTTGCTCCCTATACATGAGATCAGTATTACGCTCAGCTCTTTGATTTAAAAACTGAGCAAATAAATGGCGTGAGTAAACCATGACTTTCTGATATACATTCATTTCATCCTTATCCAATTCAACTTCAATTAGTTCAATATGTTTTTGAGGCAAATTACTAAGTTCACCAAGCTCTTGTAATTGCGTTTTGGTGCGCCTTAACATCAAAGTGTTCATAATGGTGTTTAAGCGCTGTTGGCCACCTGCGCTTTTGTCAATCCATTTCCTCCAATGAGTTAATTCATCAAAAGGGGAACCACGCATAAATTTTAGCAAGGAATAAATATCCATTTCCTTGTTTTGTATAGGCGTACCTGTTAAAGCCCATCGATATGTTCCACGTAGTGAACATACTGCCTCTGATGTTTGAGACTTGTGATTACGGATAGTATGAGCCTCATCCAGTATAATGCGCTTCCATTTAATGCCAAACAAAGCACCTCCAGCTTTTTGTTCTCTACTTACAATCGTATACGTAGTGATTATAATATCGTAGGTACGCAAATGTTTTGCTTTGTTGTCACGTTTTTGGCCATGATGTACACAAGTTGTTAACTTGTGTCGCGAAACTTTAGTTTCTATTTCAAATTCCCATTGCCGTAATAAACTGGCCGGACATATAACCAAAGTTCCGCCTTGGTAGTCTAGAAGATTACTTTAAGTAATAAGTTTCTCTCTACTGAAATTTCTAAAATACATACAGTCTCTTCTTCCCTTTGAAGACCATTTAGAATTACTGTTTTCATCGTCACTGTCACTGTCATCATTTCGGGCTTCGCTTCCTTCACCATTTTTACAAGCCAGTATTAAAGATATCATTGTTAGGGTTTTGCCTAAGCCCATGTCGTCTGCTAAAATCCCTCTCTTAGGTTTTTGTTTTTCGCGCCAATACATCCATGCTAAGGCGTGCTTTTGATGCGGCATTAATGCAATTTTTAAGCCTTTCGGATCATCGGCCAGTACATCGGCTGCCGGGCAATTTCCCAAAGAATTGTGAAGAGCCTTAAAACAGGGAATATTTTACAGACCAATTACAATGTTTTAAAACATTTCAATAAATTGTGTTACTATGTGTGCTCACACTTTTATCAATAAATCTTGGAACCTAAAAAGAATTACGCCCTCGGTTTACGTTCATATTTCACATTACTCACCTTCAAGCTCTCAATAGTCAAAGTTTTTTGATTTTCGAATGTGGCCATGCCTATCTTGCCCGTGTGAATTGGCTTTATACTATTCACATCGTTGGAGAGCTCATCCCAACCAGGAACTACTCTATGGAAATCTTCTTTTCGTTGTCCTTGTAGCGGCAGCGACGCAGGACTACTAAGCGGCTTATCTTCGATCCTCAAGGAAGCTATATATTTCGATTTAACAGTTATATCTGCGCATAAATTGTTAATTCTTAAAGATAACTGATTGCCTCCATCCGGTAAACTATTAGCTATCCGCTCGAATAGTTTTTCAGCATTGACTTTTTCAGATTTCAATTCTTCCAATTTTTTAATCTCTTTATTAAAACAGTCCCGAGAAACATAATTCAATAACTGTTGCTTTGGTATAGCTCCAGCTGAAGACATTTTTTTCACAATAGTCGGCAATTTTAGTTGTATAATTTTGCTGTCAATACTGGAAGCGCATGAGTTTTCTGGTTTTCTCGTAACATCTTCACTGGAACTGGACAGATCTATTGGCATTTCCTTATGTTCTATAATTTCCAAGTCACTGTCCACCGTAACTGAAGAAGTTTTGTCTGCATCAGTTAAGTCCTTACTGCTTTCAGCATTCTGAAAACTTTTCTGGAACATGGTGGAGGACAAATTATCCTTAATGTCAGTCTCAAAATGCGAACGGTATCGCGGTAAATGCAATGGAGAATTCTGCGATTTTTCTAAGCCAGCATCTCCATCCTCTCCTTCACTGTCTCCAAATGGTCTTTCTTTTAAATTCTCCTTCGCCTGCGATGTAGATTCATGTTTTGTTGCCGGTTGATACTTAAATGGAATCGAGTCATTTGCATCATCTTCCGTTTCATGATTCTTAGCATTTGACTCATGCATAATTTCCTTTGAATGCTCATATTCTATTTCAGTTGACTCACTTGATGAACGTTCCACTTGCTTGATGCCTGTAATGCTTAGTCTAGTGCTCGGAGAGAAAGCTCTGGCTTCTTCCGAGTCACTTTCTTCGGAATCAATGATATTAATTCGTTTTTTCAGACGACTACGTGTTGAACGAATGCGTGACCTTCTGGAATCATCTATCAAAAAAAGGGTACTTTATTACCGCTCAATCATTTTAAGAATTTATATTCTAATATTTCAGAAATGTACCTTCCGTGTCGGATTCCTTAATAGTCGAACCTTCGCTGGAACCCTTAGATAAAATGTCGTCCTCTGCTTCATCATCACTACTTAAAAATTGACTTTCATCAAAGTGCGACATTTTGAAATTTGTTTACTATCTCTGCAAACGTGTACAATGAACTTGTTTTGAAGTTGTTGTATTTTAGAAATCAAAATGAAGTAGATTTCCTCTCAAGAAATCTGAAACACCTTACTCATGAAAACTTTATCGAATATGAAAAAAAGATAAAATTATTCGACTTACGCGCTAAAAAGTGGTCAATTGGAAATCGATAACATAGAGTACAAAGAGATATTCAGAGTTGCCAAATTCATTGTATCTTCTAATTCTCAGGAAAAGAAGGGATATTTCTAAAACTTTTTCCTTTACTTTGTGTTTAGAATTTGAAGTTTCCTTTATTTTCCATTTACCGAGTTAACCAAAAAAATTTAAATAAAATATAAATTGATTAATAAATTGATTGAGCGATGCTCATTCTACAGTTTTTTTGGTCAAAATTTAGGAATTTCGAAACAAATTTCGCTGCCAAAAAATTCGTGACCAAAACATCCGAAAAAATTGCATGACATGAGCTAACCGATATGCCGACATCCTCAGAAACTTCTCTAATAGTGATTCGAGAGTTCTCCATAACAATTTTCTTCATTATTTCAACGTTTTCATCGGTTGCTCAGGCGCTGGGGCGATCATCGTCATTAACATCTTTCTTCCCTTTTGTAACGTGGTTATACCATTTAAATTAGACTCGTCAACTGGCATAATCAGAATTTTATGTAAGTTGGATCACTTAATTTTATTTTTTTTTTCAGATCTTTTGGTCCGTTTCTACTCCATAGCATAAACTCGCCAAGCATATTAAAACACTTCTAAACTTTATAACTGGAGGACATTTGTACTAACGTGCCTAACAAAAAAAATTATCAAATATTTGTATTGTATTTGTAAATTCATCTAACAAACGATGCCTCATAAATCAAATGAACCGAAAACTCAAAACACCGCTTTATTTCATGAGAATAAATATTAAACAAGAACCTGTTCTTAAAATTTAGACACAAATTTATATTATTTTTTATAAAAATTTCGAATAGACGGAAGAAACACAATTTGATTATCAAATATGTGATAATAAATAATAAAAGATTTAGATTCTTACTTTTCGTTTTCATCATACTTATTCAAAAGGTGAGCTCAAAATAACGCTCCCTTCGCGAGATTAGAAAATTAACTAATTTCCCAAGTTCTCTGGTTCCTTAACTTCCACATCTGTCTGTGTCAGTTCTTTTGACTGTCGCAGCCACATGATACACGAGCCTGATCAATTTATGTTTTATTTAAATTTTTTTTTGTCAGCTCGGTAAACTCTCTAAACACAAAGTAAAGGAAAAAGTTTTAGAAATATCCCTTCTTTTCCTGAGAATTAGAATATACAATGAATTTGGCAACTCTGAATATCTCTTTGTACTCTATGTTATCGATTTCCAATTGACCACTTTTTAGCGCGTAAGTCGAATAATTTTATCTTTTTTTCATATTCGATAAAGTTTTCATGAGTAAGGTGTTTCAGATTTCTTGAGAGGAAATCTACTTCATTTTGATTTCTAAAATACAACAACTTCAAAACAAGTTCATTGTACACGTTTGCAGAGATAGTAAACAAATTTCAAAATGTCGCACTTTGATGAAAGTCCATTTTTAAGTAGTGATGATGAGGCAGAGGACGACATTTTATCTAAGGGTTCCAGCGAAGGTTCGACTATTAAAAAATCCGACACGGAAGGTACATTTCTAAAATTTTAGAATATAAATTCTTAAAATTATTGATCGCTAATAACGTACTCTTTTTTGATAGATGATACCAGAAGATCACGCATTCGTTTAACATGTAATCGTCTGAAAAAACGAATTAATATCATTGATTCCGAAGAAAGTGACTCGGAAGAAGCCAGAGCTTTCTCTCCGAGCACTAGACTAAGCATCACAGGCATCAAGCAAGTGGAACGTTCATCAAGTGAGTCAACTGAAATAGAATATGAGCATTCAAAGGAAATTATGCATGAGTCAAATGCTAAGAATCATGAAACGGAAGATGATGCAAATGACTCGATTCCATTTAAGTATCAACCGGCAACAAAACATGAATCTACATCGCAGGCGAAGAAGAAGTTAAAAGAAAGACCATTTGAAGACAGTGAAGCAGAGGATGGAGATGCTGGCTCAGAAAAATCGCAGAATTCTCCATTGCATTTACCGCGATACCGTTCGCATTTTGAGACTGACATTAAGGATAATTTGTCCTCCACCATGTTCCAGAAAAGTTTTCAGAATGCTGAAAGCAGTAAGGACTTAACTGATGCAGACAAAACTTCTTCAGTTACGGTGGACAGTGACTTGGAAATTATAGAACATAAGGAAATGCCAATAGATCTGTCCAGTTCCAGTGAAGATGTTACGAGAAAACCAGAAAACTCATGCGCTTCCAGTATTGACAGCAAAACTGTACAACTAAAATTGCCGACTATTATGAAAAAAATATCTTCAACTGGAGCTATACCAAAGCAACAGTTATTGAATTATGTTTCTCGGGACTGTTTTAATAAAGAGATTAAAAAATTGGAAGAATTGGCGGAATATATAGCTTCCTTGAGGATCGAAAATAAGCCGCTTAGTAGTCCTGCATCGCTGCCGCTACAAGGAGAACGAAAAGAAGGTTTCTATAAAATAGTTTTTGGTTGAGATGAGCTCTCCAACGATGTGAATAGTATACAGCCAATTCGCACGGGCAAGGTAGGCATGGTCATACTCGAAAACCAAAAAACGTTGACTATTGAAAGCTTGAAAGTGAGTAATGCGAAATATGAGCGTAGACCGAAGGCGTAATTTCTCTTAGGTTTAAAAATGATTATTTAATTTTGAACAGATATCTGAAGAAATGCTTGCTTTCTTTAAATTATCGACAGAAAATCAGTAAGAGTTAGTTTATTTTTGATTTTGGCGAATTTGAAAAAAACTTGTATTTATTGATAAAAGTATGAGCACACATACTAACAGAATTTGTTGAAATATTTTCAAAATTCAGTGTATGCGTAGCGCAGCGTGCAGACGAAAAGAAAATAAAGAAAAGAAATATAAACCAAACAAGCGAAAGCGTGACACTGCACCAAGCGCCCCATATACAATAACTGCTGAAATCAGCATATTATACAAATAAACAAAAATAATTGTAAACAAACTTAGGTAAAAAATTGACTACATGAGTACCGTAATTTTAATAAAAATTGAATTCAATACTGAGAGTTTGCGCCGGGCTTGCCTTGGCATTTAAGAAGTGTTCGAAAAATGTATAAATTGAATTCTTTCATTTAATATGAACACTCTGTTGCCGAATTTATTTCGGCACTATAAAGAGTGATAGTCGTGGCGGAAACAGCCGACCAGCTTAGGGATTTATTTTAGACCACTACCGCAGGCATGAGAAAAAATTCATAACGAATCTTTTGTTTAACTTCTAGGAAGAAGTTGTAAGTCTTGAAATTTAGTCCAAGGGAAAAATAATCTAAACCCGATATGACATTTATGTAGATTATTGATAAAAAATTTGAAATAGAAAACAATAACGGGTCGTAGTCCACCATAAAATACTCTACACAACCCTACAGTTATACGTATAACTGATCATATGATGATATCATATAATTCATTATCATATCATATAATTCATTATAAGGGGATCGGTCGAAGAAGCATATCCAACAAGCAACAGCGTTTCTCCTTGGGCCAAAACACGTCAGTATACCAAATTTCATCGCAATATCTTAAAATCTGCGGTCTACAGGTGCAACCCAAGAGAACAACACGGCCACTGGCGACTGCACCCAGCAACTGCACTGCAGCGCTGCACACAATTGTACCCAACGACATCGCTGCACCCAGCCCAGTCGCAAAGCGCAGCGCAGTCGCTGCATCATAAATGTATATTTGATTTTATTATTTTTAGAACTTGGATTCTTACAATATCGGTTAGCTTAGGAACCAACTGATTTCAAAATTGAAAAATCGTTTCATTAAATGATAATTAAATGGATAAAGAAAATCTTTTAGGCTAACGTAGTGATCGTTCAGTACGAAATCTAAAGAATATCAATTCGAATACTTCCAAGGAAGATTACATTAGTGGTGACGAGTTCACGAACATTTTTTATTGTAATGAATTATGTCAATTAAATCGGTATAAAATATTTTGATTCCATCCAAGACTCCTTTAAATATTGCAAACCACCATCCAGATCTATTTAAATGTGCGGCAAAAATGCTCAAAATTTGAGAAGACTACAGCTGTCGCGGACGCAGTCGCCGTAGAAGTAGAAAAAGAAATAGAAGAATGCCCGTCTATTCCTAGTTTCATGTAATATAAGTGAATATAGGTGACATTTTCTAATTTGGCCGCACACAAATTTGAGTGTTCCCCCATATCCATTTTTCGCTAACATACCAAATTTCAAAAGATCGTTAAAAATAGTTCCCATAAATAGACTTTGAATTTCTTTAGTTTATTTGAAAGGTATTTTCATATAGATTGAAATGTCCACAAAAATATTTTACGTTTTTTAATATGATAGGATTAGGCTTTCAAATCCAACTATATCTTAATTGGAATTATTTAACAAACCAGAACAGATATGGTAAGTGTCTTTGCTAGTTAAATTCTAATTTATCTTCGCACCCTTAGACTTTTTGACAAAAATTTCAAAATTTCGATATCTGCACGTATTTCACTAAAAGCACTATTAACCATTTCCATTTGTTCCATATGTTTTCCATTAAAGTAGATATATATGTATGTACTTGTTGCTCCATCTTTTAAATGTTTATTATAAGTATTGTGCTTTGAGTGTTACCGCTGCGCTCTTATTATTGTTTCTTGAAATGTTGAAAATTGACCATTGAATGTACGGAACTTATGAGAACATATTTATGTGTTATTTTCTTTATGATATGCTTATGTTGCTGTTATGCTTATGATATAAGCGAATATGAATATTACACCTGCTATCTTTCTATTATATCTATTTTTCTGAATACAAGTAATATAAGATATAATTTAAATAATGTACTGCGACCTTCGAATCGGAGCGTAAACTGAATTTTTCATTTAATTTTTATACCGTACACTATTTGTAGTACAAGCATATATTATATTTGCGCAGGGACGTATGTATGTAACACTCAGTGGTACTTGAGATATGCCTACTTTTCATTATACCGATCGCTTCAGAAAGTGATTATAACTTTAATGTCCGTCTATCCGTCCGTCCATTTGTTCGCCCTTTTTTTAATGTTCAACCTACGGGTCGCAATTTTTTAAATACGTTCATGAAATTTGGTACATTTAGGCCTATTTTGGCCTAAGGACAAACGCTTTTGAAAATGGTTTCGGATCAGACCACTTTTTTGACCACTTTTATGCACATGCAACGACTTATTTTGAAAAGAGGTTACATGTGTAAGTGTAGGGTATTGTACGGTATTTAACGGTGGCCGGCTGCAGTGTTTTACTTGTTCTAATCACAAACATCTTTTTCATATTTCTTCATAGAATAATTTTAGTGAAATTTATTGAAGTATTTTGCGAACATAAAATTTAAAACTCTTCACTGCACTATAAACGATGAAGCGAGAACAAGTTATATATTCTGCGTACCTACTTTTTGATCTTTTTCGTACATATTTTGTTTATATACACTGCTTATGGGTATACCACTGCGTTTGTTCACTTAAAAACGCAGGCTTATATATGCACCTCCTTGATAAACGTTTCATATAGTGTAACATTTTAACCGAATTTTTGCCCACACAAATAATGATTACAGAGATTACAGAGTAAGCAAATAGATGGATGCTAATTAACTGCATCACTACTGTTATGGAGCCACTTGAGATTTTACTATTTCTAATTTTGAACAACACGACCAGTGTCTTAAACTTTAATTATCTCTGATAATATCTCGTCTATGCGTATTAGGTGCTTGCATTAGGTGCTTTAGCCAGCGACTTCTACAAATAAAAACGATAAAGTAATAATTAAAATTAAAAAATAAAAGTAAAATTCTATAGGCAAAAATAAACAAAGTATCCGCGTACGTAATGATTAAATTCGATGATTTCGAATTCAGTCATTAACGGTTTAAAAGTCGTGATTTTGATGTCAATGACACAGAACGGCCTGGAGGACCAAAAAGTTGCGAAGGCAATGAATGAATGAATTGCAAGACTTATTGGCCGAAAACTATCTTCAAACTATCAAAGAACTTTCGAACAGCCTAAACAGTTGATGAATCAACTGTTTCTAGACGTTTACCTGCGATGGTAAAAATGCAAAAGTGGGGAAAATAGTCATCATACGAATTGACTGAAAATGCCATTTCAAACTGGTTCCCCGTCGAGGTAAAAAAAAAAAAAACAGACAATCCCAAACGCAGAAAGTCATTAGTTAGTCCAAGAGAGGCATTCACATTAACACCGAAACTGAATATTAATCGCCATAGAATTGTGCTGTGTGCATACGGTGGGATCAGCAAGGTATTGTGCACTACGAGCTGTCAAAACCGCATGAAACTGTTACTGCATATATCTATCGACATCATTTGAGTAAATTGAACCGCGTATTGTTGGAAATGAGACCAGCAATACCAGCAAAGTCATACTCTTGTATGACAACTATCGGCCACACGTTGCAAGAGTTATTTAGGATACACTGTTGCACCTCGAACGGGAAGTTCAGCCGCACCTAGCGTACCCTCCCGACACAAGGCTCCTTTCGATTATCACTTGTTCAGATCAATGCAGCATGCCTTGGTTAACATGCGGATTTGCAATGGTGGAGAAGTGAAAAAAAATGTGTCGAGGATTGGATCGCTCTTTCGACACGACATCACCATGTTGCGAGAACGATGGCAAAAACTTGTAGAAAATGATGGAAAATATTTTAATTAACATACGTTGTATCAATTTTTCTCAATAAATGCATTTTTCAAGTGAAAAAATGGCCGAAATTAATGCAAGCATCTATTATAAATATTTAGACTCAATTTGAAATTAAAATTATAATACAATATAGCCTAACTTAGAGATGAATAATCAGCAAAAATTTCTAACAAATAAAGATCGACAAACTTTAAGCAACGAATTCCGTAAAAGCGTTTAAATTTTTTCCAACAATGTCTTCCTAACAATACGCCAACTTGTGCCACTTATGTTGAGACGGTATTATTCATTTTTTTGTAATCGGAATTATTTTTTTGTATCGGAAGTCGAATTTATAGACGTACAGAAAAGTATGCTCCTTAGATCGTAGCGTAGTGCTAAAGCTAAATTTCATGTTTATTGTTAAGACTTTTTTTTAAATTTGAAAGGTACAAAAATAATGCCAATGATGGGTGATAGGCATTAGCATATTCTAACTCAGCAACTAATACAGCAAACAAGCGACTGGCCCACGTGCGCAGCTCCACTCTGATGGCTGTTACAATTGTACAATTGTTTGTCATGTTGCCTTGGCTTGTTGTTTGGTTGACTGCACTTAGGACTGCACTGTTACACTATTACACTGTTAAGAGACTTTACATAAAAATGTGTTTTAGGATTTAAAGGCCATTCAAAAAGGAAAAAAGTAAAAAAACAAAAAAATCTTATGGAACAAAGTCATAATGAACAAGCCTTTTTTATACATTTTCTAATGCTGTTTTCATTTTGTAGAGAAACACGTTTTACAAGCAGATGCAAGTACAACCAAGTTAATTGTTCGCAAAACGTTTTTGCGAAGTACACAAATGTACACACCGAGTACTTTTAAAGCAAAGTTCAAGTGCAATACCAGGCCTTGAAGTTATATAAAAAATTCATCCTTCTGGCTTATTTTCTTTAATAATATTTGTACCACATAACGAGACTTTAGTTTGTCGATTGCATTCATAATGCGGAAAAATAAAAATTTCAAAATTACACGTTTAATATTTAAGTGATATTAACGGGGCAAAATAGCTTTAGTTAGGTATTTTAGAAGATCAGCGTTTTTTTGTTTTTTTTTTGGTTTGGCTTGATAGACGCTTTCAACGGTTGAATATGTCCATTACGTGTAGGGAATTTTTTTCTTTTTGATATTTATAGCAATTCCAGCAAAAGGTGTCTTTAGAAAGTGGTTACGTTCCTTCGTTTAAAAGCCTTTCCAAAAAAAAGAAAAATATATACACATGTTAGTGCACCTTCATCAAGGCGGCACGAAAGAAGTCAGTGCGCAGAAATTATAAGCGGGTGATGCCAATTAAAAATTCTGTGATAATATCTTTAATAGAGAACGAGAAGAAATATTTGAACAAGATAGGGTAGTTTTATGGTCCCGGGATAGCAGATTAACGCATTCAAATGTTGTTAGACAAGCGAATTTTTAATTTTTCATATCCCCTACACATTTCAAGACTTTTGAAAATTTGCTCGTTGCATAACTTCAACAATTTTCATTCTCTTGAATTTTTTCCAATATTTTAAAATACGATTTCAAAGAGAAGCACATCGGGGATCTTTGATCATTTAATTTATTCGTTTATAATAATGATAGTCTTCTTTCGGCCGAGCTTTGATAATATTTCAACATTTTCACTTAAGTATTCACCAAATATTTAACATAAATATTTTTAAAATACTCCTTCCACCTCTTGCTTTGCAATTTATAAATATATAGATTTTTTACGATGCATTCAAATTTGTACCAGCTACACTATGTAAGTCAGATTAAAAATGTCTGGGCGGTTGCGGGTGGTTGCGGTGTTAGTATTTTTTAATATCTGTTCAAAATACCTTTTATGTGCTTAAGAGTCGAATATAATTAATCTGTTAATTTTTCTCTTCCATCTAAAAAAATTGTCAAACAGTACTCTTTCTCTTATGCTATTACACTCACGTTCCTCTTAACGGTACGACAGCATATTAAAACTGTGTGAAATTCAATTACGACTATTGCTGTAGATGCTATAGTGAGTCTCCTGTCCGTAATGGCGTAATACTTGCGATTGATCGCACGCCCACTAGGCTGCGGTCATCACATCTCTATCCCCTTTTCACTTCTTCCATGATCGTCACTGTTTTACACGAACGGGAGCGAACATCGCCTGAGTGATTGGTAATCTTTCTAATAAGTGTCAGAAATCGCGAGTAGCAGACACAGCAAACAAAAAATTATTAGCGATATCAGTCTATGAGTCTACCTGTTTTGTGTCTATTAAAATTATTACGATTACGAATCTCGAAACTTTAGTCGGAAAAATAAATGCGTGGATAAATTCATAAGCAATTTGTTTCAGATAAAATGAAGAAGTGTACAAAATCGTTCTGGTAACATTTGTACTAAACCGAAATCCAAAATGATGCCTTTAAAATTGTAAGACTACAGATGTTGCTTTTGTTTAACGCGAGTATCTGTTATAAGCTTTAACTCACGGCACCCGCTGGTGCACGGGTTAATTTTACGTAACCGGTGAGTAACCCTCCAGAGAGTTAGACAATGCCTATAAACTAGGGGCCCAAACTGCACTGCAGAAACCAGATATATTTATTGCGTATGGCCCAATAAATCAACTCTGGGGAATGTTGAGTCCTATCATTACCTCCCTAATTATTCGCTTTAGGAATGATGAAAACCATAGCCACCACAATATTCCCGAAGTAATAGTCTATGAGAAGAGAAGTGCTCATAGCAAGCTCCTTCCAGTGCTAAGTCCCCTAAGCTATCTATCAGAAAACTTGTCGCCAAGTTATAGACAGTCTAAGCCTTTTCAGCAGACACCGAAAAGTCTCTGTACCAACTGTTTGCCGAGGAAGAGAACTTTCCTGCGTGTCCACCGCCTAGCAGGAACTGCAAGGAGGTGAGACTATTCACGTCAATGATCTCTCTATTACCATTGCTGCAAGCCAATTAAGTCGAAACAAAAGTCGGATTCGGTGGATAAATACGGCTTTGAAAAAGTGTACGATACACAATACGTTACGATACAATATACGATAAATTTCGACAGAATTGATCTTCACTCCACTATGTGGGAGTAAAATATCGTACGCAAACTAATCATGTGTATTAGAACTTTCGGGAAATATAGGCCCTTTGGAAAACACGAATTCATCTTCAATAGAAAAATATTGTCGCATACAAAATATTTTCGTCCACCACCACTTGTTGTACATGGGTGTATTAAGTTTATGTGTGGACTGGAGATGGACTCATCTTTTATTATTCAGGAAGTGATTGCGTGTGCTTGTCCGTCCGCCATCTTTTCTTGTGTTCAACCTGCGGGTCGCAACTTTGTAGATATTTTGATGAAATTTTGTACACCCTATTGAAAATGGTTCGAATCGGATCACTTTTTCGATCAGTTTTCATATATCGCCTTATTTTGAAAAGCCGTTATGTGAATAACCGTATTAAGTGAAGCCGCGTAAGGTATTTGATAATGAATCGTATCCAACTATAACGTTATTATTATTCGTTTATGTCGTAGAGAGAATTTGTGCAAAAAATATTCCGAATTTTTAAAATTTAATGTTTCCCTTCCAACAAGCAACTTCCATCGCTTCAATAAAGCTACACCGATACTGCTGTCATTTAGTTGAAAGAATATTCGATAAGTGCAACGCGTGTCCGATTACATTTATTTAAGTTTTTGCATATGTATCAGTCAAAATGATACGACTGACTGACTTCTTTCTTTTGAGCTAAGCACCTAAAATTTATACGAAGCTTTGCTGAAACCAGATATTTGATATGAACGACATTGTTTGACTTTCGTTGGCATTCATAGTCAACTAGACGGAGGTGAACTGATTTCATTAATTTTCAAGTTCATTTAAACAGTTTACGCTGTTCACTCGCCTATATTTTCAAAAACATTTTCGATATAAAATATTTTGTTTTAAGTAATTTTTCTATTGGAAAAATCGTGGTTCATCATTTAAAAAAATGATTAGGAAAATCAGTGCGCAGTGAATATGATGGGCCTGTAACCAGTTTTTTGAGCCCTCTTCAAGACCGATCTGCACGTAAAGACTGACAATATTTTTTGGCCAAGACTGAAGCCAATATCTTTATTTTCGTAAATAAATCGATGAATAGGCGTAGAGGCATACGCACGGAGAGACACGCTTGATTTGATTTTCAATTTAATACTCTTTAGAAATATTTTATATGCACTTTATAGGGTGTCTGAGTCTTGTTTCTAGGTAAAAAATGAGAAAACTGAATAACGCAGTTTACATGTCGTATACGTAATTTAATGCAAAAAGGAAATGTATTCTGTACAGGAAGAGAAAAAATAAAAAAACGAAACGAAAACGAGGAAAACTGATACAAACAGAAGGGAAGATAAGAAAAAAAAAAATGTTAAAAGTATTTTT
This sequence comes from Glossina austeni, assembly GCA_000688735.1. Classification (NCBI taxonomy): domain Eukaryota; kingdom Metazoa; phylum Arthropoda; class Insecta; order Diptera; family Glossinidae; genus Glossina; species Glossina austeni. The sequence continues at coordinate 1,131,276 of KK502443.1, forward strand.
ATTTATTCTGTTTGTCTTGCAATTCTTTCATGTCGGTCCGAATGTGCTAATTTTTGCATGTGCTAAAGAGTGTATGTACACGTGCGAAGCAGAAGGTTGCGTTTACTGTACTGAACGTATCATATAAAATATTTTAAAAAGTGTGCGTTTTCGTCCCCTTAATTTTGTCTATTGCTCCGCTTCATAATATTTCGATCGGTATAATTTGCAAAAACAGATATTTTCCTCGATTTCTCGATAAACTTCATTGTTTCCAATTAAGAATTAACAAATTTTTGATCTGGGCACAAATTAAGGCAACCATCCAGTCACATACAAGCTTCATAAGTTTCGTGGAAAGAATGCCATGTGTCTGATTATTTTTTATTTTACTTAAACATGAAATTTATGTAATAAATTAACAGCCGAATTTAATTGGCTCTTAGAAATAAATCTTATGCTAAGTGTTGTTAATAAGTATTAAAATGTATTTAAAGAAAAGGAAAAGGAAAATAAAAATAACAAAATTCATGTATAAATAAATACAAAAAGAAATAAAAAAAGCATATGCATATCCAGCACAGAGGGACACCCAGAACTGGCGTAAAGCCTTGTTAGAGGTGAACCCCCCTAAACCATTACAAATATGCAAAACCGATCGGCCACCGATCATAATGAAAAAATTTAGTTCAATTTTCGAATCCTTTCAAGATATCGAGATTAGAAGCTAATCTAGATGCGACATAGGCAAAGCGCACCTATTTAGGAAAGTTGATTTGATAGTTTTTAATGAATCCGATTAATTGCGATTAAACTATGGATACCATTTACATTTTTGCAAAGGACTCTAAAAGGATTGAAAAGCTCGTAACTATATCTACATTGAGTAAGCTTCAAATTTCTAAAGTTCCTAGAGGAAGGGTTCTGAACATTGGAGTTTATCTCTTCAAGTAATGTCGGCGAGTCGATAGCACCATTTATTTAGCTTAATTAAGAAGGAAACACCGAGGATGAATGTACGCAAGACTAGCAAGAGAAATCTATTTTCGTAAGGAGGCAAAGGGACAAGCGGGCTCCAACACACCCTCCTCCTGAGGACAAGGAGCAGTAATTGTTTTTGCCCGGATACTGATTGAATGTACATAGCGTTAATAGGAAGGGGACGCATATGCAAGTAGTGGTCTCACTCGTAAGGGTCGTCAAGCTCCTTAAACCAAGCACTGACCTAACTTTATTTACATAGAGATCAATGTGCAAATTAAAATGAAGTGACCGGTCGAATAAAACCCCTGAGCCCATGAACGAATCTTCGTTTTCCAATTGTACTAATCGGTAGCGAATACAGTCCTCCTTGAGAATGAAACCTTCTTAAATTTTTGAAAATTTACTTTCATCAAATTTAAACAGCACCAACTAACTAAGTTGTCTAAGTCAGATTAAAGCAAACGCTTTACTAAAATCAGTGTATACGACACCCGTGCGAACGCCGTTAGAGAATGCCTTGCAAATATGGGAAGTAAGTTCTGAGAGGCTCGTAACAGTTGACCTTCCTTCCAGGAAGCCATGCTAAAATGGACAAATGCTTCGAAGGAGTGGCTGTCTGCAGGACGGAACGACTGCAGAAATAACTAATTATTAGGTTTAATACATTATGGAACGAGGATATTAGGATTAGGGTTTCCATATTCCCAGCAGTAAAATCAAGTGTAATGTGTGAAAGGAGAGATCTAAGCAGCACAATATCGGCTTTATTAGAATTATTTAAATGGCCATCCTGCTCGTACTATCTGTACGGAGCAGGGCGGTCGCCAACGCCAACGCCATGTATTCTCTTTGCTTGCATCTGTATACCGCAACTTTTAAGATATTGCGATGAAATTTGGTATACTGACGTGTTTTGGTCTAAGGAGAAACGCTGCTGATAATGGTACGGATCGGACCATTTCTGCGACCGCTTTCCATATAACGAATTATATCATATCATCATATCATCACTTATATGTATAACTGTAGGGTTGTGCAAACTATTTTATGGTGCACTGCGACCCGTTATTTTTTTTCTCTATCAATTTTTTTATCAATAATCCACACAAATCTAACATCGGATTTAGATTCTTTTTTCTCTTGGTCTAATTTCCAAGACTTGGGGCTTCTTCTTTACCAAAACTTGAATTATGGACCCAGTAAAATGACTAACGCCATTTCCTAATGGACCTTTGTGAAGGCCCTAACAATTGCCTTCTCATGCCAACTCATTTATTAAGCAAAATTCGTTGATAGCCCTGAAAAGTACCTCAATGTATCGTTATTACGTATTGTGGATGAGTTATGAATATCGCCCCTATTCTGAGCGGCCTTTTACTTGCTCCATTTTGTAATGCCGCGTCTTTTTTCACACGTCCATTTATGATTCTCATTAACTAAGAAGCCCTTTTTTATGGCAAAGTTGATATTGAACAATTATATTATTGTCACTTTTGTTTCGGAACAGGTTAGTTGATACCAAGCGACTCAAACCTGGCCAAGCGCCAAAATAACGAATTAATTCAGTATTAAGTAGTGTAACTAATACAACTTTGAAAATTAGAGATTAGTCGCAAGTGCTCGTTCATAACAAATTTCACTACTGGTTGTTTAATATCTCTTTGTTGTTGTACCCTGCAATACTTGCGGTACAAAAGTTTATTAGTTGCGGATCTATGCAACACCCAGATGGACTTGAGACAGATCCATCTTTTATTGTGCCGATAAATCACTTTCTAAATCTAAGTTGGTCTGATCGTCTATTCTTTTGTCCGTCTGTCTGTCCGTCTTGTTTCTTTTGCTCAATCTACAGGTCGCAATTTTTCAGAGATTTTGATGAAGATTGAACGTAAGAGATAACATCGTCCTAAATTGAAAAAGAAGCTGCTAGATGCAGCGCAGTCGGGAAGTGCATCGCTGCAGTTAGGTGCAGTTAGTTACAAGTATCTCAGGGATGTTCGTATTAGAAACATTAGTATTCGGAGCATTAAGAGTCAAACCACTCATTTTTTTCTCACACAATGTGACGAACTCTTTGCTTATTTTAGAAAAAAAGATTCTTCGATTTTCTTTTCTGTGATTTTCTGTCGGCAGATTTTCATTTTCCAGGAATTTTACGTTCACCATGGAGTGTTTTTTCAAATATTTTACTAAATGTGATAGAGAGATATTGGCCGATAAGTTCTCACCGTAGCTACATGAGAATCTTTTGGAATCGGTATTGGGAAAAGTAAAGTTGTTCATAGCTTCATTAGAGATGTGAACTAAGGTAAGGTACCACTTCTCTTGAACATTCAAATATTAATCTAGGCGATGGGGTATCGAAAACTCATACCCTACAGGTATGTAAGCCCAAAATCATATCGCCAATCGCAGCTGCAATAGTTTACTCTAGCGATGTCCTTTAACCGATCGGAGTGCGTACCAACTTTTCCCTGTATCCCGTTATCTTGCACTGAATTTATAAAATACTGCTTAAATATTTCTATTTTGTTCACATCCTCAATTATGTATTGGCCACTGTCATCTTTCAGTTCTATTTCAGATTTGGCGCTTCTGTCCAGTCTCTAGTTTAGGAATTTCCAGTGTTTCTTAAACTCGTACTGTGTTTTGCACCGTCTATGTAATAATTGTTCATAGCTTCCTTGTATTGGCCACTGTTCTCTTTCAGTTCTATTTCAGATTTGGCCAGTCTTCTGTCCAGTCTCTAGTTTAGGAATTTCCAGCGTTTCTTAAACTCGAACTGTGTTTTGCACCGTCTATGTAATAATTGTTCATAGCTTCCGTCATAGCAATTTTAATGACTCTATGTAATCTTTTCAAACGAGTTTCCACATCTGCCGCAGCACTTTTCCTTCTCGAGTTCAGAAGCTTATTATTTAGTTTTATCAGGAATTGAAGTTTTCCATTTATCCAGGACGCAATTAGGTATTGTATTAAGTTGTCTCTCATCGTCGACTCATCATGTCATAGACGCGACACACTTTTTGATGCAATCCCGGAATTCCCGCATAACACAGATAATGGGAGACTCGTGCAAACGACTCTTTTTATCTTATAATAGTCGCAGTGAGTATACAAGGTTTCTATATCAGACTGTTTGTACTTTATTAGATCGGATCTGATTTTATTGTGCTTTTTACTGAGAGGACAATGTCTTTACAAAAAGACCGTCAAAATAAAGCTGTCGACCTCACAATTGGCAGAAATATTAAAAGTTCTAGTACGCAGGTTGATATTGAAAATGGGCCAAATCTGTTGAGGGATACGCCCACGGCACTACGTTAACTGACAATACTTTTGTAAACTTTTCACAAAAATGGAAAAAATTGACTACGTCTGGCCAAATTTTATAGCGTTTCATACTTTAATTGTTTTTTCAATACCTTTCTAACGTGCAGAAAAACGCTTCAAAAACCCTATCAAACATATAAATTCTTGGCCAGTTTCAAATTTGGAATGCACCTAAACATGTGAGCCTATTCCTCTGTCCGTCTGTCTGTTTGCGCAACTTTGTAGTATTTGAAAAGGAAAATATTGCCTACAAATTTGCAAAAAAATTTGGAATTGACCCGAACTTTTCAAAGGACACGCCTACAATGCCCACATGTGTGTACGATAAAAAAATTTTATTTTATTTATTTGCTCTCACTCCTTATTATAGAGCATGAGAATTTTGTTCTTTTACTTCTTCTGGCATTTTTTTGGGCTAAATGGTGATGGGTGTAAAAGATTCGTTCCCGACAGAATTTTATTTTCTTATTTGTTTCATTTAATATTTTTTTATACATCAGATATCAATGAATTGTTACCCTACTACTAATAAGCTAATGTCACGGTAATTATTTATTCATTTTTCTTATATTCGTTTACGTCTGGCACTTTTATTCATATATATATTGTAAGTATATATGTGTATATTCAAAATTCATTTCCTTTGTTGAGCTGCTGTAACGTCTACTTGTTGCTTATTTTAGCGAGAGTACAAATTATTCTGATATGGTTGTTGTCCTTTCTTTTGATGCTGCCGTTCATTTTCATGCTTCCTGGGCGAACATCATCCAGTTCCCGGGGTTTCTGTGCTTTGCTGGCTACAAACAGTACAATTAACAAAATTATTAACCTTGAAAGCATAAATAATATGACTCTTTATTATTATGATTATTGTTATTATTATTATTTATTTGGCAGACTAAGGTATGCATTTGGCGCCTTTTACTTACACATACACTTTGCAAATGCAGAGAACGCAGCTGAATTCTGCAAGGAATTAATGAAACAGAACGAATCTCTTAAGGGAACAATAAAAATTCTCTTAAAGCAATTTATTCTGTTCTCACCTACTACTACATAACGTCTATAAACCAGAGAGAGAGAGAGTGAGAGAGAGCTAGCTATTCAGCAATTACTCTCAATGCGCAACGACTTAACAATTTATTATTATTATTATTTTTTGCTTTTCTCTCGTCCATGTAAACGTTGAAATTTGTAGGATATTTTAGTCTTCTGTGCAACGATATGTAAGCACATCTATGCTCAGACAAGTTTATTCTATTACCTGATATGTTGTTTGCGAATTTCAATTTAAATAATTTAAAATCTATCTGTCGTGAGGGCTGATAATTTCATTTGTTTTTTTTAGTTCTATGAATGGACGTATATGCAGAGATTGGAAAGCGTTAAGCATTAGCACGCAGTTAATATAATTCACCAACAAATTCTACAGATTTGCTAAAGTTTATCATTCAAATGATATACTTATCGCTCTTCCATTTGTTGTTTTTTGCATTCTTTTTTTAAAATTCGTAAGTTTTTTATTTCGCCTTTTCGAATTCGAAAGATAATCGAAAGATGAAAATGTCCGAGTTTTGGAATCGATTCAGACCGATCGAATCGAAAGGCCTGTGTAATCATTCTTCTTTTTTTTTTTTTTTTTTGGGAAATTATAAAAATCATAGGACTGAGAGATATGGCCCACCCTTCACTACTATGATGCGGCACGGCCCACCATTAGATACCCTACACCATTTCGCTTCGCAAATGATGTAATAAAAGATCGGTCTAGCTCAAGGCCTTGCGGATGTTACATACTTCCGCATAAACTTAATAAACCACTGCACCACAAGTGGGTATAATAATGAAAATGGATAACAATTTATATTTCACTACACTAGCTTTTTACGCATTAGCTTGATCACCATCCCAAAAAAACCTTCTTTTCGTCATGTAATACCGTCCTCCCCGTCATTTTAAGCTGTGTTTGGAAGTAATTTTACGCAGTGTAAGGCATGGCGGCTTTCATCGGCTGTGACATAATGTGACATTTCAACGTTTGTTAAATTATGAAAGGGTCCTCTTACTTCTTAATATATGAATATGAGAACAATGTGTGTATGTATGGATAAGGATTTCTTAGTATAAAAGAAACGGTGATGATTTGTGGTTTTTAAGTATGCAATAACAACAATGTAGTGTTCGCAAACACAGCAAGGTAAAAAGTCAAAGATTATATAAAATTCAATTTCCTTGACGTCGACCGGTCTTGAAATCAAAATAACAGACATTGGTATACTACACCGATTAATGTCTGAATGCAGCCAAAGCCAAAAAATTCAATTTTCACGTTGATATTCTTCTTCAAGTAGTTACCGTAATATTTAGCGTAATATTACGTAATAGTGTAGTGTCCATGTAGCCTACATTATCTTTGCAGGCGTTAAATTTTTGAGTTTAGGCAATTAAGGCTTCTATCATATTGTCACGATTTGCTGGTGACATTGTGACGATATGTTTTAAAGTTTTCTTTAAAGATTTTGTAAAATAAAAATACTTTATGCAAAGTAAAGTTTACTTCGGTAACCTCATGTTATTCAAATTGGATCCTTTTTTTTAATCGTATGGTATTATGACAATAAACGCGACAATAAACCCGCATTGATATATTTGACATCATAACATAAAGTGCCACAAATTTGCATATATGCGCCTTAAGGCAAGAAATGTCACAAATTATGTTGTTCGTCATCGTTTTTACATATTGTTCAGATTTTCACGTGTGTGGTTAATAAGCAGACAAATTTGTAAATTTTAGACTATCATGTTGTATATGCGTTGTATATGCGTCGCAAATGTGTGCATTTACCCATGTAGTATATGATTTTTCGTTTGCTTATTTCTCTACTAGTTCTAGTATATGCGTACATGGGCAGGTGCTTGTGCGTAACCAATAGCTGGATTGAGGGCATTCTCTAACCGGCAAAGTGTTAACAAGCCTGAGAGAGTTTTACATGAAACTATATTAGGGTTATTTTTCAAGTTATGCTTTGTTTGCGTTAACCAGAAGTGTGTCTGTCGTTTATTGTGACTGAGCGAGCATACTTTTGTATGTTCGTCATACATATATATATATATATATAAACTTATATTATTTGGCAAATATTATGTGACCTCATCATCTGCTTATATATAACAGAATGTACATATGTTTATGCATTTGTCATACAATATTATGTAAAAGTGCGGATTAGTTTGAGGTTTTAGTCAACTGTAACGCAGTTATAATGAACAGCAGAGACCCATACCAGCCGCATACTTTTTATAAAAAAAAAAAAAGAAGAAAAGTAATACCATGGCTTGAATAGACTTTGAATTTTGGTTATATGTTGTTTAACTATTAAAAATGCTCAGTTATAGATCAGTATCATTGTATGTGCGTAAGTAAGGATTTGTTATTGTCAAACCCTATAAGCTTTTCTGGTGCTTGGTTAACTTCGCTAACATTGTATGTGTTAAATCATATGTAAGCGCGGTTTTGGTCTAACCAAAAAAAAAAAAAAAAAAAAAAAAAAAAAAAAAAAAAAAAAAAAAAAAAAAAAA